>VZRV01007706.1:688770-1043348 GCA_013398115.1 Falcunculus frontatus
CGGCGCTTCCCGGCGCTTCTTCCCGACGCCTCTTCCCGGCGCTCCCCGGCGCTGCCCGCCGCTCCGCTCCTGGCGGGAGGGACGGGACGCGCAGCGAGAGCAGATCGAAGGCGGGGAAGAGCAGGGGAGGAAGGGGTATCCCCTCCTCACTGAAGGAATCCGCACCGGTGCGAAGTTATCGCCCAGAGACGGTGAGAGGCGCTCGGGCTGCTCAACCTGCTGCTGCCGCTGCCGCCGCTGCTGGTAAATGCTCTTCACTTCTTACTTGCCGACATGCTCAGGGCTCTCCTCCCCTCTCCGCTGCGCTCCGCGCTCGGCAGAGCCGCAGCGCTCGGGGCTCTGTGGTCCTGCCTCCCCCCGCTGTAATTGCGTTAGTGGAGTTGACAAGTTGGGATGTGTGTGTGTGTCACAGCCGCCAGTGCGCGGGCTTGTGCCGAGCCGGGGAATTCAGCACTTGGAGAGGTCATTAGTTGCATGAGTTCCAGGGAAGGAGGATTCTCTGTGCCTCTGCAATAAGTGCCGCTGCTGCTTTTCTGCCCATTAATCCTCATCCTTGACCGCCGGTATTTCTTATATTTTCACGGTGTTTTAATGGGGTTTTTTGTTTGTTTTTTAAGCTGCTGTTTTTAAAATTTATTTATTTACTTTCTTTTCCCTTCTTCTTCCGGGATTGTAGCACAATGTTATTATTTATTTCTTCAGTGTTTGCCAACAGAGTGGGAAGGTATCGCTGATTCAGAAACTATTGTCCACAGTGCGTCTCGGTTAGGAACAGGCAGCAATAGGAGAAGGCAGGCATTTGTATTCAGAAAGAGAATTAAAAAAAAAAAAATGCTGCTTTGCATCATTGCTGCAGATTTGCGGGAAGCACTGAAGGACGGTGATATTTTGTTGTTTGCAAAGGTAATAAACATAGAAGCGCTTTGGTGTTTCACGCACAGCCCTGCTATTGAGCTGTTTCGGAATTGCTGTTAATAATAAATTCCTGGCTGTGGAGGCAGAGATTGCTGGCGTGTCAGCATCCAGCGCCGAGACAATGTACCAGCGTGTGCTAACACCGGAGCGCGTCCCTGCTAGACCTGCCGTGGAGTGGCACTGACAAGATACTGGTTTGTCTCCTGCATACACCCAGACTGAAATTTAAATAAGGTGCTTCATGGGTGCGAATTGAGCTCTTAACTCTCTGTCTTTGAACCAGACTCCTTTTTCAACACTTCTTGTTAGGATGCTTGTAAATGCTTGTGTAAAACATTTATTTGTAGCAATTTCAGGGGATTTAATAGTACTGATGTCTTAATATGTGCTTTTTGTGCCTTTTTTTTAACTTCATGCTTAAGTGTTCTGATCTTCTAAAAGGCTCAGAATGTAATGGCAAGTACTGTCTGTGTGTGTGTGTGTGTGTGTGTGTGTGTGTGTGCATAAATATTTGAATAGTTATATATAATGTTTGGCTTGTACTTGTGTAAATTTACCAAATCCTGTATTATGTGGAGGAAACGGGTATTATAACAAATTGAAATGCAGGAATACAGAATTAAAGGAGACTTTGTTTATAAGATTTAGCTGTGTAGTTAGAAGATTATGTAAGATCAAAGACATTCAAAATGCATGTGTCCTAGAGAAGTAAAGTCTAGAAGTAGTAGCATTCTAGCAATTTAAGAATATAAAGCTTTGCTGAAACAATACAGAATGCAAGCTGTCAATAAGTCTGTGTAGCCATCTAACATGCTCACAGGGCACTTTATGGAATGCTGTTTAAAATCTGTAGTAATTAAACCACAGTCTCTGTTAAGGACAGAGTTAATGAGACAGTAGCATCACCTGTTAGTATGGTTACTTTATGTAAGTGTAATAGTTTACACTGGTTGTACAGACTCAAAAGTTTTTCTTCAAACTTAGAGGAATTGAGAAAGGTGGTTCTTTCTTCAGGGCATTTGTATTTGTCATTCAACGAGTACAGAAGCGCTGTACAGAATAATGACTGGTACTTTTCTGAGGGGCTTATATAAGTGCTAGGTAAAGTCAGTTTTTACGAGGGGGTGACAACCTAAAGATAAGGAACATTTCTTGCTTTGTCGAGATTTAAAATATATGCAAACAATGTATTTGAGCATAATTTTCCTGTGCATTGGCAAATCAGTGACCAGGCTGATGATTAATTTGGCTTGGCCCGTGTGCTGAGGTTTCTAGTTGCTGAGTAATAAATAAAAACTAGTCTTACATTACACCCATATAGACTGTGTGGTATTCAAAAAGCCAACTGTGAGGTCTGAGCTTTAATTCATTTTGAGAGGAAACTTTTCTAGCTGCAGTTTCTTAGTGTCCTGGCAACGTCTGAGAACTCAAAGAAGTAATTTTTAATCCAATTGTTAACACACTTACAGTATGTTTTTTTTAAAAAAAAGTTTTGGTCCAGATAATGTTTGAATTTTCATTCTGCTTTTTAAAACCTTTCCTACTAAGACAGTGCTTACAGGGAACAATAACTTTTTAGTTCTCTACGTGCTTATTTTTTATAGGGCTAATTAAAATAATGGTTTTTCTATGTCATTAGATTTCAACTGCTTGTGTAGCATGGGGAGAATTAACACGTGAACATCACTAGTGATGTTTTCCTGAAATTAAATTGAACTGTATTTTCAGTTTTAATATTACGCACTGAAAGTCAAAGGTGCATGAAAGAATTGAGGAGGCGCTTTCTCTTGTTAGGTCACAGAGATTAGCAGTGGTTATTGATTTGAGGGGGCTAATAGTTATATTTCTTTGCCTTTTTAATGAATAGTTTTATTTCTGAAATATATATATATATCTATATATCTATCTCTCTCAGCATTTCATATGTGGACATGGTTTTGGCATTTTCCTGTCAGATACTGACATTTTTGTTTCTGCAGTCAAAGAAAATTTCCTGTGAACAGTTTTACTGTTAGAGTAAGTCATGGTGTTAGCTGTATTAGTGACTGTGTGCTTAAAATTGTTTAGAACAACCTAGAAAAGGGAAGATCTTGAGTTCAATCAAGGACAATGTCTAGACTTTCTTGTCTGAGAGGTCAAACTAAACTGAAGGTCAAATTAAATGGAGACAAAGCTCAAGCCACCATTAGACTACTCAAGTCAATATACCAATGTTTGAAAAGCTGGTTTGTGTTTGTTTGCAGTTTACTGTGAATTTAATCCCTCAATCCTTAATGTTTTTGGCAAAAGATGCACATAGGAGCACCACTGAAGTCCATGCTTAAAGATAAGACCAAAAAATTATTGGACTGATCTTTTAAACAATAATGTTCTTTTATATAAATGGATAGTTCTAAAAAGTTTGCCCTTCCCTGCCCTGGATCTGTAATAGAAAATACAACCTTACAATATAAATTAAATTAATTTCTACTAAACTAATTAAGATAAGAGATGTTTTAGTCCTGACTTGCTCTTTCAGAAGGTTAATATTTAATGGAAATGGCAAGTTTTTTCCCAGGCTTTTTTTTTTAACTATACTTTACTTACAATTTCACAAGATCCTTATCAGGAAGAACAGTTTTATATAGTACTTACTGTGCTACAACAGACAAGGTTTTGCTGATACTCAGTACATGTAGAGCTGGTCCACACTTTCTGACCGGAGGTGTCACATCCCAGAGCCTTCATGCCAACTGATGGTGACTCATCTTTCTAATTTCTTGCTGCACAAAGCAGCTCCTGCACAGAGTGCTTTTAGTGATGTACAAAATGACTCTGGCTGTGTCAGACTGTTCCAGCCACAGACTGGACCAACTTTGTATCCTGGTTGTGTCTGCAGCCTCGAAGAGCCCCTACTTCCTTCTGCTTCTCACTGAGAGTGGCTGAGCTGAGCAGCTGCAGCGGTGTGGAACGTGTTCCCTGCAATACGACCTCCCCTAATCCACACACGGATTGAAAAGAGACTTTGGGGCATTCTCTGTTAGCTCAATTTTGTCTCACAATTATTGGTCTGCAGTGGGATCTCATAATGCCGGAGAAGTTCAAATACATTGTTTTAAATCCACCTTGCCAACTAACTCAATATAATCAGATAGACTTTTTGGATAAGCAGGAAGTGTGCTAAGCTTAGATATTATTCATTTTTTATTATTTTTTAAATAGGTTCTTTTTAGTTGAATTGATTGACGTTCAGTGCCAAATAGTAATAAATTGTCTACTTTCATCTTTATTGCTGAACATTAATAACCCAGTAGTCATCCAAATAGGGATGTAATTATAAGATTTTTTGTGACAAGCTGCACAACACTGGATTAAAAACTTATGTTTAGCTGAGCAGGTTGTGAATGGATGTGTGGTGCACACACTGCCTTACACCAGTGGCTGTATTCAGACTCTATTCTGGGCAATAGGGAAACAACTGATCTTAAGTCATGCCTTTTTCTTTCCCTCAGGAATGAGTTTTGTAGAAGATATATTTTATTCTCTGATGAATGGAAATAAAATTTCACTGAGGCAGGGTGGTCTGTCTTTGGGGATTTTTTTGGTTTGCATTTGTTTGCTTTGAGTTGTTTTGGGTTTTTTTTAACTATAATGCAAGTTAATATGGCAAAATTAAGAGCAGAGTATCACCCTTTTTGATTTTGGATAATAGGGTCTTCATTCTGTTTTTGTTCTGAAGAGACTTCTTAGCCAAAACACATTTAGCCAAAATATTATATATATATATATAACTGTAGCCCTTCACAACTACAAATATGTGTTAAAATAGTATAAAATATATAAGTAGACGCTCTTGAAAGATTTTCTTAGTAGTTTAGGGCACCCTGCCTTTACCTTTAGTAGCAGCCTTTAAAGCTTTGAATTGGTCTCAGTTCCCCAGATTTATCTGTTGTGTCTCAGCCCACACAGGCAAGGAAAGCACCAGGCTTATTCAGAGTGGTGGTGCAAGCCTATCTAAAATCCTTAATGAACATATCAGTGAAACACTTGAGGAGGATAGAAATAGCTTCTAGGTAAAGGCTTTGTGGGAGATGGCACGTGAAGTACGTGGAGAGGCAGCAGTGGAAGCCCAGGCCTGGACCTCTGCACTGGAAGAGGCACCGTAAGCACATGGTTTAATCTCAGGTGCTGCCTGGGGGGAGCAGTTTTATTTCGGGTGCTGTTTGGGGGAAGCAGTGAAAGTGGCAGAAACAAAACTGTCTTCTCCTGCTTCTCTTGGGTCATGTAAGGGCACAGAGATTGCAGCCAGTGTAAATTTTTTGAACCAGAGTCTGAAAGATCCAGGGCAGCTTTTTACACCAGTGTGCACATGTACAAAAGCCGAGCCCGTCTCCATGTGAGTACTTCTGTGCTTAGCTGTGTAAGAGTCTCAGTGGCTCTGGGAACTTTTAGGTGTGTTCCCTTAACTCTGAACCGGATTTTTTTTCTTTTTTTTTACTTATTATTGTTTTTTTGGATAATTTTTAGGAAAGTCACTTTTCCTAAACAATTGAGTTAGGAATGTTGGTTCTGCTGTGGTTTTGGTGGCTCTGTACAGTGTTGTCAGCTGGTTTGTAGAAAACTGTCTTGTATCAAGTTTAAGAGATATGGATGACTGTATGTAAGTGGAAACTATAAAAATTATTTTATGAAGCCATTGTGTAGGAGTGTAGGGCTTAGATGTTAAATTGCAAAATACAGAAAGTCCTACTAAACATAAATAATAGATTTTTCCAAAGCTTTTTGTGAGTGTAATGACCTAGTGACTTTTCTGATCTCTCTAAAAAAAGGAGGAATAAGTTATCATAATAGTGTGCTCCAACATTGTACTACATACTAAACCAATGGTAAGGACCTTTTCCAACAATGACAACAAAAGAAGTTTTATATTTAGAAAGGCAGAATACCAGATGTTGGAATATAACAATGACACTTGAGAGAAGCTTTTTGATCTTGAAAATAAGGTTCACTTTACTTGCTACACTTGCCAGTGTTTCAGGAAATACTCTGATTCAGATTCGATGGG
This sequence comes from Falcunculus frontatus, assembly GCA_013398115.1. NCBI lineage: Eukaryota > Metazoa > Chordata > Aves > Passeriformes > Falcunculus > Falcunculus frontatus. The sequence continues at coordinate 694,730 of VZRV01007706.1, forward strand.
AAAAGTAAGTCAATTGAAATAAAGTAAATATTAAATTCCTCCTAGTATATAAATACATTCCCAAAGGAGAAATGTTGTATGCTTCATACTTGCAACATTAAATGCGTTTTCTGAACCAAATAAAGTAAGTGATATGCAGTTCTGCTGTCACTGTGTAGATACCTAATTGACCATTACTAGAGAACTAGGCATTTAAAAAAAAAAAAGATACTTTTCATCCTAGTTCCTAATTATAGATGCTAGAGGGTTGGATGTGCGGGTGCAGGCTCTTGCTGCATTTGGGTTTTGTTCTCTGCTCAGGGACATTCAGAAAGTCGTGGTCCATCAGGACCATAGAACATAGTCTGGAACATAGACCTTTCTTTTATGGGATGTTTTCTAGGGTGGGCATTTCTTCTAACCTTTCTCCAAGTAGTTTTGACACAGAGAAAATACTTTAACATTGTCTATATTTTTTGGGAGAGTGAGCTCTGGTTGGTGTGCTGGTTTTGTGTGAGAATGTACAGCGTGAGCATCCACAAAAACATAAGCTTTGAAAGGATAGGGAAATAGTTCTCTCTCCTACTTTAACAAAACTGACCGAGCACTGAAATCAAAAGGATTATTACTGGGTCTCACAAAAAAGATTTTTTTGTCAGACCCCTTCCAATCAGGGTAAAGTTTTAGGCAAATCTTATTTTATAGAAGAATATTTGAATGAGTTGAAACTTGATACATTTAGCAAGAGTTGTAAGTAAACACAAAAGTACCGTGGAAGTGGATTAGCAATTTTAATAATCTTGTAGCAGTTTGATTTGTTTATGGTGTTTTTATCTTCTGTGTACAGTTACCTAAAACATGATTGAGTTTATGTAAACATACATGTGACACATGGCGGTCTAGCTAGCAATGAAGATACCGAAAAATTCCCGTGGTGAATGGCTTTGATCAGTTCCTTCTGCTTTGGGAACATGTGGTCTAAATATCAGCTAAAGAACACTCAAAAACACTCTTAAGGGAAACTGTAAATTGCTATTGAGAGTGAGGCAATACAGAAAAGGTTTTTAAAGAAAGTTGACTGTTTAGAGATGAGTGGGTGCCTATAAGGTCTTGGATCTCTGGCTGTGGAAAATCCTTGAGAAAAAAAAAAGACCTGTATAAAGGTATTTCTGCTAAGTCACCTGAAATAAATGTGTATGTTTGGTAGAGTCTTTTCAGGAAAGGTTTATGAGAAGTAGACTGTTAGGTAGATTATTAATAATCTAAAAAGCAAGGACAGTAATGAAGATTTATGTTTGGTCACAAAAGCAACTAAACCTTTTTTGTTTTTGCAGAGAAGTCAGCTGGCTTTAGTCATCTCCCTGCATAGCGACTAACCTAAGTCTTCTCTTTTTGCCTGTCTCTCCAGCTGCTTGTTGTGGGAACAGAGCAGCCTGAGAAGAAGTTTCTTAGTGCAGTGCTAAATTTGGAGGTCACAGCTTTATTAACCAATTCTGAAGTACGTGGTATTCCAGTACAAATCTTAGCTGACACCAATGGCCTCAGCTGTGGAATAAAGAATAAGCTGTGCAGCTGTCTTTTCTTTCAGCTTTTATACCAGCTAAGGAATGCTGACTGAAATCCAGAACATTGTCATGTTCTTTCCTCTGTGCAACATAACTTAGGCTGAGAGACAACATGAGAGTGGAGCTGCACATAACATATTTCAGAATCTTGGCAGTGGTCAGGACCAGTGCTGAAGTGGCTCAACATGCATCACAATTTCCTGCAGCATTTTTCTAGGCTGTCAAAGTCACAATTATTTCAGTATTCCTTATAAAGCAGGCCCTCTGGATGGTGGAAATATCCTCATGGTCCTTTGTTTCATCATTGCAGGGCAAAGGAGAAACATAGTCTTTTTGAGATCACGATGTAGATAACCAAAATGCCTTGCACAGGAAAAAAGCGGAGATAGTGAATCCTCAATGGATCGCTGTCATTGCTCTCTCCCTCCTGCTCCTTTCAGATCATTCCCCAGCAAGTTGCTACCCTTGCTTCAGCAGCCTGCCTATAGACAGCAGTCTCTTTCCCTCTGGGGCATGAAGAAGGGGAGAAGGAGAAAAATGCAGGGAAAAAAGTAACCTGAATAATGCCGCAGCTGCGCTGGGGTGTGTCTTTCTCTCTCAAAGTGTGCTCAGGGCCTGTGGCTCCACCAGTGCATTGCTGTTACTGGGTGAGTGCCTATGAGGCCCTGCACCCTGCACTTGCCTCAGAGCAGGGGAGGGAAGAGCTGGCAGCTCCTCCTGGTAATGTGTCCCTTGTTGTGTTTCCAGTGAGGATTAGTAACTAATGAGTTGGATGAGAGAGACCTTTCCCTTGGCTTTCACAAGCAGATGTCACTGCTGGAGAGAAGAAGTGGTGAGAGGTGAGTAGAACCTGTGGATTGCCTGTGGAGTATTTATTCTTCTACTGAAGCTCTAATTACCTTACTGCAACTTTTCTTCCATCTCTCCAGTAATCCCAGGGGCCTCCGTAAGTTCCTGTAGTTCAGCTGGCATTTTGTATCAGGTACCTCCAGGCTTAAATTGCCTTTCTTTTTCCTTTAAAGGAACAGTAATCACTTCCCTCTTTGTTTCTCAGTCCAAAATATAAGCCCTTACAGATTTCTCTTTTACGGAGCATCTTATGCATTACCTCCCAAGCTTGTCACTCTGCCCATAACCTTTGTTGACTGTGAACATTTATAGAATGAAGTTTATTTATTTATAATGAAAGTTTATACTTCGTCAGTTCTGTTGATCTTGTGTTACAAGATTAGAATTTACAGTTGTACCCCTGTTAGTTTAAGGCCAGCTTCCAGATGACTTTTTCCCGCACGAGGACACTGGGATAGAGAGGTCTATGTCATGCTCTTCATCTCAGCAATCTTCCTGGGAAAAGTCATAATTTGGAGTCTGTTGATACTCCCCGCATTGATGGCCATTTCCTGCTTCCCTGGTGATCCCTTGTAAAGGAGACAGTCTTTCTCATTCCTCTGCTCTTGGAGAAGAGAAGCACTATGAAGTGTGGGGTTTAGATCCTTAGTAAAGCTGCTATGATTGCTGCTTTGTTCTGCCTCCATTTGCCAAAGGTTTTCCATCTAGCCCTGCATTCAAAAGAGTCTCCGATTATTGAAAATTTCCTGGCCCCTGAAACAAAGTGTTCGAAGTCTGATGTGTAGTCAGACTGGGTTAGTCCTTGTCAGGATGAAACCTGGTGGGTATTCAAAAAATATTCAAGCAGCTTTTATGAAAATAAGTAATTCATCTCATGTATTATAGACTAGGAGGTTCTTTCAATTTGCAGAATAAAAACACTTTGATGAAATGGCAGTTAAGCCTGAATTAGGTATGTTTGACTATTAGGGTCTGATCCTGAAAATAGTCATTATGTTGTTCAAATGACTGTGCATGAGAAAGAACCACCTGCTTAGGGAAGCCTCAACTAGAATACATGTTCCCTATTGTTGTCGATTTGCAGTTTAGTTTAATTGATACAATTGAAAAGAAGGACACTTAAAAGATGGTCACTTCAGTTTTGCTAATGAAATGCTGATTTGTACTTAGCAGACCCTAGTATTGGCATAGCAGAACCTATCATTTATAGCTTGTAGGTATGATTTTCAAACTAAACAGAAACAAACATATATATGGGCTTGAACTTGTGGTAGTTGAAGTTAATTTATTCATTGCAGTGGTTGTAGTGGCTTGGGATCAAACCTTGCTTCTACATGCTACAGTTCTGGGTGGGTAGGGAGGCTCACTTCTTGTTTCTAGGTGTTTTTCTTTAAAGGAAAAGAAAAAAGAAATGAGTCTTGGCACCACACGTTGCATAAAGAATTGCTGAGGTTAAAGAAAAAGGTGCTCAATACTTGGTTTGAGATTGCTTTCCATTTAGGCAGTGCAAGCAGAAGTGAAACCCGGGGCTCTCACAGTAGTTCAAGAGCAGCTATGTGCTACTCCATCTGTGTCTTGCCTTGTTTGCAAAAAAAGGATCTTGGCTGGCGTGGCAGATGGAAGCACTGTGGCTGGTATGCGGTTTACTGGGTCCAGATAGTAAACTAGCAGAAATGTGCTTTTAAAATGTCTTGCTGTCTTCTTTCTTGTATCACTTATGTACTCTACACTTAAGTTGGGCACACCTGGATGTAAATCTCCAGGGTGCAAGTTCCATAACCAAGGGTTATTTGACTTAGTTCAGTCAATTAATTAATATTTTGGACTGTAATTCCCCAAATTTATTAGGAATAGGTCTGTCTGTGTCAGAAGTCATGGTAAGCATATTCCTGTGTATTTTAACATAATGCTTTCTGTGTTGGATGGTTGGGTTATTTATTTTCTGTGTCAGGTGGTGGTCATTTATGCTATGACCCTAAGTGGAATCTCTTTGTTGGATGGTGGTACTTTTTCTCCCTTCCACCTTCCTTTCTCCCACTTCCCTACCCTGCTCCCCTCAGCAATGACATTACCAGAGAAGGTTTTACAAGTACAGTTTAAAGTTTGTAGTTGACTAATTATCTTATTGCCAGAAGTTGTGTGTATACTTGGTGCAGTTTCTTCTGTTGTGTATGAACTCTTATTTGTGTCCACAACCAGTAGATTATAGCTAAATGCTCAATGTTAAGAATTGAAGTTTATTCCCTCTTTGATTACTTGTAAGTCCATAGAGCTGTTTATTTATCTTCTCTACTTGGCAATTATTTAACATCCCAGTTTGCTAACATAGTAAATTTGTAATAGCTTTTTGTATTATGGAAAACAATTCTTCCTTGAATAAGGAAACAGTGCTGCGGGATAAGCTAATGCATTGAAAAATAAGTTTATTCTCCACTTAGAAAAACAGCTGTTGCAGTCCTGCAGATAAGTGTCTGGATCTGTTGCCTCTGAAGAGCAGACAGAATTCTGCTGGTCACTTCACCCACTCAGCTCACAAACTGTGCTTTCCTTCCAGACATGCCGTAGTAGGTGCATTTGGGAACCAGATTTATTGCCTGAAATGTATCAGTTTTGTGGAAAGATGTGTCTCTTTGGGTTTGCTAATTACGCACCTTTTGCAATTGTGATTTTTTTTTTTCTTATTTCTAATTGCAAATGTTTCAATTAGAAAGTGTTTTGGAAGATGATAGAAGTCGGATGATGTTCGAGTAGTGTAGGAGGGAAAAAAAATTAATCCAGTTTTTAATTTCAGATAAACAGCTTTATTATAGAGGCTGTCTTCTCTCTTTGTCATTAGTCTGAATATGGACAAGAGTGTTGAAAAAAAATACTGGCTGTATTATTTTGGAAGTACATGGCAGCAAGATGGCCCATTCACTGATGGCTTTTACTACATTGTGGAACCATATTCTTCTTTCAATTACCAAGGCTCAGGTTTGGTCAAATAATGTTTAGCCAGTTTAGCCCTTCTCTTTAAGATTCTCCAAGGCTGAAGTCCTTTGGTGAGCAGAGTGGATGTACCTCCCTGCTGACCAGGACCATGCCATAGAGATGCCAGAAGCACCTGAGCCTCCCCCAAATTAAAACTGGGTGGCAGCACTAAAATCCCAGTGTCACCTTGTTTTCCATTTCTTCCTCATCTCTTGCAGTCCTGTGTTGACTAAAAGCTGAAATTCTGGAATACAAGAGCTGAGCTTCTCTTAACTCCTGGGACACACCTGACAAGGACTATTTCAGTCTTCTCCTATGACTTAATCCATTATCCCCGTGAATAATGGAATACAGTGTCTCTCAGTGGAATATGGTGTCTCAATGGGAAGCATGTTTTTGGGAAAACTGAGTAAGTTAGATCTTGGAGCTGCCTGCTTTTCTTAAGTGGTTTATTTATAGCTGTCCCTGAGTCTGTTGTCTGTGAGTTATCAAAGACTTTGCAAGATGAATTTGCAGTTTTATTGCAGAGAGTAGCTTCTTTCACCGTGAGACGGACTTTCTCCCTCCTCTTTACTGTGTCTGTGTGTTACAGTTCTCAGGACACTGTTATCTTGTCTTTTGAGCGTCATGACTTACAATGGCAGAGACATTACACCTACATGGAAACATAGCCAGAAAAGGAATGCTTAACCTGGCTGCTCAGTTCCCAGCTACCATTTTACAGCTTTTGTGTTCTGTTCATCACAGTTTTAAAGTCCACAGGACTTCTCTTCAGACCTTCTCATCCTTCTTCTTTTCCCACTTTCTTGAAGAAATTCCAGCCCAGAAAGATTTGTTCTTTACCACAGCTGGCACAGTTTACTTCACATACCCTTTGAACAACCATGCTCTTGCATGGGACTTCCGTAAAGCTTTCACAAAGTGAGACTGAGGTTAAAAATTAGAGAAAAAAAATAAACCCAAAACCCCAAATCCCCTTTCAAATGATAACAATAGTAAAGCATAGTATATCTGTAGTAGCTGTGAAATCCTCACCATTACTGATATTACAGTGCAGACTAGCCAGCCATCCGTCTAGGATGATAGCATTACCATTGATATTGTCCTGCACTAAGGGGACATGTTAGACAACTTTGCAGTGGGGATCTGTCCCAGCTGTATTTTTCTGCAATGTACTGAACTAGCACTTCATAACAGAAATAGGTAGATTTAAACAGATGTCTACCAAAAAGCCTCCAACCTTTTTCAAAGTATGTTTTTTAGAAATTGAAAGCATTTCTCAAGTGACTGAACTGGAATTTTGAGTTAGGACACCTGAAAACATGGATATTTAGAGAAGGGTAAAAATTTTGTTCCTGGATTCAAAAATCCTTGCAATGACAAGGTAGGATATTGTGTTGTTTCCATTAAACTGTTTTTTTCCTTTTCAGGCTTCCTATCTAAGCAAGCCCTTGCTATGGAAAGAAGCTAAGATCGTAAGATAGCTGTTTTACTGAGCTGTTCTGTACGTGCTGCAGCAGCCTTCTAACTCCATGGTTGAAATATTGCAGTAACAAGTATCTGTATATTCCAGGCAATTCATTTAGCATCATGTATCCTAAGAACAGCATCCAAATAGCTGCTGAGACTTCACCAAATGCCATGGAAAGACAATGACAGTGTCCTTATTTGGTGACGGACCTGATGTGAGAAATAGAAGCCCAGAAAAGCAGATCATGATTTACATCATACAGGGATGCTGTGAGGAGAGGATAATAGGAGCAAAGTCTTCATGGTAGTCCCTGGAACGCACATGAAATAGAGCAAGATGAAAGATTTAAGCTATAATAGCTTTGTGAGGGAATGCCCTGCCTCTCTCCTTGTTTCCCTGTATTGCATCAGTACTGATCTTTTTAAAAGTGGAAATAGGTGCCCTCTGTGACTACCACTGTATCAGTACTGCAGAACGGCTCCTTGAACTCTGAATTCCACTGAGGTATCCTCGGATGCCCTAGATATTGCTGAGGCTTTCCCTAGAAAACAAAATGGCTCAGGAAAAATGACCGATTATCCAGGCTGGCATAACCTTCCCACATACTTTTCAAATATAAATTACAGTAGAATTAGCAAGTAAAATATTAGCTTTGCCTCTTTTAATGCTTTCCTTTGAAATTAATGGTAATGATGATTCCCCAGTTTGGAGTACATGGCAGTGGCTTTCTAGTGACTAATTGCCCCAGTCAGTACTGTAATAGATTTTTGTAACATGATAATAAAGAAAATTCTAATGAAGGTCAGATAGCAAATGGCTACTGAATTGTTAGTTTTAAAAATCTGTCAAAATGTGTAATAATTTCTTCAGGTTTTGTTAGGAAGGATTTTTCACCCCTGATGACAGATCTGTGATCGTTAAAGGTATTTCAGTGATTTTGTGGGAAAAACAGACTTATTCTGTGAGGCTCTTGAAGAAGGGAGTTCATGCTGCTTAGCTTGATGCATGATGTTGAAGTCCATTTGGGTTTTCAGACTTGTTAGGGGAGAGGTATTTTTGAACCTGACAGTGCAGCCAGGGCTGTGAAGTCTCCTAGTGCTGTTTCACCTCCTGTCTGAACAGCCATCACAGACAACCCAATGGCATGATGCAAGGGAATATATCACTGTGGAAAGACAAATGTTTTCCACTATAGGCCTTCCCTGTAGATGACTAAATCAGCAGCTTATCGATGCAAGAATACCTGCCTTTGAGACACAAGTTTGGCTTTGTAAATTTGTTGGGGTTTTTTTGTTTGCAATATTGTGAGCTGTTACAGTGCTGGTATTCTGCAGGGGGTAGTGATAGGGTTGATTTGGATTAATGGATGAGGCTTTTCATGTTCAGGTAAAGGACTTTTACAAGGACATTGGAAGGAATGTGTCTTGTCTTGTAAACAATCTTGTAAATGCGTTTCTAAATTCTGGCTAAAATCAAATGCGTTATTGTAGAATACTTTCCTCATTTGCATTTGTGAATCATTCATCTGTTTATCATCAGCCAGTGGTATTTCTGTAGTAAGTGAGTTTCCAACAGAAAACTCGTGATGAAGCTGCCTTTTCCTGTGAATCAATAGTTTAGAGTGAAGGTAATACTACAAAAGTTTATTTCAAGCAAAGACTTGGTTGGCAATCCTGCATAAACCCCTTGCTTCTCAGGATGTGTTTTGGAGAAGCACAACACCACATAGGCTGTTATTTTGTTCTTGTATTGAGATAAATTTGTTTGCCTTTTGGAAGGATATGCACATATACATATGATTTCCTTCAAAAAAAAGTGAGTGTGGGAAGTTTCTGATTACTGGTTCCCTGAAGGTGGAAGAGAGAGTCTCAGATTTGTGTTAAGAGGAGGTATTAGCTATAAGATTATTATTGAATTAGAGAATTGCTCTCATGTCTATGGAGCTTTTTAATACTGAAATATTGTTGCCTAGTTTGAGATTGGTATCTGAAAACTGGAAAGGAATACAGATGTTTCCTTTTCTTTTAAAAGACCCTAAGTCTTCATCAGATACTAAGAGGCTTTTAATGGTTGATTTGAAAAAAAAAAATTTATTCAATGTGTTGGAAAAGGGGGTTATGCCTTACTTCCAGATATAAAACAAAATCACAGTGTAGTACAAAGTACAGTACTTGATTGTACTACATGTGCAAAATATTGTTTTAAGATTATGTTTTTTCAAATTAAAAATAAATCAGGTTAGAACAACTGCAGAAAAAAATCTGTGTACTTCATTATGTTTCATTTAGCAATATGTTTCATTTTGCTGTAGCAAAACTACGCAAATGAATACATGCAGTCTGCAAGTCTTATATAATTGTACTATGTTAGAGAATTTAGAAAAAAACCTTAAAGCTTTATTAATTTAGTTTCTCATTTTCTAAAACATTTCTCTCTCTAATTTGCTTCTCTGTTACACTTTCACAATATGCATTTTTGGGGCAAAACCCATCTGAGCAGATTTTGCATACATCTTCAGTGTAGCGATTATTTCTGTGCAGTGACTGTTAAATCCTTGATTATGCTGTGGGAAAAATGTCATAAAGTTACCTAGTACCTTTTCTGAGAAGGAATAGCTGTTGCGCTCTTGATAGGTTTGGTGTGGTGCTTATGGAGCTTTCCGAGGTGAGATGTAAAGCAGGAAATTTGTATATTGTTCAGCTGCTGCACTGAAGGTTACAAATTTGTAGCTCTTGCTCAGTGCGTTTGCTTGTTGCGGCCATGCAGAGTGACAGGAATGCAGGTTAGAGGTCACAGAGTTAATGGTCCTGCTGGCTCTGAATTGGTTATGGTCCTAATCTCTGTGATTTTTCTTGTCTGTGATGCAGAAAACTAGAGAACGTGTTTTGTCTGTTGAGCAGTTCATGCTGCTGCCTGATGACCAAGGCATGTCAAAACCAATTGCATAACATGGTGTTATTATCTAATATTTACCTTTTGCTGGTGCAGCATGAGCCAGGCCCAGGTGTTGGCAGAACTGCTTGGGTTGGTTATGTACAACAGCAGGAGTCACTGCAGTTTAGTCTCTGTTGCTTTTATAATGCCCTTTATAAGAGAAATAGCTGCCATCCTGCAACCGGGGGTGTAGCCCTTGCTGGGTCTATGGTGTGAATCACAGAATCAGTAAGGTTGGAAGAGACCTCCAAGGTCATTGAGTCCAACCTTTGACTGATCCCCACCGTGTCAACCAGACCAGAGCATTGAGTGCCACGTCTGATTGTTCCTTGAACATCTCCAGGGATGGGGACTCCACCAGCCCCCTGGGCAGCCCCTTCCAATGCCTGACCACCCGTTCTGTGAAGAAATTCTTCCTAATGTCCAACCTGAACTTCCTGTGGCACAGCTTGAAGCCATTTCTCCTTGTCCTGTTGATGGTTCCCTGGGAGCAGAGCCCAACCCCTCCTGGCTGCACCCTCCTGTCAGGGAGTTGTAGAGCGTGAGAAGGTCCCCCCTGAGCCTCCTTTTCTCCAGGCTGAGCCCCCACAGCTCCCTCAGGTGCTCCTCATATACTTAATCACTACAGCAGAGGTACTAAGTGAATGGATTATGCTGATTCCGAAGGGTAGGAATTCTTAGATTTGGTATCGGGGTGAGTTGTTTTCTCCTCTCACTTGAAGCAGTGATGCTGTCCTTCATTGTTTTATTGGTATGATACCGAGTGTGAGAAATTAAGTGTGGATGCTGATTCCGAAGAACAGAGTTTTCATTTTATAATCTGTGACAAGCTGACAGAAAAAGAGAAAACATGATGGCCTTTCTGCTTCAGACGTATCTGTCTGTCTGGGAGTGAGTACACAGCCTGTGACAGCAGCCTGTGCAGATAAAGTACATGTGATGATTGGATATACAGGGATATGCCTGGGCATCTCCAAATTAGATGTATAAAGTATTGTGGGTGAACTTTTTAAACCCAAGTGTGTTGTCACAGGTCTTTCCTGCACACTGTATGAACTTTAATACTTGATCTCAATCTACTGGCACTTTGAAGTCTGGGCTTGTTCAAGCTGTATGGAACGGTGAAGCAAGGTGTATTCCATTATTCTCATTGTCACATTCTCTGTTAGTGGACTTCTCATTTGTTGTGTGTGCTTGGAAGTGGAATATTGAAACCCAGATAGTTGTACTCTGATACCTCCCCACAGCTGAAAATGCAGGCTCCCCCTTAGCCATGATTTCTCTCTCACTAAGGATGTGGTAAGTACAGCAAATGCCATGAATGAACTTAAAAATCTCATCTCACCTGCGGCCAACTCTTTTGATAGATCTGAAGAAAATGAGGTATTTCTTTATCCTGGCCACTTGAAAGTATCATCTATATAATCTAAAATTTGCATAGTAAGCACATCATTTCAGGGGAGCTTGGTAATAAAAGATGTGTGGTTTATCACCTTGGTTAAAGGTGATACAGTTCAGAAACAAGAAGTACAAGAAATAGGAATTCTGTGTGTGATTCAGACTGCAAGTACTATGGATTTCTTTCATTCTTTCACAGTTCACAGAAAATATATTCTCAAAGAGACTGTATTTTATAATACTAAAAAAAAAAAAGCTGCGATAGCTATATTGGATTTTTAAGTCAGCTTTGATTCCTGCCCTGCTGAGTAGAAATGAGCAGTCTGATGTGGAGTCTTCAGAATGCTTCACAAGTGATGGTCAAACACCTGGTGTTATATCTGAATGTATGGCAAATAGCTCTGCCTCAGACAAGTGCTCATTATTTGACTGAAGAACCTATTTTTTGGTATGGTCCAGAATTGTTGAGACACATGAGAAGAAGCTTTTCTTTCATATTTCCTTCCCAGTATTTGAGACAGATGACGGAGAAGCAAACATTTCATGGTCTTGCTGCACTTTCTGTTGCAGGAGATTTGAATGATTGCATCCCCATCTGGTCATTTGATGGGAACATTCTGAAGCTTTAACAGTCTGTTTAGATTCAATGACATTTCACAGCTTGGAGAGATCTTCCCCAGCATTACTGTGCTGTCTGATTGAGTCTGCTTTTACCAGAGATTACAGTTGTGATTATATAACCAAGAGATATGGGCATATAGATAAAGATGAAAAGCCTTTGTATTATTTGGCTTTGATTTTGTTTTATTGTGGGTTGTTTTGTTTTGCTTTTCCCTCACAGATTGGAGTTGAATGTAGGAACTTGAGAGAAAGAACTAGAACACAGACTGGGGAAAGGAAGACAGTAAATTGCAGTTGGAAGCCATATAAATCAGGGGTTTGGAGAGGGTGCATTGCCTTTACTATATATATATATATAGGTGTATGTTTCTACACACATATATGGAAAGGCTTACAATGCAGATGCCCTTGCTGTGATTTAAGAATATTTTCTTCTACAAAATTTTTCTTCTTTGTTAATTGTTAATTTTTATCTGACCATTTTTTATTTGGGTGAAGATGGTAGTGGTAAGCAGTTGTTTTGCAGTAGAAGAATTCAAACTTCATTAGGAAAAGACAAAGCTATCTTCTTTGCCATCTTATTCTTGATGGAAGTAGGATTTTATACACAGCCACATTAATTACAATTAACTATAGCATTCTAATTTGTTGACTTCATTTGTTCAGAACTCTATTAGTGTTGAACAATTAATGGTAAGTTGAACTTTAAAGTGGATAAGAACGTCATTCTAAGCTGTAATAGCTTAGTGGATGAGCATACTGTCCTAAATTGGCTTAGCTGCATCGTTCAATGGTTGTTGTATACAGTCTGTGTAATTATACGATGACTGAATGCTATTAAACCTATCTCTCTTTTAGGTACACGTCATGATATCATAGCAAATGTTCCTAAAACTTCCAGTTATGAAAAATTGTTGTTGTAAGCACTATCTTTAAATGTTCACTGGATTAATTCTAGATCAATTTGCAAAAATATACAGGTCAGAGGATTTAACTTATTCCCTAAATCTGGTTTTGCAGGTGTGTTTGCTGTTTGGCAGCATTGCTTTCCAATTGTGCTGGGAGAAAAATTATTTTACCATTTTCTCAATAGCTTTATTCTTTTTCTATACTCTTTCACTTACAGAGGATTTGCATTTGTAACACGTTTTTCCATTTAACATGCTTTATATTATTGTAGGAAATGGAGAAGAAAAATTGCCAAGCTGTTTAAAAATTCAAATAAATACTTGTTTGTCCTGTGAGTTACATTTGAATTCATTTTTTTTTTCCCAAACTGCTAAGTGCAGTGAGGACACAATCCATTGATGAAGTAATCAGTTTTCTAAAATAAAAATATGCTAGCACACACAGTTTAAAATAAATGTCTGTAGGAAGGATATTTTCTCTTTGCATTTGCATTAATGTGCGTGGGAAGGATATTTTCTCCTTACTTCTACATTACAACCAGATGCACACATGCACTCAGACACAGCTATTTGTCTCTCTGTATTTATAAATATAGGCAACTCCTTTCAAGGCGTAGTAAGGCAGTGCATGTAGTGGGAGCAGTCCAAGGCAGAAATAGTGTGACTGAAAACAGCTGTTGTATCCTGGTTCCCCCACTTGCTCCCTGGAGAAATAAAATGTTGCTTATCTCCAGACAGTAGTTGATTATTTTCTCCTACACGTTGCTTGGCTGTTAGTGGGCTCATGGACGAGATGAGGCAGAATCACAGCACCACGTGCCTCTACTTAACTCCAAGAGAGGGAATAGTGCCCTTTGTAGGCTGTACTTCCTCGTCAGCCAGCCAGCAGTGGCCTACACAGGAGAGTGACTAATTCGTGCTCTCTGACCTTCTGCATGTAAAACAAGCAATATTATCATCCTCATTTGCACGTCTTTCTTATTTGCTATAGTAGTAAAATCAGAGGTTCACAGATGGGTTTGAAGTGCCGCTGTCCTGGGTTCTGCTGTGCAGGAACTGGCAGTGGCTGCCCAGGAGGATTAGGGATGATGTAAACAGACTCCCGAGTGATTCCGGAGCTCAGGTGTGTTCCCTGCTGCCTTGCTCCATGCCCAGAGCTGCTGTGCTTCCTTCCTGCACTCCAGCAGCACTGGCTGCTCCCTGTCCCTGGGGATGTCAGCACCCCTCCAGCACCCCAGGGCTCCTGCACAGACAAGGTCAGCCTCTGGTTTCCTGGCTTACCCTGTGGAATATCATGTACTAGGGAGTTAAGATGTGTCTTACCTCCTGCCTCATTTCATAGACTGCCACAGCCTTGAGAGCGGATTATTTTGTGTTTAACCTGCTATCTTCAAATCACCCTTAGCTCAGGTCAGGCAAGGGACAAAATGCTGACCGAAAGCAGTCACAGCATCCAAACAAAACAACAGCAGTGTCACCAGAAAGGGTGTAAATGAGGAGAAAGATTCTTAATCAGTTTTTAACGAAATGATTTCAGGAAGTTCTCCATCACCTTCTAGCTGTCAGCTGACCTTTAGGTTTTCCTGGCCATTCCTCCTTTTGCATCAAGTATCTCTTATGACAGCTGTTGGAGAGAACAACTTCTTGGTGAAACATAACATTTACTGCCTATCCTGTTTGTCCTTGGCCTTAAAGGAGAAAGTTGTTTTCTTTCTCTCCAAAACTACTTTATTTCTTATTCCAGAAAACAGTGCAGCTGTTCCTGCAAATTAATGGGTTTTGTCACTTTCTAGAAGCTCCCTGTCGGTTACTCGTGTTGTGTTCCCTGTACTTACCTGCCTGTTGGTGACTCCTCCCTTCCGCTTTTGGTGATTCAGTGTTTGTTTCCCAGCATGAACTCCGTTGTTGATTTTTTTTCTGAACTTAGGATTTCTCTGTCTGTTCATCCTTAAACAAGCATAGTTGATATAAATGTCAAAAGGAGGTGAGCGTAGGTGGCTCCAGATTGATCTGAGCACCATGGTAATCACCAATCTGTGACCACCAGGGGCTTGGAGCAATTGACCTCCATCATGACAATTTCAGAGTACAGAAACACAGGGTTTCAGAGGCAAGGCAGAAGCCCGAAACAGTGGGTCTGAATTAATTGCCATTTTAAATGATATCTTTCCAAATTTTCTTTTGACTCTGGCCCTCCCTGGCCTTTGTTGAGCAGCTCTCCAGAGCTCTATCAGTGTGACTAAGGATGCTGAATGTCATCTTTACTGGATTACATCGTCTTGAACAGATCACCCTTAACTATGAGTGCAGTTACACTCCATTGTCAGTGGTCTATCAAGAGCATCTTCATTAAGAAACCATTTTATATCAAGGTTTTGGTGTGTTTTTCTCTTTGCCTGTCTGTTTACAATTGACACAACAGCTCTGCTTTTCTCTTTGGACATATATGGCATATCATATAAGAAGTTACTCCTGAGGCTCAAGATGGAACTGTTTTTGCCACATCACAAATCTTTTGTGGTCCAAAATCAGTCTGTGTTGATCCATAGTCAGCTCGTGGGTGTTCCCTGTGGATTCAGATTTGGAGGAAAAGGCAGGCTAGATGTGGCATCATGACCCCACACTCCTTTATTGCATAAGAGGGAAAACTAAGCATGTGTGCTCGGAGGGAACAGATGTGGACAGTTAATTCTGTTGCCCTGACCAAGTGATTAAGGGAATTAAACCTGGCCCATTCCATTATGCTGAGTGTCCTTACACCCACTCCTGTTTAGAAGCAAAATGCTGCTTAAAGTGAAGAGTTATTGAAAAGCAGAGCACAAAACAAACATTATCAATCACACAAGTGACATCTAACCTGTGTGCCTAAACACATGCCTTGATGAATACGAGATTTCATTGCTATGATCCATTGAATTAGACTATTCAAAAAAAGAATAGAGTGAGATACCCGTTTGAGTTGTGCTTTGTGATTAGACTTCATGAAAATTGCATCTATTAAAAAGGAGTAGGGGAGGGAGTAAATGCACACAAAAATAACAGTGTGTTTTCTTTATAGTGTTAGGATATATTTTGATACTGGTTTTGAAGAGTATTGCTCTACACTTTTGTATCAAGTTTTGCTCTAGGGCAATGGTTTAGAATTTTTAATTTAACTTTGTCTGTCATGACAAATGTAGAGAACTAGACAGCTGGGAAACTGTAAAGTTGGTCTGAAAGGGAATTATCAAGTACCTCCACTCCAGGGGATTTAGCAAACCAAATTTTACCAGTATACCATTGATTCTGCTTGCTGAAGTAAAAGCACAGTGTTATTTGTAAAATATGGCCATGCTAATAATTTGTAATTTGTCATAATTAAAGGACCATAATATTCCAGAACTGCTCTCCTGTAATATTAATAGATGATTAAAGATAGGCTGCAAACTTGAACTTCAAGCTTTGGCTTCGGTGTTTGGAACTTTGTATAATGTGGTAGATATAAAAGGAAGGGTTACCAGCAGCTTGACTGGCTTTTCAAAACCAGAAGTGTTTTTAGTTAAACTCCAAATTCTGGTAACTGTGTAACTCATAAAATGCTCTTATTTATTAAGATAGAAAATTGATGTTCTCAGCCAAAAATAGATGAAAGGCAGGAAAAGGGTGAAAGTGGATGGCAGGTAAGTTCAGCAGCAGTACTTTATAAAGACTTTCACCTCTTCCATCAGAAGAGAGAGCGCTGTGATGTTTTCTGCCATACCACACCCTTGGAAATACCTTGTGCTTGTGTAGCCACCCTAGGCAGATAGGTGACCAAGAAACATGATGGTTAAAGGAAAGCACAATGGCCTTTCCTACCTGGACTCAAAATCTCTGAGGATGCACAACTACTGTCATGTCTTCACCCTGTCTTCAAAGCCTCCTGCCTATAGGTGAGGGCAGCAAAAGATAGATATCCTCTTCTCTCTGTTCTTCACACTCTCTGCTTCTCAGGGAAATATTGGAGTTCAGCCCTATGACTTTCTGAAGCTGTAGCTGCAGCATAAAAAATAAATTGCAAAACCTCCCACATTTCTGAACGAGAGCTGTGAAACTTGTCTTTGCCAGTTGTTTCATTCTAATACTCATCAATATCCTGAGCTAAAGGAGATGTGCTGGAACTGCCCATAGATTGAGGAAAAGAATGTTGTAGCTGTTAACTCCCCGAACTGTTAACTAAGTGGTGGCATTGAAGCTCTGTGGATGGAAAAGTTGGTGTTTGAATTTTACAGAAGCTGATAGCTTAGGCCACTGCTCACTAGGGAAGCATGTTCAAGTGTATTTTTCAAGTGTTGATATATTAGACTGCTTAATTTTATGGTCTTGTGACTGAATGTAATTAATATTTTTAAATTAATTTAAAGCAACCTACTTATCATTCTGTATTAGCAAAATTAACGCTAGTACCTATTTTGTTTTTCTGTGCAGTTACTTTGCAAATATTTGTTTTTGTTGCTGCTGTTTGTCAACAAAATGAAAGCCTTTTATTTCAAATGGAAAAAAAGTTTATGTTTTTCAAAACTAAAATAAGTCTAATGAGACTATTTGAACAGGAACTATATTTCAGCATTAAGGAACTAAAACAAATTTTTATTTTCCTTGCTTTTAATAGGCTGCAGAGCAGTTAATGTCAGATACATTTTTTTCAAGACATTGAACCACATTGGTTCCCTTTTACTACGGTGGTACCTACAGCCTCAGTTTTTGGGCATATCTTAGACTTGTTCCCATCATACCTTTTGAGCTCTTCAAGGCAGAATGGTATTTGTCAGTCTTTGAATCAAAGGTGTTTCTAAACAAATTTTAACTTTACATATCAGGAGCAATTGGATGCTAACATAGTTGGGTTTTCACTGATTTTGGGGCTCATCTGGCTATCCTTTATTTCTGAAAAATTTACAGCACCACATATATTCTTACATGATCTTTCATCCTGCTGCTTGCAGAAAAACTCGTAGAGGGAAGACTGAATTTAATAATGATGAATGGAAATTCAACGGGCTGTTCCTCTCTGTTCTTAGTTGGAGGATTTATGAACCTGAATCAGCTCTTCTCTACTCCTCCATCTTCTTCCCAGTAGAAAAAGTTGCACCCATGGGTGGAACAAACTAGAGAACCTCTGGAATTTCCTCCCCTAGGCCATGGAGGGATGGCCCCTGATTGATGAAAGGCCTGGGCGTGTACACATGCTCTGTCCTGCCATTTGTCTGAGACTCACAGGCAGACACAAGAGTTGTATAGGGAATGGATCAGAATAGAAGAAAATTGAAGTGAGATTCAGAAGTATGACTTTTGTTTTTCTAACCTCTAAAGCAGTATGGACTTATTTTCCTTTCTCCTTGTGCAGACTTTTAGATAATATTCTTGGTTTCTAACAGAGCAGGATGACCCAGTAAGCCTGATAGTGGCCCAATGGGCACTTGCCTTCCAGTGTCCACCTTCTCTGGGAAGGTGGGAGTGTTGTGAAGCTGTGTGTAGTGCTTAGTGTGCAAGGATAGAAAGGTTAGGAGGGTGCATTTACGTGCGTGTCAGTGTATTTATTTCTGATAACGTGAGTTGTCATGGAAAAGATATAATTCCTCAGTAGAAATTCTAGGGGGTTTTGGGTTAATTACCAGGTTTTTCTGGTTTCTGGATAATTTCACTTTGAAGTGTCCAGCTGATGTCACACACGAGTGGTCTCTCCTAATTTTCAGTTGCTGCCTTTTGCCACACAACTGTTGGTGAGTTCTATTAATCTTGCAGTTGTTGCCCTTCTGGCAGAATGCTGTTTGATTTGTATCCTGCAGGATGTTGGAAAGAACGGCAGAAGGAAAGACAAAATGCAAAGTTAGAAGAACGAGATGAAAGAAGAATCTTGGATCAAATGCTGCAATAGCAAGCAGCATTTTCTTTTTATGTCGTCCTAAGTCAAACACAAGGTAGAAATACCTGGGATACTTCTTGCCTAATAAATTAAACCATGAAACCGCTGCAGATCTATTCATCTGCTGCAAAGAATCCTCTCTGCTGGTTATTGTTACTATACTGGGGAAAGGAAAGAAAAAGAAAAGAGAAAATGCTTCATTTTTTTTCACTGCTGTCATCACTCATCCTAATGAGGAGAAAAAAGGTTACCTCTACTAGGAGCATGATGCTTTCATGTACTCTGAAACCCCACCTGCTCAGTTCTTAATGAGAATGTGAGGTTTGGAGGTACTGTGATCATGTTAGGTTATTTCTGAAATACATTACACAAGAAATAACTGTCAGCTGCCTATTTGGTAACCAAGACTTTTAAAATACAGACATCTTGTGAAATGCTCTTGAAATAAATTTTGAAATCCTTTATTCTTACTGGTTTAAACCTTGTCAAGTGTCAGGCATCAGCAGTATTAGAGTCTTGGGGGTTTACAAGCTGCATTTTATACAAACATTTTTCAGCATCTGCACATATAATATGCAGTATATATGTATGTATATGTAAATAAATATACGGATCAGCATCGTGGTTTGAATTTAGAGAAGATGTGACAACGTTGATGAGCTTTCAGAGATTGTTAGTAAGATGAAACAATTTTTCATAAGGTATTTTGACGTATCTGACCCATAAATTTCACCTGCTGTTCTGCTTCTGAGTTTGTTTACGTACCTTGGAGTTGAAGTGTCATCACCATCCTATGCTTTACAGCTGGAGTGCAAAGGGGAGTCTGAAATTATTAAGATGAGCAGGATATAGTTTTATATTGAGACTGAAAGTTGTGTGTGAATTTAGAGAGGCTTTTTTTTTTTTATTTTTCTCCTTGGAAGTTAGGGCATACTGCACACCATATTTCACACAAAACAAGACATGCAGCTTGTTTTTTCCTTGCACCTGTGTGTTACTCCACTTGCTGCTAAGTGTATAAAACATAAGAAGTCTCTGTGTAAACTTCAGTGGTTAAAACCATCTTGAAACTGATAGAAACAATGTGTTACAACCTCATTTGTGGTCACTGGAACCAAACAACTGCGAGAAAACATTAGCTTTGGAGCTTTGTCAATGATCATAAAGTTAAGCAGCTTTCTCAAGTCGTGACTGAACATCTTTAAGCACAGGATGTTTTGCTCGCCTCTCTCCATTTTGTTCATGTGAGTATTGCTCCTGTTAAAAGCTGCGCACAGAGGAAATAGATCCTCTACAGGCAGCTGCCAGATCATTTCAGCACTTTGGGGAAAACCCAGCACTTGGACTTCCTTAAGCACTTTTACATAGAGTAAATTTGAATTGGGACCAGTTAGTATCTTATGTCTGTCGGTCATTTAGATTAGGCAGTTCATGGCTGCTTCTAGTGTTCATAGTTTTGTTTCATTTAATTAGTCTTCTTTATAACCTGACCTTGTGACTTCCAGTGAAACACAAGGGTTTTTTCAGCTTCCTTGATAACAGATAGATCTGGCTGTTCAAAGTCAGCGTGTGGGGGTTTGTTTGTTTGCTTTTTGGTTACTTACGTGGTGTATGATAAGAAATCAGCTTGCCTGGGAGGCGCAGGTTTACTGTAGCAATCAATTGCTTCCTCTAATACAACACAGTTAAACTTGATGGAAGAATTGCTTAAGTTGATTTGTGCTGAATAGCTGTCCATTGTCAAAAATTCATTATGGTCATTGGCCTGTTAATAAAAGTAGCTCATAGAGCAAAGTAATTTTGAGTTAGGGGAGCAGATGTAGGCTCATTAGTGTCAAGGAGTTCACCGTCAGGAGTTCAAGCTGAGTAATGATTAGCCAATGGAAAGTATGACTTATAATCCTAACATTCTTTTAACCCCTGCACATACACATCTTTTGAGGGCCAAATTGACTTGCTAATTTACAATGCAGTCTGTGTATCAAACTGCACAAAAAACTGCTCAAGAGGTGGCAGGTGGGATTAGTGGAAACTCGGAGAGACCAAGTTAATGCTCAGTGAGGAGAGGTCCAAGTGAGGGCACATCATCTTGCCCCCTCCTCCCCCATTTTATCAAGAATTGGGAGGGGGATTCATGCTCTTTGTCCTTTGAATTTTTTGAAGGTCCTTAAGGATCAGCTATGGGCTTCATCATAACTCTGAAAGTAATCTGTCTGTGTGCTTTCAGATTCTTTTGTTCAGATGTTTAATTTGAAGGGAGTAGAAGGAAGACTGCTGACATGGCATGATTTGGCTGTTACAGGGTTGAAAATCTGTCCTTCCTATGGCTGCTGGTATTTAACGGACTTTTAGGCTGATTCCAGATTCTTTACCTGATGTTTCTGGTTCAGAAACAGAACCAGAATCAGGTTTTCTTTTGCCTCTCAAGTCTTTTACCAGGTGTCCAGCATTTGGAAAGAAGCACACCCTCCGGTGCTGGGGCTCCCACCACCTCGCTGTTCTGTGATGTGACACCTTTGCTGGGACCTTGGAATAACAGGGAAGTGATTACAATACTTTGTAATCATAGTTTGTTCCAGAGGGTGCTTGCTTCCTCCAGTGAGTGAGTTGTGCTGTTGGTCTATGTGGGGGAAGTTAAAAGGCCCATCATATTTTTACTCATTTAATTGTGTTTAAAACCAGACATCAACTTGGAATCACTGAATGAAGAAACAAATGAAGATTTCTAATATTATTGCAGTATATTCCCTCAGGTCATAATAGAAAGATTAGTGTTACATAAAGACTTTCATAATAAAAATTCATATTCTGATGACAAAGAGATTGTGCTAATGACATGAAACTACTGGAAGAGAGCCCTACACAATCACACATTAGAGAAGTGTAACATTTTATCCTTCAACTTATTTTCCTTCCTACTGTGTATTTTTTGTTCACTTTCACATAAATATTTCCTGTATCTGGTAGATAAACTCAAATAAGATGTTTGATAGGTATACATTGGACAGAAAGGCTTCTAATCTGAAACATCAGCATAGCTGTATCTTCTCATCTGCCTTTTAACTGTGATTTAGCTGAGAGCTGAAGCACAGTCGGTTCCCATTAATCAGCACTGAATCAAGTCTGCAAGCTTTAGACTAAGATTTAAGTGTAGAAAGCTTTATTTTGAAGCTTGCCAGACTCCACCCCTAAATTTTCTTTCTCTTGTAGGAGTTGATAATATCACTAACACCTCAGTAGGACTGGAACAGTATTTCTTGTGGTGATTTAAGTGATAGTGATAATCTCTCTTCCTGCTAGACAGACGGAATGCTCTAAGCTTAGATCTGCCCATAGAAGTAAAAAGAATATTTCAAATGCATTTCTTGGAAAGATGTGGCTATTGTTTAAAATTTTTTCTTCTATAAGGATTTAATATAGCTTTTCTATGAATAGAAAGTTGTTTTGGGTTATCCAGGCTATAAAGACAGAGAAGGACACAGCAATGGGAATTTTATTTGGTGCTGGTTGAAAATGGAAATTATCACAATTCCCATTATTAGAAAAATTCGAAGTGCAATTGTTAATATATAGCCAAATACATTTCCCCCCCCCAAAAAAGCTCTGAACTGCAAAATACATAAATATTCAGGATAGTTGTAGATTGAGTTTAAGTTCACATTTTTGAGAAAAACATTATCTTTTAGCTCAAAGATATGATAAATAACTTTATTATTTCTTCCCCTCCACTTAACTATACATCTGTATTTATCAATGTAAGTGCAAATATCTTATTTTTTAATTAACTTTCTTGCAGAACATATGTTTTAGCCATATTTGTGTTCCCATGTGGTCGCCTGGGTGTCTTTTTGTGCTTGTTGTGGCTCTTCTGTGACAAGCACCTATACTGATTTATGATAAAAAACAATACTTACTATTAGATGATGGTTTTGTAAGAAGTGTCTTTTCTTCAGTCCACTTTATCACCGTGTTGCAACTTAATTTTGCATTTCAAAAAGCCCATTTGTTGGCCCAGACTAAAACTGTCATGAGCACAGATGGTGAAAAGCATCTTTGAAAAAATAAGGCAGGTCTTGATCTTTTCCACCTAGCTAGTGAGAGCGTCACTCCACCCCATTCCACTGGTCTCTGGGTCTTCCTCTCTGGTCAGCTCTAAGGCTATAACAGGATAGAAGTTCTATAGGACGAGGAGACCACAATTTTTATTCTTTCCTGTTTTGACTTTTAGGTAGGCAGTGTGGGAAATGTTAAGGAAGAAAAATTATGGGTCACTGGAGAAATTCCTGTAATAGGATTTTGTGACGTGAGGAAATATAAACCCATCATCTGCCAGGCATAACAAAATTGGGAAGATAAAATTAACTAGTAGGACATTGCTTTATGCTCTCCTCTATTTTTAATAATTTTTCAATTGTTATCCTAGGCTCTTCTGGCTCACACATCATAAACTGTTAAATAAAATGAAGAATAGCATCAATGTACACTATTATTATAATGTGAAGTAATATTTGGCTCAATAAATGAACTATTATCTATTACAGGATCTGTCAAAGATAGGGACAAATGTATTTCGCCTACTGGTCTGTGTATGATGCTCCAAAGATAATTTCAAATATGCATGTGCCCAAATTTTTAATTCTCTATTTACGTATCTGAATTTGTAAAAAAAAAAGAAAAAGAAAAAATGTGAGTACATTAGTGTTTTAAAGATATTTTTATA
This sequence comes from Falcunculus frontatus, assembly GCA_013398115.1. Taxonomy (NCBI): domain Eukaryota; kingdom Metazoa; phylum Chordata; class Aves; order Passeriformes; genus Falcunculus; species Falcunculus frontatus. The sequence continues at coordinate 718,029 of VZRV01007706.1, forward strand.
GAATAAGTTTTCAGCGTTCAATCAGGCTAGAATTCTATATTCAAGTTTCCAGTTTTATTAAAGCAGGGAGATCTGTATAAATCACAGCTAGATGTTCAATTTACCCCCAAAATCCATATGTTCTGGGCTTACTTGCTGAACCTGTAGTGCTGTTTGTGGTGTCTGCCTTGCCTGAACCATTTTATTTAGCCCTTATCCTGCTGTGCTCAGATGGGGGCTGCTGGGCAGGTGGGAACATGAGCCATTGGCAAGGGCACACAGACACGAGAGAGTCCTGCACAGGGTTCTGGATTTTGTGTGGAGGCCCATCTTTAAGGATCCTGCACTTCGAAGAGCAACCAGGCTGCTCAGTGACTGAAAGGGCTGCAGAGTGAGTTTCCTTTGGGAAGTTGGAGGGTTTCCTATGAAAAAGATGTTTTATTTGGTGCTTGACTGGCAGACCTGGTGAGTAAGTTGATGTGGGGAATATGCTTCTGGTCATCTAAAATCTGTCTGTGTTTGGAGTATTAATAAGCGTTTTGAAAACCTGTGCCGTGGAAGTGCAAGCTGAGATGTAACGTTGTCACAGACAGGACAGTCGGTGCCACTTGACTTTCTCAGGCTCGATGGGGATGGGGATGTGCCACCTTCCTTGGGCTCGAGGCTGTGGCTGCTTCCAGCTACTCAGGTCTGCTACAGCCAGAGCTGGAATCGCCTTGCCTGTGCTGCTGGAGTAGGAGTTCTTGTGGCTGTGGCTGGGGAGGCAGCGCTTTGGCACTGTGGAGCTCCTTGAGGATTAGCTTCTGTTATTTCTTTGAAGAGGAAGCTGTGGTGGTGTCTCCAAAGCAAGTAATACCGGATTTAAATAACTTAAAGTTGGTACCAGCAAACCGCAGTCAAATGCTGATGGAGTTATTTCCTGTATTCCTGGTCCCAGAAAAATGTCCATTACAAATATCTGTCTGTCCACCATGAAGAAAGGACAGAATCTGAGAGAAGTTGAGACAGGAAGTAATTTACTAGCTGTATCATACTACAATAGTGGACTTGTTTAGGATCATATAAAAAGCTTTATTTTTCTCAGTTTCTTCCTTCTTTTAGCAGTCTCGGTAATACTTTCCTGAATAATTTTTATGCTTGTCAATTGTACTGTGCTGCTCTTTCATTAACAGAGAAATTAATATTATTCTTGTTACAAAAAGAGCTGAAGTCTTATATGGGTCACAAATCCTGTTGCTGTTTCTGGAATTCAGACCTGGTTGTCAGATCAAAGCATTTAAATTCCACCAAGGTACTCCTCCTTAACTTTGACTTTGTTTTTGCCAAGGCTGCATGTATAGCATAGAGTTATACTAGACTATTTGCATATTCTCTCACTAAATATTGGCAGTGATCCATGTTAGCTGATATTTACATATCTGTATTTAAATTTTGGTGATGTCTTGTTCTGTTAACCTTTCTACTAACTAAAGTCAAAGGTTTGTACTTTAGTGTTGCTTTTACTTTACCTCATTCAGCTTCTGATGTTTGTTTTAAAAAAATTCTTTCTTTGCTCCAGCAGCACTGCAACAGTATATACTAAGTTTTATATATATCTATATATACACACACATATATATACCTATATACATATATACATAAATATATATGTGTGTGTGTGTGTGTGTGTAAAACCAGTGCAGTAAGACCGACGGAAGTTTAATTCTCACCTCTAAAAAGGAAGGTGCCTCTAGGGCCATTTTAAAGACACAAGTTTATTTGTGCTCTTCTTTCCTCCACTCAGAGGTCTTTCAGAATTGGTTTGGATAGTGCTTTCTGAGGAAAGAATGGGATTTTTAATATTATTTTTGTGGACAATAATTTTTTTCATAATTAAAATATTTTATTACTTGATTCCAAATGCCATTTTCCTCTTGATATTAAAAGGGATGAGGTGATTTCCAAATGAAGCAAAAAACTGTAAATTGAAGGTAATATTCGATTCACTTCACACTATTATGAATTTTTACTTTCCTTTTGTGCTAAAAAAATTAAAATACTTAATTACAGTTAAAGTCAAGATTAACCTCTCCCCACATGATTCAGACGCTGGTCCCATCATCCTGACCCCTCATTAAAGTGTTTTTCTTAGACCTACCCACAAGACAGAGCAGTGGTATCAGTTCTTGGGCTCTTGCTAGATGATCAGGTAGCTGTGATTGCCAAGGAAGTTTGATTTTTAATTTATTAAAAAAAAAAATTTCTTTCTTAGATGGTCATTTTTCCATTACAGGCAGCAACTACTGGTGGGTGTTTTCCCAAGGCATGCATTTGAGATGATCCAGAAGAGTAAGATGTAGCTCTGGCTACCACTGAGGATCTTGCCTACCTCATTGCTTCATCTTTGTGTGTTTCTCCAGCCCTGGAGTTTTATTCTTTATCGAGCTTCCAGCTGGTGGCAGCGGAATGCCTTCACCTCTCCTACTTTTCCCTGTGTTTTACGTCTTTGAAAGTCCTTTGATGAAGAGAGCCTAAAGTTCACAGTGTGCTGCAAGCTCTTTCTTTCCCTTAAGGAGGGAGCTGTCTGTCCCTTGGGGAGGAGAGTGCAACTCAGTCAAATTTTGGAGACCTGGTGTAAATTGATTCTGGCTCTTAGGTGACTCTGATCTATTGTCTTTTATGCTTAATATAATACTCTATTTACACAAATATTTTGAAGTTAGCTCAAAAAGAAAGGTTAAAACGTAAATAGATTATTTATGATTAATAATTCTTCCGTTTATGTAAATAGTAGAAGAATATTGGCATTGTTAGTGAGGTAGCAAAGAAACAAATTATATGTATGAGCATAACAGGATTAATAGTGATGCTTGTCTGGAAGTTGTGGTAACATGAGCAGACTGTTTTCAAGAATGAGGTTTTTTTCCCTGAGAAGCTGAGATAGATAACCAGATTTCTTTGGGATATAAATTAAGTATCTCCCTATTTCTGTTAACACAGTATGCCCAGTTCTGCTATGATAGTTTATCATAGACTTCTGTGATGCTGAATATTTTTCTCTGAGCTACAGCCTTGAAACGTGGGTTATACTGTTATAATTTTCATTCTAAATTGTTGCGTAGAGTTGTTGATATTCACTAATGAAAAATCAAGTTATTGAATAGCCACAAAAGTACATTTAATTGACAAGTCTTTTATATATTCCTGTCAAATTAATACCTATGCATTCCTGTCAAATTAATACCTATACATTAATGTGCTCATTGATGCCATCAAAAAGAAATTTTATAGTTGGATATTTTACATTCCTAGAGTTTTGCTTTTTGTTCTCTACATTAACCTCGTTAAAAGCAATGAACTTCTGCATAACAGTTCTACTATTGCACTGAAATTCTGTTATTAAGTATTACATGTCTGTTTGTTTTAGAGAAGTTGAACTACTACCTACTACTATGTCTACAGCAGTGAGCCAATGCACAGCCCTCAGCCTTGTAATTTTAGAATTTGGTGTCTTAATAAGATCAAATGAGTAATTACACACAGCTCAGTCTGCTGCCTTCACTCACGTTGAGTTGCAGTCTACACTAGGATTGATTATAGGGGAGGGAAGTGCAACGCAGCCTTAAGGGAGTGTGTTTTGGGGTCTTTGTTTCAAAAATCAACAACACTGGGTAGTGAAAACTTACTTGTAACTATTAGAATCAATCAAATTAATCAAATATAGATAGCTCCATGGTATTTTTTCTTTTCATACTTAGTAATGTTTTCACATAAAACTCTTTGTGCTGTTCTTTCGCTGAGGTGGAGGTTACAGTGCTCTGGAGAGGTGGAAAGACAACAGCCTTGGCTCTGTCACAGAGCAGTTGGATTTGTAGATTGGGGGTGTCAATAGCCAAGTACTGTCATCAGGGTCACTGCCACTACCCTTGGCTACTGCCTGTGGTCAGAGGTACAGAGCAGGGCTAAATGGGCTGGGATGGCTGGGTTTGTTTCCTTGTTTTAAGATGGAGTGTTACTTGAGTAGTGTTGCTGCAGTTTTGGCATATGCACAACCCTTTGGACAGTCGGTACCCACAGCAAAGGTGTTCGATCCATGGCAGTTCTCTGAAAATCTTCCTGCCTTCCATCACTTCTGGACTTTAGGTTCAGGTGTTCACTTTAGTGGTTCTCTTCACCAGGATTGTCACAGCAGTACAGAGTGAAATACTGTGGCAAGAAATGTGTGAATGGTACTGAAGAGCAGTATTTGAATGCTGTTCAGCATCTGAAATTCGGAAAAATGAGGAACGTTCAGACTCTTGCAGAATTTGTTGCTGAGTTACTACAGTCTCCTTTCTAAAGGTAACTGAGGATGGTAAAATCCTATAGTTGCCTCTGTATAGGCAGAATCCAAAAAAAATTTGGTCAGAAGCAGAAGAGAACCTCTTTTGTCTACAGTGGAATTAAATTCAAAAGGCATTTTTCTGTATCTTAATACCCTAAGACTTTAAAAAAAAAGGTCATTAAACTGTGTTAATGCATGAGCACTTGCACCATGAACTCATGTTACTGTGTCTGTTTCAGTTCTGGAGAGGACATGGTATGTTCATGGTAAGGACGTGGTAAGATCAGATATTCAATCCATAATTCATTCCAAGTCTCTCCGTGTCTGTTTCTGTAGAGAAATCTTCTCTTCTGGAGATAGACTTGGAATAACTGCAGGTTGAACATCCAGACATCAGTGCTGGGAAGGATATGGTGAATCTTTCAAAAGACTCATTTACAAAGAAATAAGCAATAGGGATGTAATTCTCAGTGTGTGCACCTTTACAGGAAATGAATCATGAGCAAGCTTAATTTCAGTATTTAAAGAAGTTCAAAGGTTTGGCTGACAAAGGTGAAGGTGTAGCTGTAACAGCCCTTTTAGAAAGACAGTTTTTTGCATTGCATGACATTCCAGTTTGAAAAATAGCACTGCCCTGTATCAGTGAAGCACAAGTTAAAAGGATTAAGAACTGGCCAACTGACAAACCTAAAAAATTAGTCATAATAATAGAGTGCAGCTCCATAGGGATCAGCACTGTGCCTGACACCATTTAACAGTTTCAGCATTGATCTGGAGTACATGGAACTGTGGTAAAATTTGCAAATGACTCAAAGATTACCAAAGCGATAAATAATGAGGGCAGGGAGTAATACAGAATTATCTATACTGATCCTGCCTACATTCAGCCATAATTCTGATTCAGTCAGATGCTAAGCTTTACAGCTAAGAAGAAAAGGCATTTTAATTGATGCTAAGAAGAAATGAAATAATGAGAAACTTCAGGACTGAGGAATGACAAAACAGCACAAGTTTTATCCAGCTGCAAGAAAGGGCCCAAACAATCCTTACCTGGGTAGACGGAGAAATGGGGAGTAATGGACTGACCTGTAAGCATTAGGATCAAGTACCAAAGGAAATGGTGTCATCCATCTCTCTGAATCTTTACAACAAGAGTAGGGGTTTTGCCATTGCTTAGCATAGATTCTTGGCCTCAAACAAAGAATCATCAAATGCAATGCCACAGCATGTTGATGTGCAGGAGGTCAGGCTATATGAACTAGAATTGCCCCTTGACCTTGAACTGGAACTATAAAAAGTGCTAAGTTGACTCACAAAATTGTTTGACAGACTTCTCTTGAGAAGCTGTTGTATCTAATGGGAAATTACTTATCCCTTTAATTTAAGGTTGAAGCTTTATTTTTAGGCTCCACTAAAATGTGCCTTTTCCCACATACTGAATTTAGACAAATCAAATTGTCATTTTTTCTGGCACAATAATATGGTGGTCTAGAATGCTGGGCATTTTTTTGTTGTTGTTTGTTTTTGCTTTTAGCTTTAAGGCATAATGTGCATACAAATTAAAGGCTTCCCAGAATGAGATATGCTTTTCATATACTTTTGTGAGTTGTGATAAGAAGACATTTTGGCCTAAGAACGAAGTTTATTTTTGGCATAGAGAGTGAACTTCTTTCAAGACATGGAAAGTAGGAATATTTATTTCAAAATGTTTTAAGAGCAGATTTAGAGTGGAAACCTGAACACCTGTTGTCAGGCTTATACTAATCACATGTGAACTTTTAAGTAGGGTGACAGTGCTGTGTTGTGGTGCTCATGCTCTTAAGGATCTTCACAGGGACTGAAATTCTGATGTGGCAGTACCGGAAATATGGAGGCTCTTGCCACTCTTTTCTAACACGTTTTGTGGTGGCAGATATGCTGCACAGTCCCTGCTGTCTCAGTATTTTATCTTTACCTTGCACTTTCTGTGCATCAGCCCCTACATGGAGCCTTCCCAGCAGTGGGGACGGAGCAGCATTGTGGAGAGACTGACAAATCCTTCCCAGGTGAGGCTCAGCCGTAGCAGCACTCACTGTCTGTGCAGTTGTACAACTGCCTGCTCTGGAGTGCAGAGATATGTGTGCTTGCCCCTCTTTGCACAGCTGCTTTCCCCAGTGCCCTTCAGGCTGATGGTCCCTCATATTGCTCAGTACTGGAGGGCATTCATGTCTCATAAGAAGCTGCCAGCTTCACTTGCTCAGAGGTTACGTTTTCTCCTATAGTCAGTGAAATATTTCGAGAATGATTCAGACTTGGATGTAGGTTAAGGAAATATTCTTTAGAAGTTTTACAGGGAGTGTAAGTGCCTATGGCTTGTCTGCCTTTAAACTCCTAACACTTGTGTTACCATTCCATCCAGTATAAAAAGTTTTCTATAAAGTAGGAGTTATATTTTTAGATACAAAGATGAACTGATCTCATCTCTGACTTGAAATTTTTTTGTAGTCATTGAATAAAGCAAAAATCAAGGCTGTTTTATTCACCTTTCTGCATGTTTTGTTGTGAGCTTTTTTGAAGTGTGGCCTGGATTTTTTGTATCCCAGTCCTGACAAAATTTTAATTTGCTTTTTAAGTTAAATTGCAGTGTTCTTTCAAATCACCTTCCAAAAGAAGGTTTAGTTAGATAGTAGCTATCCAGAGAGCACCTGTGTGTGGCAGTGGTGTTTGCAGAAGGAGGGAGTGGCAGGGTGGGAGAGATGCTTTCTGTTTTTCTAGGTAGTTGATCTTTGGTATATTTCCATTAACTGTGATGATTTGAGCTGCTATAGACAAAAAAAAATGGTGGCCATGTATTGCAAGACAGCAATGAGGGTGTCCTGCTGCTGAAAACTACAGGTGGAATATTGCAAGGTCATTACCGTGGTACCTTTAAATGCAGTGTGCAATAATAAGATGTGCTTTGTTTTCTATAGACTGCACAAAAAAACTATTGGAAGCCATAGGAGTGACAGGGCAAACGCATGATGAGATTAGTATTATGTTCAGAAGAACAGTGAAAAAAATACATTCCCTCAGGAAATTTGGAGTTGCATAGTGTGAGATTGTAATACAGCCATGAAAGAGCAGAGCCAAGTAGGAATTTTCTGCTCTCATTGAATAAGGCTCTACAGATCTTTTATCTTGATTCAGGCTCAGACATATGGTTATTCTGCTGACTCACTTGGTAGTCGTATGATGTGAGGCCTTTTAACATGAACCCAGACTTATAAAAACACTTGAGTTTTTCTTTAAGGTACGGGGGAACTTGGGACAAAGAATTTGATAACAACAAAACACCAACTGTAGAATGAAGGTGTAGAATCGGGTGGCAAAGGTCAGAAGAATATTCTTGGTTCTCCTGAATGAACTAGGGCAAAAAGAAAAGTCTTGGAAATAGGACACTGGGAATTATGTCTTTGAGAAGAGGTTTTTTATGGTATTCCAGTAAAGAGCATGAAGTAAATCTTGATTGGAGTGCTTGTGTCAACCATTAGCAGCATGGAGGTACTTGGAGTATAGACTGAGAAATTTATGAAATTCACACCCAAAGTAGGGGTTTGAAGGGCAAGTACACCTGAACAGCTAAAAATAAAGCACACAGCATGAGTATGAGGAAAGAGGAAGTTCTTAGTTTCACACGTGGTGACCCCAGATGAAGAAGGTAAATGAGCTCGCACAGAAGAGCTGTGCTGCTGCAGCACATGCTCCAGCTTGCAGTTCTGACCAGTGAATCTTGTCAAAACCCAACACCTCATCATTTTAATAAAGGTCATTGCTTTAATCAAGGGGAAAAGGAGAATATTCAGATTTTTGGAAATTTTTTTTAAGACTATGAAGGAGTCAGTCTCTGCATGACTCCCTTCATAACTGAGAGATGTGTGATAAACCTTCCAACCCTTTGCCACTTGCATGCCCGTGCAACGCTTTGAGGTACAAAATCCTCATGCTGAACATGAGCATTTGACTATTCCACCAAATCAGGGCTGATCCAAAAATGCACTACAGTGCATTTTCCCACCCAGCACCATTCTCTGAGTTTTAAGATGTGACATCAGTGGGTTTTGCACTGGACTTTACCCATTAACCTCTCTCTGTATGAGGTCTGCCACTGGTTTACTGGGATTCAGGGCATGCTTGAATGACATTGATGGCAGGATAGTTGCTGTTGGAGGGGAGGGCTTTAAGGGCAGGGAATAGCAAGCAAAATCAAGTCATAGTTGCAGTTATAACAGTCAAACACTGTTAGATAACATGGCCAACTCCAGCCGAGCAGAAATGATAGGGTCTAAAAAGATAGGACTGGAAAGGACTCTAAGAGGTAATCTGTTTCGTTTCTTGCTTGAGGACAAGTTACAATCTCCTTAATGGCATTGGCATCAGGTATTTGGCTAAGCCATTTTTAAAGGCCTCACATGATGGTCTGTCTAGGAAACCTCTGTCCCACCTATCCAAGTCATTCTCTATCATTAAAAAGTATTTCATAACCTCAACCTTTACCTTGGTTTGTGCGATTTGTATGCTGATACTGACTTCATGAATATGAATAAACCTCTTCCTTTTCTTTTTACTTTTGCATTATCTGCAGTTGAAAGTGTTTTATCTTATCCTATTCCCTTCTTCTACCACATCAACTCCTCTTTTGACTAAACAATTGAGATTTTTTCAGTCTGGTTTTATGTAGGTCATTTTTTCTCTGATTATCTTTGCGGCATTCTTCTGGACCTTGTCTGTCTTTCCTCGTTCTTGAAGTGCAAAGCTGCAAACTGTGCAGAACTGTGACTGAGCAGAGTTGGAAGGATTATTTCAGTCTGTTTTCTTGTTTATACAGCCCTATATAAATATAAACATAGTATATATTTAGAGAGTGAGGAACAGCATGATATTGTTGATTCATGTGCAGCTTGTGATCTGTCGCAGCCAACAGCTTTTTTTTTTACTGCAGAATTACTTGTTTCTCATCTGTTTGTGTGCAGTTGAGTATTTCTGCATAAAGGAAAAATTTTGCCCATTTTCTCACTGTCGTGGAGTCTTTTTTTCTGAAACATTTTGACCGTATGTCAAGTCAAATTTTAATTTGAAACCTGTCCGGTAGCGCACCACCTCCTCATCTTTATGTAGTTTCTAGATTTAAGTACTCCACATTTTATTCTCTATAATGCTAGATTAGTTTAGGTTGGAAGGTTGTTTCTGCAAGTCCTTGCTGCAGCTGCTCAGTGAAGGTGTTTGTTGCACTAGATCCAGCACACATCCCTACAGATCTCAACACAGTGTGTTGTATTTGGACTGTGATCCCTTGGAGTATTCTGGAAATAGCTTTCTCCCTTTCCCCTGTACTTGTCTAACTCGACTGTGCTTCACTAGCTTGGTCAGCTTGTCCCTTCTGTTGTCAGTTAGGAGGTCAAACTGTGAGATTTTCACAAGAAAAACACTTCAGTTTCTCTGTATGACTTTACTTCAGGGTTAAACAAAAGCTTTAGGTAGCCCCTGTAAGTATTAGCTGGCTCCTACCTGGGGGTTTTTAATTTGGCTTTTCCTTGAAGCCGTACCTGGTTGTGAGTTGCACATTGTCAGGGCATGGCTTTACTATTTAGAGTATAAACCAATTCCAGCTGCATCTGCCACTAAGTTGGGAGAAGTCTGCTCCCTTCAGACTGCCAGGCTTTGACATTATGGGAAGAAAGGGTGTTTGGAAAAAAGTAGTATTGGTAATAGTTGTTGCTATAAATCCCTCATTTTGATCAAATGCCCATTGGTTTGAGGTAAATCGAGCTGCCTGATGAGTTGCTGAGTTTGGGCACAGAGGGGCTGGTGCTGAGTTCTGTGGGAGGTGTGTCAAAGGGAGGAGAGAGGCAGAGCTGGGATGAGACGTGTTGCAGTTGGGCTAACCCAGCAAGGAGAGGTTATGCAGCTTTATCCTGCAGGAATAATGATCAAATATGGTTAGTGACTGGAGAAAAGCCTTGGCCACTTGTGCTCTGATGAGCTGGGTCAGGGCCCCAGTTAGGATTTGGTCCTGAGGCTATGAGAGACTGTGGGACAGGTTCTGATGGTGACATTTGGCTGGATAAGCAAATTCATTTAAAATCAGAATTACAGATTTCTTTAACGTAGACCAAGTAGGAGTGACTTAATGGATTAAACCAATGTCTACTCCTGTACTTTTTTTTGGTACAAAATGTTCTGTGTGCTAAGCATGCAAAAGGAGCTTAATGGCAAGGTTTGATTTAAAAAAAAAAAATTAATAAGGTGTGATTCATCTTTGCTATTCTCTAGTCTAATTAAAGATTAAAAATCCACCAGAGAATACAAAATTGTAACATCATTCTACAGTTGCATAATTTTGTAGCACTTAAAAAGCGTCATTTCTAGTTCTTACACTACAAGTAAAGTATTTGGATGAGTATGAGTATCCTGTACTGCCCCTTGGTACGGCCTGCAGTGCTCATACTTTGCTCAGGTCAAATTCCCTGGTAATGCTGCTGCCCTAGATGGGGAAGTCAAGGGGACTTGTTGAAAAGGTTTTCAGTAACTTGGGAAGTTTGGGATCAGGTCCGAAAAGCACAGCCCTTTATCATGTATGTTCCTGTGTGCTCAGAAAAAATGGATGTTTTGCGTTTTTGGAAACCTGGTACATTCTTGCTGATGTGAGGTGATAAATACTGCCTTGCTATCGGGTGATTTCACTGTGAAACAGAAGGCAGAAGTATCAAGACCTTTAACAGTAATATCTGCAGATTTAGCAAAGCTCACTATTGATGTGTTTTGGGGTGGGGGAGAAATGCTGAGGAGAGAAAAGTTGAAGTGTCCTAGGGAAATTATTAGTCTTCACAGGCTGTATCTTTCTCTGAAGGACTGTTCTAAGAAACTTAGCTGTATTCTCTATGTAGTGTTTTTTCTAGCATGGTCTTTTAGGAGCGCCTTCCTTGCTATTACTAAAATAAGAAAATTGGCAGAGAAAGACATCAGTCCTTGTAGATGAAAAGATTTTTTAAAACACCTGAATGGGCCAAAGAGCTGGATTTTTTTTTTTTTTTTAATCTGGTTACAGATAGCAGTGTTTATCATTCAGCCAACCAGAGAGCCTTTCTACAGACATCCTAACAAAAAGCTCTAATAATATTTTTAAAGCAGATTATAAATAATCTTCCTGCACGACCTTGCCTCGGTGACCTCCTGGTTTGTTGCTTTCTGGTTGGGCTGTGCATCATCAAAGCTGCGTTTTGCTGCTGAATACAGTGTGTGAGGTGGCATTGGACCTTTATCTCCACTTGCTCACCACAGAGCCACGGCAGGCAGAGCAGTGCCCTGCACAGAGCCTGCCTGCTTGCTGTGACACACTCTGGGAGATCATGACATGCTCGGTGACGCTGCAGCAGGCAGCAGCAAAAGAGAAAAACACAATACAGAGGATCTTAAAAACTTCTTTTGGTTTAATTTGATATGATCTCAGTGTATAATTATTTAGTATGATTCCCTTGTTTACCAAGTAATTATAGCTTTAAAATCTGTTTGGGTTAGCATTTAGCTTCTCTCCATCCAAGGGGATCATAATATTGATGGAATATGTACTAGCCTGTTCTTGTGAGCAGAAGTAATTAAAAATATATCTTTATTATTCTCGGTATGATAGCAATCTATAATAAATTTTGAAATGAGCTGTTCAAACAAAATACCCGAGTAATGTGCTTCTCTTCCTGTGCATATAGAAAATGAAGTCAAACCTCCTTGGTTTTACAAGATTTTAATTAAATTAAGGGCTTCTAAAATGACATAAATTACAGAAGTGAAGCATGAGTGGTTTAGTACTGGAAAAAAAAGTCTTGACACCAAAATTTAAACAGTGTAACACAAACATTAAAGTAGCCTTCAACAATGACTTGAGGATTAGAACTGTGGATATCAAGAATTAAAGGATTTTAAAGGAATAATCTTTCTGTTTTGATTATTACAAGCTAGTACTGATATATTTGACCTAAGGAAAAGCTTTTTCCTTTAGCTGTGTGCCATCTAATAGCTTTTATTGTTATTCTCATTATAAAGAGAAGGTCTGTAAATGAATGCTTGAATGTTTGCTGTTTTTCTCATTTGGCTGTGGTAACATTGGGGGATAAATACAGAAAAGTAATTATGATTCCAGCTTATTAATACAAGCTTGTTTTTAATGTACACACTTCCTAGATTGCAGTGGATGAAGATTTATATTCTAAAATGCTGATTGCTGTAAATCATCTTTTGAGGCTTCAAACATGATATATGACACATAGACAAATAATAGTGTTCTAACTTACCCTGAAAGTAGCTGAAGTGATAAGGTAGATTCACAGATAATTCTTACCTTTCTAAACTCCTATAATATATGGAACCCTGACATTCTTAAACTGACAGTTATTGTTTTACAGTAACATTTATATTAGGCTTTTTGAAGGGAAGTATTTTATTACCCCATATCTGTATATTCAGACATACAGGCATGCTGTAGGAGAAAATTCTAAATGTAACTTCTAATGATTTTTTTTTTTTAATAGCCTGGAAAATTCATGAGGTCAGTTTCTGGACTTTAAAACTGAATGAGAATTTGAGACTTGAGTTACAATTCTGAAGAGTCTGAGCAAAGAAAGTGTGCAGTGCTCAAGAAATCATGATAAATTGCCAAATATTTTTACTTCTATGATACTCTTAAGTTTTGTCTTGTTTCCCTTAAAATAAACCCCCAAACAGCAATATTTTTTGCTACCTTTATGAAAGTGTTTTCTCTAAAACATACATAGACACAGAAACATTTAAAAGGACAGCGCTTTTGTTGTATGAAGAACATACTGAATTATGTGTATTCCAGAAGCACTTTGTTCAATCTTAATGTTATGTCAAAACTGGAATATTGACAAATCGTTTCAGTATCTTCTATTTCAACTGATACAGTAATTAGTAAAATGCTTGAAAGTGGAAAAAATTATGAAGTTACATTGTACACAGCTCTGCCTTTTTTTTTTCTCCCAAGTATATGCTTAAAATGTGATTTTTGATGCCTCCTTTCTGTACTTGTCCTTCCAAAAAACCCTGAAATTGAATATCAGATATTTTCTATGTTCCGCCTTTTATGAAAGGGTTTTGGAGTGTAACCTGAGTAAGGCCAATTTCAGCATAAACCTCATTCAGTGTGACCTTTAGTAGCTTATTTAAACTATAGATCAAGATAAAACCAGCTTACTCTTAAGGTTAGTTTTGACTGACCATTACCAAAAATGAATTGAAATTGTTTGGTCAATCACAGATAGGACATTTTGAGTTTCCTGTAGTTTCATGTCATCCTCATGCAGTCACAGATATTCAAGCAGATCTCCAGTGTGAGCACAAGATATTCAGGTCAGCAGATTTGTATTCCATGTAGAAAGTTGGACATTTTGGTTCAGGACACAATATTGTGCTCAGGACCTGGTGCAGAAAGGGGTTCAGTGGTGCCCTCAGACACTGGCACATGCTGGCCATGATCACCCAAGGTTCAATCCATCCCTGTGCCAGTTGGGTCTCTGCTCCAGGGTCTGCAGAGCTGCAGAGATGGGGCTCTCTGAAGGCCCCTTGAACAGATGAGAGTCTTCATAGAGCCCCTGAGGGTCCTCCATGGAGTTGGATTAAGGGGATGGCCATGTGCTATTGATTTTGAGTGGGTGCATAACTGAGCCTTTGTGTTGCTTTTTTGTTATTTTGGAAAGAGGTTTTTTTACTTTGTTTTGTTTCCCCATGAAGAGGGCTGTTGCTGATGGAAAAGAAACAAAAACTTCCACCTGAATGTCATAAGAATTAGTAAATCAGTAATTGTTTCTACTGAGGCAGCAGTTAAAAATATCCTTAGCTTTTTTGTTGTTTCTTTATTTTTTTATTTTCTTTTCTCCCTTTCTGGGAGGTAGCGCAGACATGGGCATTTAATTGTTCTATTTACTGGTTATGCAGTACCCAGAGAAGAGGAGTGCTCAGTAATTCTTATTCTGTGCTTCCCCTGCCTCTGTCCTCCATAGTGATACTCAGACTGTGGAGGGGTTGAAATATCAACCTCATATCTGAAGACAAATTTACATTTCACTCCAAACACCTTAATTTAATGAAAGTATAATGCTCTTGGTGGGTACTTAATTATGCTAGAGGCAGAGCTGAAATTTAATACTGTTCCACCTGCAGGGAAGATTTACTAGTAGCTTATTTTCAAAAGTCCTCTAAAAGACTAATGCTTATGCAGTCTACTCTTGTTTTTGAAAGCAGATTAGAATAACCCAAACTTTCATAAATAAAATTTCATTTTAATTGCTCAATGAAGATAATGTATGTCTTTTTAGATTATGGTTTTTGAGGAGATACCTGGATTAGCTGCCTCTGCAGCAATGATCAATGCAACGTTTACTGCCCTTAGCATCTAGACCGTGACGATTTACACATAAACAAATGAAACAATTCAGGACAAGTAATGCTGTACGTGCTCATCTTATCTATAAATCAAGGTGACAATTTGAAAATTATTGCAGAGCACACCTGTTGGTTTCTCTGTAACAGTTCCTCTCTGGCACAGCAGAAATCTGCCTTTTCAGTCTCAGTTTACCGTGTTCTTTTTAATAAGAGGACACTACTCTGAGACATCATTTCTCAGCTTCAAGTCATGGCACCTTCTTTTTTGAGTCTCTGGGGTAGAAGGCATCGTGGCTGTCATTGTTAGGGCACTTGGAGGGGGGTGTCACTGTGATGGTACGTTTCTAAGAGACTGAGACTCCAGGGAAAATCAAACACGCATTGGTTTATGTACAACTACTAGGCAATCTCTCTGATTACAGTGAAAAAGAATCAGTAATTAGGAATATTAGTCAAGCAAGCCCCAGCTCTGTTACACCAGGCTGGCTGTGATGGTTGCTCATTTTGAAATGCCCTTGCTTGAGGGCTTTGTCTCCGAGGGAGCGGGGCCAAAGCGAGTGTCACTGCTCTACTGCTGCTCCTCAAACACCGTTTGTGCAGATCAAGCCAAGCTTATCTCTCTTTATGGGTCAGAGTCAGCCTGCTCTGGCACAGCTGTTCTGGCTGGAGGTCAGTCCCACCCAGCTGCAGCTTGAGGGTCACTCAGGTGAGGCCCTTAGGTAATTGCAGGCTGGATGTTTTTGATAAGTATTTCCTCTGTTTATACACCTACCCTGAGGTGGTTTTACTTGTGGCACTAAAGGAAGCTGTCTGGAGGTATGTCTGGGTCCAGGGCAAACAGAATGTCTTAGAAGATGCTACAATACACAGATTAAATGTACACAGGACAGTAATGTGAAAATATAAGGTGGGATGCTGATGGGAGGTGTCACAGTAGGATTTATTGATGACATAGAGGTGGTGTAACTGAGATCTCGGTGAAGCAAAAATTGATATAATTAATATCAGCTAGTAATTTTATCTTAATTACAACCTAGAATTTCTGTCCAGTGCATCAAGATACTCTACTGGGGTTTTGAGTTTTTTACTGCTACTGCTCTGTTGCCCAGGTAGTGAGATATCTTGCCTGTTTGCTTTGCTTAGTTCAACTAAACTTAACAGAACTGTTTCTTCAGTTCAGACTTCTTCTAATGAAGCTTTTAAAACAAAATCTGCTGCCATTTTTGGGGGTACATTTTTTATTCAAAGCTTTAATGTAATTTAAACATGTGACAGTTTCACACCTGATAACTTTCCTAGCACTAATTCCTTTACACTGGGAACCTAAATATGACAGTTCCTGAGTCCTGATGTGTCCTGTTTCTTGTCACTGGGCAAGAGAATTAGACTGAGTGACTTCAGCTGGGGAAACATCTGCTGTTGTTCTGAGCTGATTGCTGACTTTTGGCTACCTCAGCTGTAAATCATTCTGTAGTTAAAAGAATCCATGTTGGAGTTTTAGAAAAAAAGCCCTTACAGGAGCACTAAGTCCTAGAGTAGAGGTCTTTTTAAAAGGTATAAAACTTTATAGCAATTTCAGACGTGTTTCACTATTACTGGAACTGTTTATATTTGGGGGATTTCTTGGTAGAAGGAATTTTTCAGTACAGCAGAATGTGGAGTCAGTGTTTCTGAGATCACAGTGAGTTTGGTACAGCAAGGGAGGTGCTATTTCATTTGGGCTGCTTGCCCCTTGCTTAAAAACATATTTACTTTCTGCCTTCAACCAGTCGGGGAAGGAAATAAGTTTAACAGTTGTCTGGCTGTTGCTCCAAAGCAGAAGGCACGTGCTGTGTGTTTCAGCCACAAGAAGCTCTGTAGCAAAGCAGGTTAGTCCCAGGTGGAGGCTGAGGGTGTCATTGTTGTGCAGGAACAGGAGATGAACAGCTGAGGACATGGGACAATGGACAGTGCACTGCCAGTGGAGTCTGGGCGTGCTCCACATCACAAAGTGCTGTGAAATAGCAGGGATGTGGCTGCTCTGTGCAGAAGGAGTAGAAGGTTGCCTAATGGCGTGTCGTGCTTTTAAGACTGATTTAATGCTTTTGCCATAATAACCAAAAGACTTAAGCAAACAGCTTTGATGTTTAATTCCTTCTTTGCTTTGAGACAACTGTTTGTTGTTTCTGGGCTTCCAGCACATTTTACTTTGAAACAAAAGAAATTAAAATCCTGAAGAGACTTAGTCTGGTATACTTTTCTTTCCTATGAAGCATGTCCCTTATGTAAACAGCTTAGGTGAGGAGCATGTTATATTGGAGTTGAGACTTCAGAAATTACAATGGAGAAGTGGCAAGTCTCAAAAACAATATTATGTACATGATCAGCCCCGTAAACAGTGAGCTCAGGATTCTGGCTCTGTTTGCAGTTGTTAAGCATCTCTGTGAAATCAGGCTGCAGAGCCAGCGTATCACTAGTGGAGAAGAAAAGATACCAGCACATAGAGGGAATGCTGCAGAGAGCATGAATCTGGTGTGTTTGGAAGAAAGGGAAAGGTGGTGAATAAGCTGAAGAGACAGAGTAGCCAGCTGCTTATTTTGCAAGCTAAGAGATGTGCCATTTGCCAATCATGAATATTATCTACAAATCTGGGCAAATATGGAAATTGAAGGATTTGACAGGTCACAAAAAGTGAGATGAAAGTGCTGAGGTAATCCCTATTTAAAACTGCATTTTGGTATATTTTTTGTAAATATTAGTATTATCGTACAGATTGCTGGAGCATGTGGCATGTTTATTTGCTTGCCACTTGTCTAAAGCAGCAGTCTCTTCAAAACATTAACAGCTTATTTCTCTCGAGTTTTTAACTGTCATAAAAATGTTTTTGAGCAGTTTAAAACAGGGAATGAAACAACTGCAAGATGTAATCTCTGTCCTGTTTAGGGGAAGCAGAAAGGAAAATAACTTTAGCCACATTTCCCTGCAGATGTTCCACTTGACTACTGAATGATATGGTGCACAAGGGATGCTTATGCAAGTGATATTTGACAGTGCCACCTATTGCTAGAAAAGCAGAATTCAAATGAGTATTTTTGTTATGAGCATGCCTAAATTGAGCAGAAAAATGAATTCATCTTTTAATTATTTCAAGGTAATTTAGCTATGTAGATATAAGCTCATCTTTGTTTTTATGGATTTGAAATAGACTGCACTTTTAAAAAATGGATTTATCATACAGTTGCATCAGATGGTGAAATAAGTTTCTACTCCTGAAAACTTGCAACTCTTGGCATGATGTTGAATGCCAGTGACTGTATTTTGGCTAAATGTATTAAGCCTGATTGTTCCTCCCACTTTAACTGATGATAGAAGATTGATCCTAAAAATCCTCAAACTGATTTAGATTTAGCAAAACATAGGAAGTTAGTTTTTTCCAGTGCTTGGAGTTTATGTTAATGTGAAGAGAAGAGAATATTTTTTAACATGCTTCCAAAATTTCTATGAAAAGTAACTGGCTAATAATGAAAATTCTTTGAAGAGAAAGGCTTAATGATCTGGATGCATCTTAATGCTTAGTATCCTTTATCAGGTGTTTCAGTTAGCAAGCATGAAAGCTGATTTCTCTACCTGCCCTTTCAAGGATGGTATTTATTTTATTAGAGAAGTCTAACTAATGCTAATGGTAGGAATAATGAAAGATTTATAGGGGCAGCCTGAGATCAATTTTAAGTTTTAATTGTGGTTTTTATTACTGATCCTTCTTACTGCCTCAGTCCTATTGCTCATCTCCATTAGAGAAACACCCAACCCTAAACCTCCACCCCATTTTTGGCTTGTAATCTTTAATGGAAAGAAAAAAAAAATGTTTTGCTGTGCTGTTTTTTTCTTGAAGGATCTAAATGGCAAGGTAAGAGCAGGAAAAGATGCAGCCACTGGGGAGTAATTTGCTCTTTCTCAGGTCCAGGCAGGTGTCTGTCAGGAGTTTATTGCTGCTTCACATAACTAATATTCTTTGGCTGAAGCTGTCCTCCTTCCTCAAAGATAGACCAGTCTTCTGTTACCCCTGCTGAGCTTCTGAAGAACGGGTGTGGTGCAAAGCTTAAGGGAATCAAAGGAAGCAGCTCTCGAGTATATAGGCATCTGTAGATTTAGAGAAGGTTCAGAAGGAAAAATAAAGTGTCGCCTGCCCACCTCCTGACCATAAAAATGATATGGAGAAATCTGACTTCATCATCCTAGTCAAGTTCAGGGCTGAAATCTAATTTAGCCAAAGTGAAAATGGTTTACTTATTTCATGGATGGATTTTTGTATGCTCTCTCTTCTTGAATCTCCTTGCCGAATCTCCTCTGCAGTCTGTTCTTATAAATTTAATCTTCTATTTTATCTTTGTAGCTACCTGCTCTCTTGGTGTTCCTTAGCATCAGTCCACTTGTTTGGTCATTCTCTTGTTCATTTATCTGCTTGTGACACACCCACAGAATTAGAGCATCTGAGCCAAGCCAACAGACCTTCAATTCTTGCTGCGAAGTTTAAACCCCCTTTATAACTTTCCCTTATGCAGATTCTGTACGCTTTAAAAGGAAAACAACTTTCAGCAATTAAATTAGGCGTCTTTGGAGGAGTCTGCATGCCCTCTTGTAATGAAGTTTCCTGTTAAAAAGTGGCACAGAGTGTGAGAGCAAAGGCATCTGGACGCGTGTCCGGGTGAGCGCGGGGCCAGCAGAGGGCACTTCAACCTGGGAATGGTAATGTGCTCCGAGCTGGCATCCAAATCCCGCGGAATTGGCTGTCTTCGATTAGAAATGGGATTTTTTTTTTCCTTTTAAATGTTAATGAGAACCATTTAGGCAAGGGGTATTTCTGTCGTGATTGGTGCTTTGTTGGCAGTGTCTTCTACAAACTCTCTGTGGGCAAACACTGTTGTACAGTGGAAGAATTTGGGAACTGGAGGAGAAAAAAATGTTCCCCATATAGTTTAAGGTGTGACTTCACTGAAAGAAATGATACCTTTGTTGTGATCTTGTATCGTCTAAAATTGAGCATAATGGTGGATGTTAAAATAATCCTTGAAATTTTTTTTCCCCAATGTGATGCTTCTGATTTCTTTTTAGTTGTGATTTGATTTATTCTTTTAATTAAAGAGCAAGTGAAATTGGAGAACACTACAACCAACTCACTGATTTTTGTGGATGATGGTGTAAGTCACTTAACAACAAATCATAATCTATTTCCCCTTCCAGTCCAGTGCCGATGTCGTTATCTTGTAATACAATACTAACACATGATTGTATCTGCCATTAATGCACTTAACAGGAGACGACAGATTTTATTATGATGAGAAGGGCCTCACGCTCTTTCATTTGCCCTGGTGTAAATCAGAAGTTACTGCCTTGGACTGAAAAGATTTGTTCTTGTGTAAGAGCTTACTGGTGTAAATGAGGATAGTCAAGCTTGACATGTGGTGATGTACCAAATTATATTACAGGATATTTAAATTCTGTCTCCCACTGTGAACAGCAGGATACCGTTTTTATCCTTCCTGTTGAATGCAGAATCACTTTTTCATTTATAAATTGAGCCTGAACAGAGTGGTCTTGGTATTGGCTGTTCCTCTGTTACTCCACATGCAGAATATATTAAGACACCTGTTCATCCTTGTAAGGCAAACAACAAACAAACCAAAATACTTTCCTAAAAACAAATTGTTCTGTGATTAGGGGAAATAATGAAGCTTCACTGCTTGCAGGTTTCTGTACTTTTTCCTGATCCCCTCAGCAAGCCTCCCACCAGAAGGCTTTATTAGTTTCTCTTTGGTCATATTTCATGTGATCTTCCCTTTGTCCTTTTTGCCCTGCACTAATGCCAGTTCCTGTTTCCCTCTATCCTCTAAACCTTCCTCCAGTACCTTCCTTAGGTTCCTCCTGTCCTGTCACCATCAGCAACGCTTCTGCCTGGCCCTGGGTGCCTCAGGCGCCAGGTGGGAGCTGCTCAGGTGGCCAAGTTATTAGCCTCAGATATCTCAGAGGGGAGGATAATTCAAGTCCCTTGTTTTACTACCTGACAGATTTTCCCAGCACTCAGGAGAATTTAATATCTTCAAGGTGACTGCCTTCTGTTAAATTTCATAGAAATGGACCAGCAGATATTAAAAGTGTGTCTTTATTCCCTACTCCTTGTTCCAGTGGTTGGTGTTTGTGAGACTAATTTCGATTTATTTGTGTTAAACTGTTGCTCTTTTTCTGTTTTGCTCTCTTGTTTTGCAAATCAAGCGCAGTGGTTACCAGTGATGTTGTTAACTGGATAGAAAGCAAGCACAGATCAGGAAAGGAGGGTTTAGCCCCTTATTATTTTTTAAGGGCATGTATGCAACGTAGTATCTTGTAGATCTTGTGCTTGAGGATAGTATGAAGTGATTGCCTTTAGGCGTACCAAAAACAAAAGTGGAAGATGACTGCCAAAAATTTTAGCTGGAAGGAACTTCTGGAGTCCTACCAGTTCCTTGTACTTCCAGAGTCCGTCTGGAATTCTGGTCTGGCTCCCTGCTCAAGCAGGGCTCACCAGAGCAGGTTGCTCAGGATGCATCCAGTTGGGTTTGGAATATCTCTGCAGATGGAGACACCACAGCCTCTCTGAATGACCAGTGCCAGTGTTGGGACTCCTGTGCTGGAAAGCAGCGTTTAGGTGCCCGTTGCTCCTTGTCCTAGCAGTGGGATCTGCGTTAGGTGCACCCTCCCTCCAGGTGTGTGTGGTTCTTCTGGCAGATTTTGGTAGCCAGAGCTACATAAGGCACCACGCTGGAAATTTTTTTCGTCATGTTAGAAATGGTCAGCCACTCTGTTTATAGTTTTGTACTTTGTATATCACCTTTTTTTTTTTCATCAGCAGTATTTGTTTGGATTTCTGAACTCGTGGGTACAACTCACAGTATTCTTTTCTAAACCAAATATTTTTCAAAAGGCCATCTGAAATTCTGTACTTTGAAATTTAGGTAGTAATTGCACTTTCCAGGGGCTTATTACCTAGAAGTTGATCTGTCCTTGTATGTATGGGCATTTCAAATTTTTCATTGTAAAGGGGAAGCCATTCAAACTTACTGCCTATTATTAAGTTAGCAAAGCCAGGAGCAATCAGTGTCCTTTTAAGCTCTGTTTTATTCAGTGGCTATGTATAGATTCCCTGCCTTAGCTTTTAATACTTGAAAATCCTATCTGAGTGTGTTTATGCTCACTTAGGTGCTATTTGGTATGCAGTATTGAAATCCCAATACTGTTAAGTGAGGCCTTTAAGCTCGTTTGGTGCATTGAGTCTTTTCTGTTTTTCAAATATGAAAACATGCACAGTATTTTTTATCAATATGTGTTTAATGAAAACACCTGCAGGTTTTAAAATTGTCCTGTTTGCTCAGTGCAGAATGATAGAGATGGCTGGGAGCAGAAGAATTACACCAAATCTCCTGGTGGGTATCAAATTTGCTCTTTGTGTTACTTTCCCAAAGGCTTATTAAAAAAACAAAACAAGAAACTTACCAGCCAAAAAAACCCTAAACAAACAAAACAACCAAACAAAACAAGTATCTTGAGAAGTGGTTTTTTTAATGAAAAAAATTTTTAGACTGCAACAGTTACCATATAAACATACTGAAAATAAATGTTTTGCAAACAAATAAGCTACAGTCAGTAGTTGGATGCTAGTGAAGAAGGTGCATGTGGCTCTTTAGGGATTAATGGACAAATATAATTATAAGTGAGGGACTATCAATAAGCCATAAGCATTTACACATGGAGTGTTTCATTGCTGTGTTGTATCAAGGGCCTACGCTGAGGAGTTGACAGGTATTGTAAGAGATGAGCACAACAATGAACAGAACCTACACAGACAAAGTAAATCTGTCTTTAAATGACAATTTGTAAAAGTATGTTGACTTCAGTCTTATGATAAATAACCCTTTATCTAAAAGACAACTGGGAAAGTGCTGCTTAATTCTCTGAATACTTGGTACTGCTTATTTTGAGATCATTTTGGAAGGAATATCCAATACATAGGCCAGATTTTTTTATCGTGATTTTGGGGGGTTTTAATTTTTAATTAACTGTGAAGGCTCTTGCCTTTTCTCTTGCATAGCTGAAGAAATGTAATATTAAAACATTTTATATTTTCAAAAGACTTTATGTATTTCTGTACATTATTCTGTAAAAGTAATTAGATAAAAAGACCTAATAAAAAGAAGTAAGAATTTCTCTAAACTGCTTAATGAAGCCTAATATAAATCTGAATTTCAGATCACATTAGAGTTGTCTTATGCCCTAATTTTAAATGACAGCTCTGTCTTGCCACTCAGATGGCCTTTTATTTTGTGTCACGAATTAACCAACTGTGTGTTCTTATGTCACTGTTTTATCAGAGCTGCACTTAAAGATGAGAAAATTTCATTACAATAGTTATGTTAGAACACAAGTTACAATAAGGGGAATAGAGGCAATTTCAGACCATATTTAGATATTTCAAATATGGATAAATACAGTGAAATGAAAAATTCCTTCTAGTTTTTCACATTTCCTAACAATACAGTGGAGTGCAAAGTGCAGTTTATACTCATTAGCAGCCATGTATCAGCAGCAAGGGGCTGTGCTGCTCTTGCAGCTGTTCCTGTTGATGGGTGACTAATCCTGGATGAGGCAGAGAATACATTCACAGGTGAAACAGTTCTGGAAAACGTGTAGTGTTTGTGACACTTTTTAAAACAGAGTGTCGGAAGTTGAAGAAAGGGAATCTACTAAAAATATGAAAGGGCAAAAAGCAACTGTGAACTTTGCAGGGCTATTTATTTATTTATTTATTTAAATTGTTTTTGTTTGGGGTTTTTTTTTTGTTTTTTAATTTGCTGTTTACTGAAGGGGATTAACATCTCATAATGCCTCTTTTTTAGTGCTGTGGCTTGATTCTGTGTCTTTGAATCCTACCACCTTGTGGGTCTAAATAAATTAGGTAATACATAGTTCTTGACATACCGATGATATTCTGGGGTTGGATTAACAGCTTGGGACAAGGTGAAAATATGACTTCTTGTCTTCATTTGCCAGTGCAGAAGGCATTATCAAAATGAGGTGTCAGTGATCAGCCAAGTCATTCTTGTCTGTCTCTGTCTAGACTTGGATGCCAGAAGGAACTAGAAATACAGGATAGGCTGCACTGGCTCAGATCGATGGCCATAAGTGGATGCCTGGGGACAGTACAAGAGGCAGTCATAATTGAAATGCCACTTAGGCTTTCCCAGGCTTGCAGCCCTTTTGGAGCTGGATGTGGCTTTGGCTGCTTGGGAAGCCTCAGTGGGGCTCTCTGAGGAGCTTTTTTGCCATTGCTTACATCCTTGTAAACCTGTGGCCTCCCCAGCATTCCCTAGCAAATGTGCATTTGCTGTGTAAAGAACCATCTCTTTTTAAGGAGGGGAGAAAGAAGGGAAAAAAAAAGAATTTTGAACCAGACTGCTGCTAGTCTCCTGGTTCTCATATGAAAAGAGTCAGGAAGGTCAGGATAATGTGCCTTGCAGCTTTCTCTGTGGTGTCCTTTCCTTCGAGTGGTGGGCTTTGGTCAAAGGGAAGTAAATTCAGTGCTTTGTGGTGTTTGCTGTGTTGCTGTTTTTGGTGCTCTGCCGGGTGGGAGAGGTGGTGTTGCCCTGAGGCTTTGGGAGGGAATCTTTCCTCTGAAGTGCCCAGGCAGGGGAGGGGAAGGTGGTGGCTGATGTCTTGCTGCTTCTCTTCAGATCTAATCAGAGCACACCGGGACTTTGACCATTTAATGTAAAGGGCTGAATCATGGTGGTGGTGCTCTGCTGGTCTGGACAGTTTATAGAATATAGAGTTTATAGAATACACTCCTGTGCAAGACTGCACAGAGCCAGAGGCACCTTACCCATGCTTTCAAATGCATGTGTCTGCAGCAACTCAGTTTAGCTGCCCTTCATATATAGAAGGGAATGTGTATTTATACATGCACACAACTATACATACACTCTCTGAATGAGAGAGAGACTCTCCTGATGTAAGTTTATTCATCCCTTTTAAAGAGACAATATACTACTGATCTCAGTAAGCCTGTAAATAATAATGCTTATACAAAGACAGTGGTTGGAATTGCAATTACTATTGATTTTTCATAAAATACTATTGGAATAGTTCTTCATTCAGTGGAATGTTAAGCTTTGCTTATATCCAGACCCAATTACACTTGTACTTCAGTGGTGCCTGGTGATGGTGCTGTGAATGGGTGCAGAGTGTAGTTTCCTTTATCCCCCGTAAAGAATGCTTCCCAATGCTTGAAGATGCTTCAGGTGCTTCTACCTTAGTGTCTGGTGCAATATAAGGAAGGCAAGACTTGACTTGCAGGGTGTTTTATGATTCAAGGCTGCAGATCCAGCTCAGGTGTTGTCCAGCTGCTGCTCCCAGCAGCACTAAAGGGCTGATAGAGACAGATCTTCTCCCTGCCCTTCTGATATTCACTTTCTGGTAGCCCTTGTTCCTTTCATCCTCAGGTGAGCTGTTTGGCCCAATGAGGTCACCCACCTCATCTGTTCCCTCTCCTCCTCTCCTAATGTTTGCATTTTCACCCTAAGTGACTGTCTCTCGCTCTTTGGTTCTGGATATCATGATGCCCATGTTTGGAGCTCTGCAGTAGTTCTGTAAGTTCATGATACTCTGGCATTTTCACTGTATGTTTTATTGCTTTCTCCATTTTATTTTATCCTTTTCAATTGGAAACTCTCAGTTAAAGTAATGGTAAATACAGTTATATTTATTTTCACACTTACAAGTGGAGCTCCTGACTCATTTGTTCTGTTTATTATCTACTTGGCTGTTTGTTTCTATCATTTCTTTGAATCCCCTGGACTCGGTGGAGGCACTGCAAGTTGTGGTGATTGTATGTGCATGGATACAAAGACTTTTCACCTTTCAGTAATTGCTGAGATTTATGCTGTGGTCTGTACTCTGTGGAGACAGTGATTAATGCTTTGGTTAGTTGAGCTACTTAAAAAGAAAATCTAAACCAAAACTCAGTATCGAGAGAGAGTGGTTTTCTCTTTGGTTGTACAGCTTGGGGCTTTACTGGATCACCAGCTGTGGTGGGCACAGCCCCGAATGTTTTGTGCTGCTCTCCTGCCCAACACTGGAGTGCCTTCCATGCATCTCACTCAGACACTTCCCTTCCTCCTTCCAACACCTTTTTTTTCCTCTTGAGAAACAAATGAATTCTTCATTGTTGGCCTCTTCTTTACTCTCCAAATTATTGAGATGTTTCCTGTTTATCTGATGCTTTTTCAGTCCTTTGTTTTGTTAGTAAATAAGAAGTATTATTTGTAGGTGCTAAATACACACTGTGCCTGTTCTGGATAAAAAAAAAAAACAAACAACAAACCTTTCAGATTTTTTTTTTTTTTTTTTAATACATAGCAAAGTATTTAGTTTAGTCATTTCTCCTCCAGAGATTTTTCTGTCTTTTTCTTTCAGGTTCTTCCTCTTGCAGTTTTAGGAACTCTTGATACCCTTGAACAGGACAGAGTCTTTGAAGTTTGTTGTCCAGGTTGTAATCTATCCAAAGCTCTGGTTTGTAACTAGATACGGGCCATGGATGAACCACCCAGCAGTGGCAGTAAAAGATGAAGTTTTTCACTGAGCACAGTTTTGCTTTATTAGTGTCATCTGTTCTGATTTGTGTGGTGCAAAGGCTTCTTCCTACAGCTGTTGCTTGTTAAACACCAACTTTTACTGTTATTCCATTGTAGCATTTTTAATTTCTTTGTGAGAACATGGTCTCCTTCATGTTTGGATGACCATGAGGCTTCCCTTCAGCTTCTGCGTTGTCTCCTCCTGGTCTCAGGGATACGTATTTCAGTAGACATGTCAGACTGGTATGTTTTTCATTTTTACTGCTTTTCTTTTTGTTTGGATTAAGGTTGCTGTGTCTCCGAAGATGTTAACAGAGTTAGTTCACTGGTGTATTGGGGTTTTTATTCTGCTATGATTCAGCTTCAGTTTTTGCTCTCTGCCTCTTGAAAGCAGTGATATTAGACTTTTGCCATGACCTTTTTTTTCTGTTACTATCAAAGACTGCATTCCCATTCTTGCTGGCGTTATCCAATATTTCTCTTGAAATATAAAGTGTTGTCTTCAACTAGGACTAATATTCATTAGAAAAAGTGACGCTGTTTTTAGGCTAGACGTTTGGAAATATGTCAGGAAGTACAAAACTTACACACTTAAGAAATCTATAATTTCTTCGTTTTGTAATTTCATTTCTTTTTTTTTGTTATACAGCTGTAATATATTGAAAAAACTTATGTTTATAATTTCATGGCTGTTAAAAGCTTTGTTATTATTGTTTTTCATTACCCAGAATTCAGTTAATTTACATTTACTAATCTACCACTCTCATATCTTTTGCTGGCTAGTAGAAAGAAGAAATAGTTTTTCTTTCAAGTTTGGCCTACAGCTTATAAATCTAATTTCCATTATATGTATTGATGTCAGGATGAGGAAAAACATATTTTGAAAGTTTTACTCTTATTTGTCCAGGGTGCTATGTTGTGATCAATATCACTTTAAGTAATTGCCATTTATGTTAAATGTCAACCAAATAGAAATTCTAGATATTCCCTAATTTGTTGGAATGTTCAGAATTTTATAAATTATTAATTTATATAAGTTTCTGGAGGATGAATTACACTACATATTGAATATAAAGTATGCTCTGTGCATGCAAAGTGAGTTAACATGAAAGTACTAGATTTGTTTGAATACTGTGTACCAGTTTTTCTTGCAAGTAATCTCTCTGCAAGCATCTCTCTGCCTTTATTGAAGAACTGGCTACATTGCAAGGCAATTATTCAAGTTGCCGAAGAAAAAGAGATGTGTGTGGGCGGGTGGAGCAGTAAGAAAAGTCATGGACTTAATAGCCAAAACACAGATCTTTAATTGGAATTTGTTCTGGCCTTTGGCTGAAGTTGCATGATGATATCTTTTCTTCAGAACCATTGGTGCAGAGCTTTGATCAGGTGCAGTCTAAGGACAGTTCACTCTTGGGAAGCCGTGTAGGGTGGTGTTTGTAAGATCAGTGCTGTGGATTTGTTTTGGGTTTTTTCCCTGCTGGGGTGCATGAAGCAGGTTGTTCAGGAGGGGGATATAATGTAATGCAAATGGTTTGTGTTGTCTTACCCCACAGCTCTGCCATCAGCTGTCAGCACCTGATCGGGACATTCCTGTATGTGTTCCCACTCCTGCCCCATGTGCTGGCACTGCCTCCTCCCGTGGCAATACGTGGAGCCAGAGTGAGGAACTGATGCAGACTAAAACTGTGTCAGGAGGAGACAAAAGAAACAGGAATATTTTGGTGATGTGCCCAGTCAGGCTCACTGAGTAACCCCTGAGCTCCTGTGCTGGCTCAGAGGAGAGCAGCTGTTGCACAGCTGGCTGCTGAGGTAAGAAGCAAGTTGCTGGTGGGAGCAGTGCTGCCTCTTCAGCCTGAACACAAAGCTGGTGACTGCTACTGATGTGCTCCTGTGGCTGCAGCCTTGATGAGAGAGGGGAACTAGGATTGCTGTGTCCCACCCGTGCCTGCATGGTGACAGATTCCTGCATTAACCAGGCTGTGGCATGGCCAGTAAATGTGTACTTCTCCGTTATTTACTGGATATAAAAAAATGCTTATCTCTCTGAGCTTACACTGAAGGCACCCAGACCTGTCCTGTAGCATGCAAAGTGCTGTATAATGCCAAAGTGCAAGGAAAATTTGGCACGTGGTATTCACAGACACTTCTCCCATCTTCTTGTGCCAAGATCTCAGCCAATTAAAGCGGAGTAGTATCCTCTGGCGAGCGGTGAGCGTGGAGGGGTTGGTGCTGAGCGGCAGCGGGGTGAGTCAGGGAGGCTGCCTGGCCTGGGGCCAGCAGTGTCAAAAATGAGCAGGAAAATTGATTTAGTGAAGCTCTGAGTACCGTGTGCTAAATGATCTACTGACTAAAAAAAAAAAATTAAAATTACTACTAATAAAATACAATGTGGAGTATGTACCAACCAGGACAAATTGTCTGTGTTATGTAGATTTTGCTGTTCCCTGGCTTTTGTATGCTTGCAGCTGTGATATTTCATTTCTATCATTACTGTGTGTGTAATCTATAACCTTCATCTAAGAAACATGACTCATTAATTAATCATTACCAAGGGCAAGACATGCAACAGCATCAAGTGTGCCAAATCCTCTCTCAAAGTTTTTAAGTGTCTGACTGCTCATAGATACCATCTCGACAGTCCTGGCAGATTACTCTAAAGGACCAGATCTTGCAGCACGTAGTAAATTTATGGGTTTTTTAATCAGTTCTTCCAGTGGCACTCCAAGTAATTTGCAACTCTGTCTTCCATTTATTTAACCCTCTTTGTACTGCTGTAGCCTGCTGCTGTGGCTCTGAGCAGTGCAGGAATAGCTGGGATGTGAATGGCAGCACAGACCTGAGTGTGGTACCGGTGCACACAGGCAGCTCTGGAGCTTTCAAGGCTCACGTGTGCCTCATTGGCCCTGTTGTGGAGGGGCATTATGGAAATGGGCAAACTGTGCTGCAGTAGTGTGGCCACTGTGACTTCTCTTCTGAGAAACAGTGCACTCCATTTTTATGCTGCTTTTGTAGTACCTGCCAAAAGTATTTTTAAAGTATCCGGTATTATTGTAAGAGATGTCTGAAAGGAGCAACTTCATTCCCTTTGGCTTTGCTTCTTTTCTTGCTTAGTTTGGCTTGTTTGTAAATAGTGATAGATGTTTACAAACACTTCTTCCCTGCTCTCTTACAGAAAGGCACTTCAAGGCAAAAAAATATTAGAACTTGTCGGATTGTATTTTTAGTCCGTCTTGGTAACAAATACTTTATTGAAAACCCTGTAATGAAACATGAAACCTGTTTTGATTTTTGTTAATTAATTTACTACATGGATTTATGATGGGATTTTTTGTTTGGCTTGTTTGGGTTTTGTTTGGGTTTTTTTAAATTCTGTTATAGCTAGACGGTTCCTTCTTTCTTTGGACCTTCCACATGCAAAACAGGACAAAGGAAAAATTGAGAATTGAAATTGTTGCTCTACTGTTCTTTTTTACAGTGTCATATGCTTTTATATCTCCTATGAGTTTGAAAAGCTCTGTACTTACTTTAGCTTTATTTTTAAAGTCATTTTTGCATGATCTTGTCTCTTCCCTACACATTGCTTCATGAGGAGAGGTGACTCCAGCAGCCCAGTGAGGGCTGGCGCGGTGGCAGTGGGTTGGTGACAGGCTGGCAGTGTGGGCAGGGGGCTGGGCTGGACCTGTCCCCTCCTGGTGAGCAGGGGCTGTGCCACAGCAGAGGCCTGAGCACAGCACCGTGGGCTCCAGTTTGGCTTTCAAAGCCAAAATACTTCTCAACTTCAGTCGCAAAGTGGCCACATGTCCTTTTGTTCATCAACAGCTCCCTGTGATCAGTTTTAAAAGCCAAGGTTAAGGTGGGCTTTCCTGAGGTTTAAAGGTGTTTTCTTATGAGGTAGATTTTAGCTCTCCCAAATTACTTCTTGTTCTTTTTCTTGGTACCTTATCGGTGTTTGTATCTCTGTGACCCAACACTGTTCTTATGGATCTTGCTGTTCAATTCTGCAGCTCCTGAAATAGTGATACACAAACAGGGAAGGTATAAACGAATTAACAATTACAAGCAAATACTGTAAATGGCACAGAATTACCAAGGCAGGAGGTAGGTATTAGAAGTGTAATTTGCACTTAGGCATAGGTTGATAGGATTGCACAAAAGAAAGTAAGCATAATAGTGAAAACAAGGAGATTATGAAAGTGAAGACTGCATCCCAAACCCTAATTAGTGAGGTTATCTGTATTTCAGCTTTCACATTTGCTCATTAAAAGCAGTGGGGTTTACTTTTTCACCTTGATTCATATTCTTAGAAAGTCTTACGCCAGGATTCTGGCCATAAAGATTTTACATTATACTAGTGTACAATGTGTATCAAATTCTTTGTCTTATTCAAATAATTGATGCTTTATGGAAAGCTGTTGGCCTGAAATACAATTATGCCTATTCATTTCCAGGGAGATAAACCTCAGCAGGTAAGCAGTGCTAGTACATCAAGATTATTTTTTAACCAGAAATAAATACCGTTAATTTAAATTCAGTGAAAGCCATGGATAAAGCGGTGTTAAATGCTCTCAGTGTTAAAAGAAAGTAGCTTAAAAGTTTCATGCATAACAGTGAAAAGCATTAGCTTGTCTTTATAGGTTTTTGTACGTACTTATGATGAAACATTTGGCTCTAATATTGATGGTTAACATGTCTGTTCCCCCCTCCAGCCTGTGAGGACTTTGTATTTTTTTGAGTCGGCTGACATCAACTGTTTGAGTTTCTTTGGCAGAACGACCAATCACTTCTTCACCATTATTTCTTACTGTTTAGTTTCATAATGCAATGTGAAACATACATTTTTTTCAAAGTCACCTTACAAATGGTTTTGGCTCTGCCTGGATCATTTCATTGACCAGGTAGAAATTGCTGAGGCTATGGATATATTAAGTAATATTTGTCTTTCCAAAAATACTTTTGTGGATAATAGAAATTCTGAAGAAAATGTGGGAATGAACAGGTATTAGAAGGTATTGCATACTGAGAAAGAAAAGAATAAATTGACAGAAAAAGCAACAAATGGTCTGTGAAGTGGTGACATCTAAGAGTATTTTAATCCAAACACTTTTGTAATAAAAATGCCCAGTGGAAAAAGTGTCTTGATGCAAAAATTTTGAGGAATGCTGTTTAAGATCGTCACGTCTTTTTGTTCTTTTGAACTGAGTAGAGAAGATGTGGTCCCTTCTTATTTAGTAGTTTTAGCAGTGTAAAAATTGAATTACTAAGCAATCTCTTTGCTTGAGTGTCTGCATTTGGGACAGGGAGTAGGGAAAATAGGAGGCATAAGGAAAGAGGAATCTAGAAGGTTTATTTCTTACATCCTGGTGTGGTTAGATTGTGGGGTCCTTTTGGTGGTTAAAAACTGTGAGATAAGTACCAAAACACTGTCAAAGCCTTTGCTTACCATTAGTATTTTACAGGGTTTTTTTCCTGAAAGTTGTATGTTTTCTTTCTGGCAGATCCTTCTTGCTTTTCACTGCCCACTGCAGTAAGAATTCCCTCTCACCTGATGAGCTAAAGACACGACCCCTAACGACTGTGAGACTGAGCCCTGCCGACCTCCCGGTCAGTGAGTACTCACAACTTGAGTTTTGTGTGCTGTTTTGCTCAGAGATGTGTTTGTATTGTCGACCAAAATGGTTCCATCTGTGCTTGAAAAGTGCCTGGGAAGATCTCTGCAGGAAAGTGTTTTTGTAGAGGAAAGCAATTTGTCTCAGCACTTTCCTTTAAAGAATCTACTTCAGTCTTTTCCAGCCCAACTGAATTACTTCAGAAGGCCGCACTAAAAGAAATGTGCCTTTTTCCTATCTACCTGCATGTTCATTTGCTGGACTTGCTCATTCGGACAAATTCAGGATCAAATGAGGGTGTTAGGAATTTATTGCTCCTGGCATCAAAAGAAATTTTTCTTCACTTAAATGAGGCTTTTATTCAGATTCTGAACACAACAAAAACTGTTTAGTCTGTGCGACTGGCTGCATACCATGAAGTTCTATGTCTGTGTATAGACCAAATATGATGTGCAGAGAAAAGACAAAGAGAAGAAACTTTCCCATTATCTACTCTTTGGTGGTGTCTCTAACTGCTGGTCAGAATGCTCACAAGACACCCTACAATTCAATTACTGTTGTATATATGCTGTGGGAATTTAGGTAATTATATAAAGTACCACACTTATCCCAGCGTGTCCAGCAGTGGAAATGGGCTGTCCTGCTTAGGAGTGGCTGAAGAGTAAAGGAAACATAACCTTTGGTTCATAGATTCCCAAAAGGAATCCAAACCTTCTTAAAAAAAAAAAAGAAAAATCTGTCTTCTCTTTTGAATTTTAATTTTACTGAGTATAATTTTTGGTGATACACCTGAGAATTCATACCCGAGTCATTAAATTCAGTGGCAGTATTTCATAGGAAGCTACCTCTAGATTGTGCCTTTTGTAAAATAAAGCTCTCATTTGGAGTTAGTTTAATATAACATTTTAAATTGTTTCACTTGTCTTGAAAAGGATGGCAAAATTGCGGGGTTTAGATATGGCAAGCACCAAATTCCGAGGGAATTCTTTCATTCACACTGAAAAAAATTAGCACATTCTTCTGCATTGTTTGCAATAGTTCATTTGGTTATCATTACATGTTTTCTGTTGGAAGGTTAATTTCTGACTCCACGACTGTACTTTTTGAGTTTTTAGGCCATTAAGATCCATGCTCCATACTTATTAAGTAAATTACTCTAAGGGCCTGAATCTTTAAATTTTCAAAATTTATGTAGTATAAGAAAATTAAAATGAGAAAAACAAGATACTTCAGTATAAGTAATGCTTTATACTGAGAAAGAAAATCTGGTGGGATTGTGGAGGGTTTTTAATTTACTTTCGTTGTTTTACAAGTCTTAGTTTCGTGACAGTTTTCTGTCAGTTCTGTATAATTAGAAGTATGAAATAGGGGATTCCTGAAATCTGTTTTGACTGTTATAAATGTATCTATATAGTCTATGTATAAGTTATTTGTATATGCTCTGTGTATATATTCACATATTTAAGGGATCTTCACAGCCCATCTTCAAATAGTTAGCGAACAGATTGACAAGTGCTTCCCACCAAATTCCAGGAGAAAAAACACTAAGTGATAAAAGATACTGGTCCAGAAGCTCTCACTTTTGCTGTGTATCTCAACAGCAGTTTGTCAGGGAAAGGTTGCAGAAGTAGGTCCTTGGTGAAAATTTGAAAACACCTGATAGCTCAATCTCAAAATCCCCTGCTGTTGTCTTGGTTTGTTTTTGCTGTCTGTTTTTTAAAATAACACCAAGTGATCTCCCAGGGTCAGACAGCAGGTCAGTAGCAAAGCTGAACATGACACCAAATTCATAATTCCCTGCAGTAATTGAGGTTGAGAATGTGCCTGCTTAAACTTTCAGAATGGTGGCTAGATCCTGTACATTACTTATGTTCATTGCTCTGGAAAATATTGAGGCCAGGAAGGATTTTCAGGGCCTGAAGAAAAACACTTATTGCTCCCCATCATATGTCTGGGGCAGTTTGCTCTGGGTTTGATTTGAGACACAGGCTGGGACAAGGAGCTCAGTGGTGCTTGTGAGGAGCAGAGCTTTCCCTCCCAAGCAATGAAGTGTTTGCTTTGGAGGATCTCCAGCAGTTCCTCCAGCTGAGAGAGGGCTCCTCTCAGAGCCTCAGGACAGGGGAACAGCATGAGCACTACAAGGTCACACACAGTGTGGTACATCAGTTGATTTGAGGTTTCATTTTGGGGCTTTTGGGTTTTGGGAGATGTTCTGTCTTTACATACTGTGCGAGTTTTCCTTAGCTGCAGGTTTGGGGTTGGGAATTTGCCCTGGCTTCTGTCCCAGGTGCCAGTGACATCACTTGTTTCCAGCCTGCTGTAGGTTCTGTTGTTGACTTTGCATTTTCGAGCTGGTACTGTCTGTTCTTTATTGTACTCCTTAAACTTATGTCCCTGTGGATTTCCTGGTGTGATGAGGAAGTGCTGGTGACTTCCCAGTTTGTGGAAACCCTTTCACTGTGGTTTGCCCAGCCCTTCAGCACTACCTGTTTCTGCCTTTTGTTCTTCATACTCTGTCAAAGAACCATCAGTTCCCAGACAGCTATTGAGACTCATTTCCCTCCATTGTGTCCTTCTCCAGCATCTTCTGTGTTCTTCAGAGGCCATGGCTGCGACATCAGTATTTCAGCATATTTGTTAGGTTTGCTTTTTTTTAAAATTTGCTTTCTTTTCAACAAAGGCTGCTATCATCCAATCATGGTGGATCAAAGCCTTTAGAAAGTAACTACCTCAGAGAAAAAACAAATTTAACTTCTTGAACAAAACCCTTCTGGACTTATCCTCAAGGGAGGACTCAGTTTCTTAGCTTTATACGTCTCGACAGTAAATTCCCTTCTTCTGTGGGATTTGGAAGAAAACAGCCTCTTCATCACACCAGCTTCTGTGCTCTTATTTGAATCCTCCAGACCCAGAACTTTTTTTGCATTTTTAGTGCTGCCACTCTGTGTAAAAGAGCACGTTCTGTATTGTTTGAAAACCTTCTGTAAATTCCCATTGGTATGAATAGTCAAAACTACTTGAGCAAATTGCTGAAGAGGTCCTCTTTTCGCTGTCAGACTTGGATGCCTCTACCATGTTGGATTTATTAGTTTGCAATGATTTTTAAAGGGAACAAAAGTTTACAAATAACATGTTCCTGAGTATTTTTATCTTTTATTTCTTAAGCAGCAAACTCACAGTTAGAGCTTGATAAGTTTAATATTAGCACTTAGAAATGGAGCCACAAAACCAGTGCAACTTCTGCTATTGATTTTTCTACTGAGTAACTCTTTTGGCAGTGAAGGCAGATTACCATCCTGTGTAAGCATAAAACTTACTTAAATTACTCTAAACTATAAACTAACCAATAAATCAGCATTGCTAAAGTGTTGTCCTCCCATTCCTTGCCCCATACCTGAAGGGTGTATCCCAAATAAGAAACAATGCATCAGAAAATGGGGTTAATTTTATTTTTTAAATAAATACAGAAAAATGGATGGTGTCCTGGAATTATTAGCAAAAACTAAGCATGATGAAAGAGCAGGGACATATATGCAATTAAAATAAGTGATTTTAATGAGGTAATTGCAGAAGTAGAATTAAGGTGTTGGCCATGCTTTATGCCATAGCACCAAGTGCCATTTCTTTATATTTTTGTCTTTGTTATGAAGTTCAGTAGACTATTAACAGGACTTAAGCTATCTACTTTTAGGAGTGATTTTAAATTTATCAGGACATATGCCCACACATTGGCCTTAGCACTGCAAACATATTTATTGGGAGAGAAATTTATTTGGCAGCATTCTCTAAGACACAAGATTTGATATGAGGAAATGAAGCACTGCCATTTCTCAAGAACTGCATGAACAGATGAATATTACTCTGGATAAATTCAGGCCTCTGTCAGATGTATGGAAGATGGGAATAATTCAAGCAGAACAGTAAGTCTAGGGTAATTAAAAAAATAAATTACTGTATCTTAAAATATTTTATTGGACTCTAGATATAAGTGTTCAGACTGAGAAGGATGTAGTGAGAAAAAAACTAACTATATAAAACTATCAAATTATCACTAAAGGTCAAGTAAAAATGTACTGGAAAAGATAACTGGATTTTTGAAGTCCTGCTGTTTGGTTTGTGGGTTTTTTTGTCTTCTTTTGACTGACTACTACGTAGCAGACAAAGTTGAGAGTTGATAGATACTGATAATATTTGCTATTTTATAAGAATACTGTTGAATTCAGGTACAAATTTTATTAACAATAATCTGCATTCTGTGCCATGACATTCTATAATTCATATATTCTTCAAATACTTCAGTGGTATATGAGATTTTGTGAAAAAGGACATTGTATAATTTATATATTTTTCATTAACTTGAGTGTGATATGAACCTCTGTGAAAAAGGCTCTGTGGGGAAAAAATATTTGAGCTTTGACCTTTGATTTTTCTAACTAAGGGCAAGTTTTAATATACATCATATTAATTTTAAAAAGAAAACTCATCTTTTGCCTTCTATGGGAATATGGGACTGTGGGTGAAAGGGTGGGGGAAATGCTGTAGATACTCAGGCTGGCCTGGAGTGGAAGCTTGTGAGAAATGTTAGGATAACTATCTGAATGCTTCCTTAAGTGAGACTGAGGGGGACAGGTCTTGCCTAGAAACTCTAGAAATGACATTCTGTGCAATCTGGTGCTGTCCTTGGAGAGCCCAAAGAAAACAGTTACAGCTCATGACAGATTGTTCTCTCTGAAACAGTCTGTATAACCTGCTGCAAGTGCTGAATAGGGGCATCTGACATGAAGGAAGATGTAAAATCCTGTCTGTGGTGCTCTTGGTAATCTTTCCTTTATTTATAGTTTTATCCTTTTCCTGTACTGAAAACTCAGGACTGGCAGTTCTGGATTTTCGTGCAACCAATTCTGAAGTCTTCCTGGAAACTTGGTGGGGTTTCAAAAGAAGTTCTGTGTGTTTGAGATTGATGTAGCCCTTCCTGTTTGATGATGAATCCTGGGCTGAACTACTTCAGAGCTACCTTGTGAAAAGGGAAAGGTTCTCAGTCAGCATCTGTCCTGGAAGAAACCCTCTGTCTGTAATTACTTTGTGACTGGAGTTTGAGGTAGTGTGAGTATGTAGGTGTCTGATAAATGTTTTTGGTGGAGTAGAGCACACATATGAAGAATGAGTGGATAAAGCTGCATTTCAGTTGCATTCATTCCAGTCCAGGCCGGTGCCTTTGCCTTCGCCTTCGTGAACAGCTTATTTTTGTGTATTTAAGGGAAAAGAAAAAAAAAGAAATCTTTAAGAGAAGAGAATACTGATAAATAGATGTTTTCTTTCAGGTTTTTCCTTTGCTTTTTATTGTGCTGTTTGTGTTTCTAGAAGTAGCAGGTACAAATAAAAAATAAAGTTATAAAATACAGTCAGACTGTGAATCAGTATGAAATTAATCACAAGTTAACTTCTAGTCAGCAACCTGTATCTGCTTGGATAGGATCTTCAAAAACCAAGTGTGGTAGAAAGAAAACAGAAGTAGATAAGAAATAAACTGCCATCACAGTGAGAGTCAAAATGTTCAGTGTTCCCAGCTGTTGTTGTACGGGGAAGCACCACCCCATCAGTACTGACAGCTGTGTGTGCTTGCTGCTGAAGCTGGGACATGAATCAGGGACAGTGAGCCCAAAAAAAGGCTCAGGTGTCAGCTTGGTATTGATTGCAGGAAAGGAGACACAGAGTGAGCAGGATGCCTTGCAGGAATAAATCAGTTTTGCATAATAGGGAGGCCTCCGAGGGTGCTAATGATGCAGTAAAGGAACGTGTCAGTAGGACCATGGAGAGTGACAGGGCTGTGTTGCGTTGTAGCCTTGTGCCATTCCAGGAGGTCTGTGAGCCAAGATGAGCCATAACGCAAATATTTTGTGTTCTACACTCTTATTCTGCTTTTAAACTTGAAGCTGTGTGCAGGGAAGGTTGTGGTTTGCTAGCTGTCTTCAACCTATTATTTATCCTCAGTGTCACTGGGCCTTTTACAAGTTTGTATTTACATAAATATGTCTCACAGTGTTGGCACCTTTACAGTGACCTGAAATGGAAAACAACATGATTACTATTGTCTTGCATGACCTACTAGAGAAAACCGAAATATACCTGAGTTTCATCAGATTAATTTAAAATTATAAACTCAATATAACTGGATTTTTATTTGATTTTACCTTGCACCTGCCCACCTATTTTACTGGCAGATGGGTCTAACCTTACCTTTTTGAGCATGTACAGCAGAAGCAGCTTTGCTTCTTGCAGATCCTCACTGACCCAGCTTTTCATACCCCCTGGCAGTCTGCTCCGTGCTTGTACAACACCAGGGTAATTACAGTCCTGTGAACATGTGCATTAAAACAATCTGCCTACTGGTAGAGATTTTTTTTTTTCTTTTGCTTTACAGGATTGCACCGTCTTATTTTTTTAGTATTAGCTTTGTCATAACTGTCCTGTGGCACATTTCACGGACAGATGAAGTTTCTCTAACTTTAGGAGAAATCCAGCTTATTATTCAGATACTCAGGTTTGAGGATGAGCATCTGCAGCTACTCAAGACACAGAGATGCTGGTGAATGTGTCCAGGCATCTTCACTTGTTGTGCTGTGTTGTCCCTGAATAAATACACAGAATATCTGGCAGTCAAGAAGTCACAATGCAAAAAGAGAAACACACTGGTGTTTTGTTATGTGATAGTGGGCTGTGCTGCTGATTATAAAGCATGTAGTTGAACCCAAGTGGAAGGAATTAAAAAAAAAAAAAAATCCTAAATATTTGTCTTTTTTTTTAAGTCGATCTCCTTAGCAACAGAGACAGATGTTTCTTTTCTCTTAGTCATTACATCCAATGAAAGTAGCTGCTTCAAAAATAATGAAAGCAAGTTCTATGAATTGGGTAGCTATTAATTGTTGCCAAGATGTTTTAGGATGATAATAAGACATGCAACAATTGGCTTTTTTCTTTAATTGAAATATAGCTATCTAGTTAACCTGTGCTGGTTAGGTGAGCTATAATCTATCTGCTCTTATAGTGCAGCTGTTGTGTGATAAAGAGTGAGCTTGATTGTTTCTGGTTTATTGAGGAGATACACAGTATCAATGTGCACCTAATGTTTTATTAATTTATTGCTTCAAAGCAAGTCGGTGAAGAGTTTGCCTTGAAGACAAAGAAAGAAATATGCATGGCTTTACAAATATATATTTTTGTATGTCAATTTACAATATGAAATGGTATAATTAATTCTGAACATGGACTTTGTTTTACAGTGATGCTCTTTTTTCAAATTACTGAATATTATTCTCTGGATTTTGATTGTACAATTTAAAGCTGTTATTTGGTTTCAGAAGGGTTTACTGATCCATGAACTTCTGCTGTATGGCCAGGAGTACATTCCTAATTCACAAGAAATTGGCACGTCTAGGTGAGATTTAGAAAGAAATGAGTTAGGACTGCAGGAGCAGGATATGGACTGGTCTCCGTAAGCCGAGAGAAACAGACTTACCTCTGTAACTGGGAGAGGGAAGGACCTTTGCTGCTCCCCTAGTCCTGAGTGATTGTCATGTAGCATAACTGCATGTGCATGGACCCACATATGTGCTTGAAAACCCATGCAAAAAGTGAACCTTCATTCTTGATAGTATTAATCTACTTAGTTCATCACCTGGTGGTTTAGTAGCAGTGTTGAGTGGAAAAAGAAGTTGTTCAGATGGGTGAAATTGGGAAGCCTTGACCTCAGCTGGAGCTAAACTGGATAAACTGGCTGGTCTTTTTCAAGCACATTCTCTTACAGCTTGCATGTGCACAGCAGGAAAAGGAAAACAAAGCCTTTGACATGAATTTACCAGCAAAACTCGGAGAAGGAAAAGGTGAAGAGGATTAGTGTTATGCCACAACCTTTAATCACATTTGTACTCTTCCTGATGCTTTCCTTTTTTCTTCATCTCCCTCCAACCCTGAAAATAATAATTCTGATTGAGACTCCTTTTGCCACATGTCGGTGGCAAAAATGGTTTTGAGAAACTTTACCAAAGAACCATCTGGAGCATGTATGAGGGCCAGGAACACTGAGAACTTCCTCCATGGCAGAACTGATGAGCTGGGAGGAGCAGAGAGCAGTAAACCCTGGCTGTAGTCCTTTTACCTGACCAGCACATCAGACAGATGGACAGGCTGCCCAAATGCTGTTTCCCTGGGAGTTCTGGGTAGCAGGCCATACTCCCCTTTAGGTTTTGCTAAAGCAGTACTGGAACCATCTGCATTCCAGTTAGATGTGCAGAGTAATCAAAAATACAAATATGAAACTGTCCCTGATTCCTCAGTAAGTGCAGCATCTTTGTATCTGTTGTATGCTGGAGGTGGGGCTGGATGTCCCAGCTCCCTGGGGATGAGAGTGCTGAAGGAAGGGGAAGCAGCAGGATTTGGGCAGGGCTGAAAGGGGAGAGGCTGACTTTCAGGGAAGATGGGCTCTGTTACCTGTTCCCCCCAGTGTAACTTCTGTATATGGGTGAGGAGTAAAGGAGTCTTGTGGGAGGACCTCAGAAGGGAAGGCTTTCAGCTGTTGTGGCCAGGGACAGTGTTCCAAAAATGACAGGTATTTTTGATGCAGGAAGGAGTCTTAGAAAAGAGCAAAACCTTGGTGTCCTGGTGTGTAGGTGGGGAGGCAGCCTGCAATGGGTGCAATGGGTGTCTGCTTCTCTGTAGGCAGAGTCGTTGCTTGGTGCTGGCTGCTAAATTGAGTTATCAAAGTAAGTTAAGTTTTATTCCTACTCACTGTTGAGTTTACTCCATTTACTGTAAGTGAAACAAATATTGACATTATAAAATAAGAGTAGTTAAATGAAATCTTACTGCCAGTGTCATCTTCTGTAAATGTAATTAAAACAGGTATGTGAACTCTTTAGTCATGCATTTCATCCAGGCTTTGGTTCATTTGGTTACTGCTTACTCTCTCCTAGTTGAATTCTTGAAGTAGGAGGCCTTTTCTGGGAAGCAGGAGATGGTGCAAATTCTTTCGTGATAGCTGCAAATAAGGCAGTGAGAAAGCCCTTTGTCACCTGGAGAAATAAGGAGTATGGCTCTTTACAAAGATGCCCTTTTAGATGTTCTTTAGTAGCGCCTGAAAGTTGGTGCCTGCAAAGTGGGAAAAGAGTAAGTCGGTTTGTGAAAAGAGCAGATGTTTCACCTGGTGTCTCCTCTGCTGACCATCCAGCCATTTCAAATATTTCCCTTGACACCAGCTGTCTTGGTGTTTCCTGGATTTTTGGAAAATCACTGCTTACGTATTGGTGCTCTTTTTGAATAAGTGTGGATGATTCTTACAGGGTATTTCAGAGGAAACTGCAGATTTTTCTTTTGTCCTCTGTGTGTTTGTTTCAAGCTGTCTGTTACTGTCCACAGATTTGCTTACTTGCTTAAGAGAGCATTTAGAAGAAAATTACTAATTCTTTCATCATTAAAGTGGACTGAAAAAATGACACTGGCTAAAAAAGAAAGTGCTCTGAATGCCTACACAGTTTAATGGACACAGCTCTTCAAATGCTCCTGTAGCAACTGGGGGCCTTTTTAACCTTCCTGGTAAATTACCCCTGGAGATAAAATAGCTCATAATTCTGCAGCTTTTCATGATGTCTGTCCACAAGTTATTTTTAAAGACAGGCTTGTCATGAAGGATGCTTCTTTGATATTGAAAGAATGAATTCCACTCAGTTTAATGCTAATGAGAATGAGACATGATTTTTTTTGTTTCAAGTCAAATTCTGATTTAACTTGAAATGACTACATTTGGTAACAAGAGAAATTACACGTGTAAAGTTTGTATTTTGAATTATATATGAGAATATAGGGGTTAAAGATGCACTTTAACTGGACTGAATAGTCATATCTGTTGGGTTTTTTTTTCTGCATGAAGAATATGTGGAGGTAATTTGTTGAATTAATATTCTTGACAGGACTGTTTCATCTGTGTGTGGTTTGTCAGGGACCAGGAGAGGATTGTTTTGGTTAGTTAGTTTGTAGTCTGATTTTAACAAACAGTCTGAATTAATTGTCTTAGGTTGGTTCTGTCACAAAGTTAGAACAGGCCTTTTGTCTGTGACACTAAATAGAGTGTTGTGACACTGTTCTCCTGGAATAAAAGAAAATATATCAGAAAGAAAGCAATGAAGAGTAATCATCTTCAAATGTTTGGCAACAACCACTCTAAGGCTTCATAGTTACTCTAAGTTGAGGGTAAATTTTCAGTAAAAATACTGCATACATTAGAATCACAGAACCCCAAATTACTTAGACACTGATTTAATGATTTTTAATCCTACTGGAATGATTATTAATTACTGTGACAGATCACAATCACCCAGATATCAACACTAAAGGCCATTTTTCATTATATATTCCAGGTATACTCTTAAAAATCTTACTATTTTAAATAAACTTGTAATACACACACCTTCACAGAACCTACTGTTGTGTGGAATTCATTGTGCTCTCTAGAGAAGTGTAGAATCTGTGGAAAAATGCTTTTCATCCACCAAAGTAAATAGGAAATTTGACAACATGCATTTGTCTACAAAATGCGAAGCAATATCTGATGAAATATGCTTTGTCAATAAAATAAATTGCCAAACAAAACGTAATCCTTCCTCAAAATACGTT
The DNA here is from genome assembly GCA_013398115.1 of Falcunculus frontatus. Lineage (NCBI taxonomy): Eukaryota > Metazoa > Chordata > Aves > Passeriformes > Falcunculus > Falcunculus frontatus. Next base: position 760,634 of record VZRV01007706.1, read on the forward strand.
TAGCCTACACAGTGAAATAAGCCACTTCCACAAAGTGCATTTGGTTGCTTGAATTATTTTGATTTGCTGTCTTTCGGAATCTGTAGATAGTGTGCGGTTTGTTTTTTTTTTTAATCAGACGCTGTATATCAACCTTTTTTTATTACATATAGATAAAAAATGTTTGATTTGAAGGCAGACATTTGATAGGACAGCTGAAGCTGTTGTTGGTTTAGGTGAAGTGATGCACGGCAGACACATGGGGTGTGTGGTGTGAGGGCTCACTGCTCTCCTGAACTCTGCATTTCAGATAACGCCTCTGAGTCGGCAATTCCACTGCTCTTGCCGTGCCTTGGGTGTGTTCAGCTTCCTTGTGGGGAGTGGTTCCTGTGAATTTCTGGCTGCACCAAGGTCAAGTCTGGAACTGTTTGCCCGATGGGTGCCAGTGTCAGCCCCTGGTCAGATTTTCATGCAGTGTCGTTCGTGCAGGTTGTGTTACCTGTACATGGGATCCTCAGGGCTTCAGCTGCGCCTTTCCCTGACTGTGACAGAGACAAACCAGATTCTGGTCTCAATAAGACTTTGCAGGATGGGAAGGGGGAATGTCTAAGCTGAGGAATAGATCTTCAATGTCTAATTAATTGAAAGTTTTGCATTATTGTACTTCTGTTAGACAATACCATACATTTTTGTTTTTCAATGACAATTTTTATTGATCTCAAATTTAAAATATTTTCATTGCATATATGGAAACAGATGCATGTATAGAGTTGGTTATAAATTTAAAGGAAACTTAAGGTCTGTTAAAAAAAAATGTCGTTGGCTAAACAGAAATTTATTGCTAAGCTTTTGCATCTCCTGGATACAAAAATACACAGTGCTCAATTGGAAAAGAAATCACAGGTCTGGCTCCTTCACCTTCTGTACAAGTATTTTCCCAGTTGTGTCAGGAAAAACATAGATAGAAATGTGTTAAGTCTTATGTGTAACAAAGTAGAAATTACTTTTAAAATGTTATTTCATGTTCAATGAATAAGCATTAATTATAACTCTGTAACTCTACAATGCATGTTTGTATAGAAATGGGTGAATTGGACCACTGATGTTTCCTGGACATTGTGTAGTGTTCCAAGAAGTGTTTGCCTCCTTCCTTTCTCCTTCCAACCAGGATGCTTCTGTTGGTAACCTTATTTGGATGGAGTGTGAATGCCTGAATGAAATAATTAAGGTAATATTTGTGGAGATATTTTTACATTAATTTGGAGGGTATTATTTCTCCTGCCCCTTCAGCTGCCATGTTTCTGAGCTAACACAATAAGGATACATTAAGAAATACGCAGGAGCATGGGACATCAGGAAGATTTGACAGAAAGCTCGCTGGGCAAGCAGCAGACTAATCTATATGTGACATACAGGAGGTGTTTTTCTCTGAACAACTTAATCACTGAAATGAGAGATGAACCCAAGTACCTGAGGATAACTTGGGTACTTGGGTAAATGTCAGAGCTGTTGCATTTTCCTCTATTTTAGTGTAAATCGGGATTGCTCACTCTTTCCTCGTGTGATTTAATGCAGTAAATCTTTATGGGAGCTGTCTGAAAATTAATAGCTGTTGTAGAAGAAACTATGTAATAGAGCTTTAAATTATGTTTTTGAGTTATGGATCATTTAATATTTTTTTACATAATTGTATATAGCACAATTAATGAAATACCAATTAAAAAGAGAAGTCGTTATTTTTTAAATGTAGCTATTGAGCATCAATCCATTCTTTTTGCGTCAGCTTGTTAGTGCACCACTGATTAAATTACGATTACACTTCCCCCTAATATATTTTACAGTCTAAATAACCTGAATAACATTGTTTTGAGTTTGGGAGACAGGGGTACTAGAAGAGATGAGGACTGAAAATTTGGTCTTGAGGCATTTTTAGCTTCTGTGTATGAGATAAGAAGTTTTATGAATTGGTGTTTTCTGCATCTCTGTCAATTTCAACCTAGGTTTTGAACTTTTTCACCATGTCTGCTGACTTTGATTAAGGGCTAAGAGATCTCAAAGATAATTAATTTCCTGTAAGATGGCAGAGAATTTTCAATGCTTGTATTATGGGGACCTCTCAGAAGAGAGAAGAGATTTCAAAATGCCTCAGCTCTAGAAAAGTGCCCATTGGTGAATGTAGCTGGGAGGGCACCAAAGTCGATCATCGAACACAAACACCTTGTATATCTGATCAGCAACTGAATTTCATCACTTCCATTGCTCACAGAATTAATAGCTTTTGTTGAGAAATTAGCAATGCATGGTTTCATCACAGAGGGTTTAAAAATATATATATATTGTTTGGGTTTTGTGGGTTTTTTTGTAGTTTGCACATCTTGCTTTTTACTAAGTTTTCTAGCAATATCTCACTTTAAATTACTATGTTGAGTCTTCATGAAAAATTAATATAAATAGTGGGGAAAATTAAGTGAAAATGTGTATGGGCCTGATAAAATTTGGTGAGGTTGTAGTGTAATTGTAGATAATTCTATATCCTGTCTCTGAGGTAGTCTCTTGCAGACTGTGCTGTGTATTTGCCCTTGGATGAAGAAATAAAGTATCAAATTCTTTCCCATTATATTGAAATTGATTAGAGATAAACAATATTTGAGTTTAATTAGTTTTAAGGAAGCCTAATAATTGGAAGGCAAAAATGAGTGCTATTTCAGTCCCAGTGTTCAAAGTGTATAGAACATGCTGGAATTTTCTCCAGGTTAACATTGTATTTAAGCATTCTAGTTGTTTCATAGAGAAAGGAAATGTGCTTGTTCATTTGGGTTTATTCATTAGGTGATATTACAGACAGAAAACTGGATGCACTTCAGGAATAAAATGTCCTGCATAAATTTTTAAAATACATTTCTAAAATCCTGAAATGATGAATATCAAAGCAGCTTTATACACACTGTGTTGGTGTTTTGTAGCAGCTGGCTAAAGTGATAACAACCAATATTTTTATTCTTATTTTTTTGGTCCTGTGCCATTCTGTGTTAATGTGCTATCCCAAGGCCTTGAGTGTCAGTTGATTCCCTGTTGCAGCAGTTTCTTACACTTAGGTTATGTTCTTTGAAGGAAATGAACCAGCCTATTTCTCAGTGATACCCAGTGATATCATCTGTTGACCACTGATAACAGCTGCATGAAGAGCAGTATTAAGAGCTGCTGGCCCCGAACATTGCTGCTGCAGAGCACAAAAAAGCAGTGAGTGGATGGTGGTGTTTAGTCTTGGGCTCCTGCATTGTGTCACCTGCTCTCGTCATCCATCGTCACCAACCCTAAACCTCTTCATGTCACCTCTCTCTAACAGGAGGATAAGTTGACTTATAAATCTTGATTGCAAAGTGAACCAGGATCTTATTTGCCATTAAAAATTAGTAAATTACTGAATTTGTATGTATTACTGTAAGAATAATAACATTTCTAGATGGACTTGTATAAAACTCTGCAGGTAACTTACTGAAGACCTGTCATCAAAGACTTCTATAGGATCCTGCAAGGATTTTGGTATTCAAGGGTACTCTGTACCTATTTCTGTTGGGTTTTTACTGCGTTTTTTATTATCTGACCTGCCAGAGTGATTTCTGTCAGTTTTAGTTTTCAGTGCAGTTTTTCTGTGCTTTATGATACAGCCTCTTCCCTAAAGCTGGTAGCCAGCCCTTTTAATCTGAGCTTTTCACTGTGGTGCCTTTGCAGCTTCTTCAGCCATGAACTGTTGACATGGATGAGCTGCATTTGTGGTACAAGCCTGTGTCTGCTCCTCAGCAGTAAGCAAATTACTGCATAGCATGGAAAGTGCCTTAAACTGTAGTTTTTGGTGTGCACTTGAAATTTTCTTCTTTCCTTTGACTGTGACATTTTTTTGTCACGAAAGTTGTCAGGGACCATTGGTCCTTGAAGTGATGAAGCTTAGTGCTTTGGTTTGCTCTGTCTGATTAAACTTCCACTATCCACTGTGGATACAGGAATGATATGCCATCAAACTGGCATAGTGATAACACACACCTTTGGAATTTCTCTCTTTCTGCAGTGTGTGTGCCATGCTTCAGTTGCTGCAGATTTCGGGGGTTTTTTTTAAAAGGTGCTTTGGTGTACTTAAATGGCTATGTTTTCAAATGGCTGTTTTTTAATTTCCCTTCTGTGTGACTGTGACTGTGTAGGAAGGGGGCCAAGGGAGCAGTGCCTCACAGCATAATTCCCCTGACTTCCCTTGTTTCTCAGCATCAATTGTCAGAGTTGATTTGGAAAGAGTTACCAAAGCCAGGAATTAAAGACAACACAACTGAGACAGTTCCATTTTCAATCTTTCTCTGCCAGTCAAGGGCGCTCTGGTTACACTGGAGTAAAATTATGTGATAGTTTTCTTAATATAAACCTTACAGTGTGTGTTGAAGAAAGAATGTTAGAACTAAAATTCTGAGACAATTTGGTTTGTTTCTTTTTATATCAAGATCCTTTATGAAAAATGGTTGCTAAAAGTTGAGAAAATGTATAATATTGTGAAAATCAAATGGTTTTTGATAGAGCTTGGGAGGATTCATTTCTTGGGAAAGGTAACTGCAGTCTTAATCCATAACTGAGCAAGATGAATCATTTGGAAAAGAAAGTCATAATAAAGGTTCATTTAATTAGTTTTGCAGAGGAACAAAATATAGCAAGAAACATTGACATTAAAAGAAGTATAATTTTAAATTAAGCTCTAAATTAGAATTGCTGTATTGATAAGTTGAACAAAAGCAACTGTCTAAGGAGGACTCAGAAAGCAATGTGTACAATTTATCAGAGTGAAATAGCTTTGTGCAAACATGTATTTTGGTAAATTATTGAACTGAGCATTATGAATGCTTTTTTGAATGGAGTGATATGCAAGCCTTCATCTAGGAGTTAATATATCACCTGGAAAAAGGACCAGTTATCTCCATGCTATTTTCAACAATATGAGTATAACTGCAGAAAGACCAAAACACAACCTTCAAGTTAAGGTGGTGAGTTTAGAAGAAAAATTAAGCAACCAGAATATAAATGGATTAGCAGAAGAAATGAACTTAAATGTAAAAGAATGTAAATTAGCTCACATGAGGTTGCTCACTCTATGAGTTTTATATTAATATGAGTTTATTATGTACTGATTGGTACATGAACATATTTATTTTTTTAAAAATAAATTTGATCTCAAGGAGTTTCGTTGACCTTATGAGGTGTTGCATATTGTGTTCTTTTAAATATGAGACTGTAGAAGCAGTATGATGCAAGCCCACAGTTAAGTCCTCAAGAAAGCAATTTGTTAAACTGAGCAAGACTTGTATCTTTTAAATGCTTTATTATCAAAGCCTGCCAAAGAATATAAATATATACCAATGTTTTCTGCTCTGATCCTTACAGTTTTGGTCCTTTATTTAAAAAGATGTTTGGTTTGTGAAGGGAGAATCCAGTTGATGCCATGTTCAGGTGCAACATCTCAGTTTGCATCCCTAGTTTAAAACAAAATATTTCCTAATCAAAGTAAAATTCCTTCTAGTATGGATAATTAAGTTCATGGCTGCAAATGACAGATGCTCAACCAAACCAAGATGTTTCATATCTGAAATACTGTTGTAGTAAAGGGAAGCAGTGAAATAACATCTGCCCTGTGTAATAGAAGGGAAGGTAGTTTGAAGTCTTGAAAGCAGGAGATACGTGAAATACTTATTGACGTGGATGAGTAATTGATTGATCAGGTAATAACTATCCTAATTTAAACCTGACAAAGAAATGCATAGTTGATATCATTAAATACCCTCTAATGAGGCAGAAAGGAGATGGAAGAAGGGTGAGGGTGGTGTGAGTGGCTTTGATAAACAAATGCAATATGGAATGACTGAGAAACAATAGGAGATGATTAAAGGTGCAATTTTCTAGTAATTTTTTTGACTGTAGGCATTATGTCCAGTATTTACAATGGAGGAAAATGAGGGAAATTACTGAAACTAGGAAAACATGGCATTATCCTGTGTTTGCAGAGAGTCTGCGTGTGCCCTACACAGTTATTACATCCTAATTATTTTAAACGAGCTCTATTAAAGCATTATGTCATTCCTAAACTTCTTGGTGAGTTTAAGCATCTGGCTTCTGATTTTTTTTGTGTGTGTGTGGTTTTTTGGTTGTTTTTTTCTCACACTTTGCAACTAATTGATAGATGTAACACTTTTTAAAATGTTAGTGTGTAATTTCACTTCTGGGTCGGTTCTTTCAGAGAACTGAGAGAAAGAGATCATAAAAACAATAACCTGAATTCACAGATTATTTGTTTTCACTTATTTTATTGTTGGTGAACTGTCAAAATACCAGAGAAAAGAAGGCAAAAGTTACTGCTTTTTGCTGTTGTCTAATATATGCTTGTAATTTGGTAACCTGCTCTCCAGGGTAATTAAAGGTATAGTTTATTCCCACAATTCTAAGGGAAAAGATCAGAAACATTTCATTGAAGGACCAGACTATGTGCATTAGCCCCTAAGTATAGGGAGAAAAAGTTTATGGCTTGTAATAATTGTGATAATCATTGTGCTTGGGTAACTAAGAACCCTTTATTGATCACATTAATTATTAACAGCTATTGAAGATGCATTCTAAAGATGTTCACAAATAAATCTACTGTACCAAGTTTTTGTTTTCTGGACTTCTTAATGAAAATAATTTAAAGAAATATTTGAGTTATAATTCAAATTATATTTGATTTTTATTAAAAAAAGAAGTACTCAATTGCATAACTTTAGTACTAAAGACCCTGTGCTACATTGGAATTTGTGCATAGTTAGCAAAAAGAAAAGGAGCAGCAGTCCTAATTAGGATGATCTTCTGTCCCATGTGATTAGAAATTTTTTTGACCCCAATGTAAATTCGAATTGCTTGAAACTGAAGTTTTGTGTGTTTCTAAAATTAACCAAAGCTAAACTGTCCTTTTCTAAGAGAGAATATTTAACATTTATTTAATATATGTTATCATGCTACATTTTTTTGTAACTATTGCTTTGGAAAAATGAAGACTTTGAGTGGTTTTTGTAGGGTGCTCCACTGGGGCTTAATGTAATTAAGAAACATCACTGTGATACAGATCCCACTCGATTATAATAGTGGCCATTATGGAGGCAGAGAATGCTAAAAATAAAGTAGTTAGGCTCCAATCTTACGTTCATAGTAGAAAGAACAAATACCATGGAAGTACTATGTATCTGTAGTACACGGAAAAATTATTTTATAATCATGAAAATATGCTCTGATGGCAAAGTTACTTATGATCTTTGACGTCACAGAACTTAATAATTTGGACTACAAGAGTCTTATCATTTTTGAGAAGTTTTATATTGAAATTTGTGTGTAAGAGGATGTGGGCTTTCTATTGCTTCTTTAGCTGAGCCCAGTGAGTGCAGCTGTGAAACAAGGTATCATATGTGAACTTTATAGAAATCCTCTTGCAAGAGAAAAAGAGGATGTTCTAAAGAAAGTGAACCAAGTGAGGAAGCACATGCTCAAATATGCACATTATTGGGAATTACATGAATGAGGAAGAAATTATGGTGATGTATCAGTTGCTTCCATCATCTCTTGATCTGAAATTATTTTCTTTTGTCAATTCATTTTTTCAGAGATAAGACATCTCCTGAACAAATCAGTTCCTATTGCCACTGGCACTTAGCTCCTGTTGGTACCCTGTGGAACCATCAGATGAGGTGAATTAATCTGTGACAGGCACAGTAAAGGACAGCAGCATTTATCATCTCTGAGGTCATCCCTCACAGCAGCACTGCCAGGACTGCAGTCCCTGCTCAGCAAAACACTTTTCCCTGAGTGAATGATCTGGATGGGCCACGTGTGAATGACTGGGATGGCTCTTGTGTGCCTCCTTTGTGTCACGTGTTTAGCTTTTACCACCTCATGTGGTAATGAGGGGTGCACAGAAGTGACATAGCAAAACAGACTGGTTTGGTTTTTACACTTGGAATGGAACGTCCTGTTGGAACACGAAGTTTTAGAACCAGAGGTGAGAAAACTCAGGCTGTAAATATAAAGACATCTTGCAAGACTGCAAGATCATGAAGAAAAGAAAATACAAAACATGAATCCCAACAAACCACAAAATTTTCTTAATATGGTAAAAAACACCATCCGCAGGTTAGTTGAGTAGGCAGACTTGACATGGCAGTCTTGAAAAGACCATGACTTTTGCTAGTTAATCACTAGGAAAATGTAATATTCGTTCTGCTTAACCTTGTAACTGGGGCACTTGTAAGAGTAGAGGATAAGGGATGCTTATTTAAGGATGTCTGTCCTTGGGTCTTAATGTGATGAAGCTCTTGGTCTATGCTATTTTCTTTGCATCTGCCTCTCCCTTCCTGTCCTCACTTCTAAATTTGAGACTGACTTTCTCCACATTTACAAAATCCTAAAAACAGATGAATTTTGCCAGTCTATAAGATAGACGTTCTATAGCCTCGAAGGAGGGCTGGCATTATTTTCCTCAGTGCTGTAAAATGGAAAATTTATCGGAATTTTGTGCATATTCTCTCTGTTTCCTCATATCGATTTTTCTTTGGGTGGATCTTGTAAGGCATCCTGTCCCTGGCAGAGATTCCAGACATGTGGCAGTGCTGAGGTCATGATTGCCCTGGATCAGTATGCCGTAGCCTGCAGGCAGGCACAGCCACTTCAGAACCTCCCTGAAAAGTCCTGCAGAGCAAGAGCCAAGTCTATGCTGTTGGAAGTGTGTGTACCAAGAGTTAAGAAAAAAAAAAAGTCTTGAGATTTAACCACATCCTATCCGTGCAGTGTCTATTTTCAGTGATTCTGTGGTAGAAAGGCTCCCTCATCCACAGCATCCCTGGAATGAAGGCTGCTTTCCTGGATTACAAGGTCTCACTGGATTTTATTTTATTTATTTTTTTCCTCTTTTTCTTTTTTCCCTTGTGGTTGGAGCATTTCTTAAGTTTCCCTCAAAGGAAATGCCTGATTTTTCATAAGAAGAAGAATCAAGTCTAATGTGATTATCATCATAGGAAGAGCTGTGATTGTAAAAGTCTTAAGTACAATTTGTCCTTAATGCTCTGCTTCTCTTAAGGATTTTCTTTAAGAAAAAAAAGAAAATGAGAAGAACAAAAGATCGCCCTCATGAGTGTGCATAAGTTTCAAAGAAATCAAACTATGCTGTAATTTGTCTCATATAGCAGAGAATTCAGTTGTAATGTTGCTAGCTTGTTAAAACTACACTTTTTGATAGAAATTTTAACATTTGAAATATAATGTCAGAAGATAGAAGATGAGAAAAAACTGAGATAAAGTTACTGTTGGTTTTGAGTTTGTTTTTGATTTTTTTTTTTTTTCTGTTAAGCTTTTGGCTTGTTACAGCTGGACTGTGGAACAGTGAGAGAGGGGAATGGGTTTCTTCAGCATCTGTTATGCCTGTGCTTTTTCCTTACAGATCTCATTTAGAGTCAGTAGCTGTCTTTGATTGTATATATTTTTTAACTCATGTGCTTTGTTTCAGTCTGGTGGCTGATTTAGTCTTTGTATTTTAGTCTTCCTTCCTTACTCAGGAAAAGTTTGGCTGTGTGGTTGCTCTGTGTATGTGAAGGATGAGTGCAATCTGCAGCTGTTGGAGGGTGCTCTTGTATCTCATTGATTAATGCACATCTGGGATACAGGTGACTCACAGCACTGACATGTCTTTGACCACTAATGATATCTCGTAGGGTTGTTTTTGTAGCAATACCTATCTATATAATGATTTAATTATGTTTTTGGTCAGGGTCTGTCTGTCAAGTGATTTGCTGCTCTAATATCAATCATTTGAATACAAGTTCAGTACCTTCTAAGTTGATAATGTCAAAGTATCAGACTTGTAATCAAGCTGAATTGAACAAATTATCAGATTATCAAGTCACTCTATCAAGGGGCACTTGCAATTCAGTTAAAAAACCCCTCAGTTTTTATGGCATAGCCTTTAAACAATTTATGAGCTGTCTTGGATTCCTGTGTTTGTGTGCGGTTGTGGGTTTTTTTAAGACAAACAGTCTCTTTGACATTTGTAAGCTTTTTATCAGGGCTTTTAGCAGGTTGATGGTCGTGTAACTTGCCTTTTCCAGGGGTGTGTTTTCACCCTCAATTGACAAGTGCACAGAGATGAGAAATAAATAAGTGGTTCTTTAATTTGCAGTTATCTTTTGCTGTCATATTTCAGTGATCTATGAAACACTGTGGCTTTTGGTGTAGATGTAGCCAGAATTTAACCAAGTATTCAAGAAAGTGCTTTCAACCTGGTGGAGATGCCTGTATTCTACAAAACCCTGGAACATGGTCCTAAGTTTGCTTTCTGCAGGATGCTACTCTGTTCATCAGTTAACTGTTGTTCAGATACTGAATAGAGTTTGATATCAAGACTGGCAGTAATTGTGGTTGTAATGAATGGATCAATGATTTTCAGTGGGCTGTTGCTGTATGGGAAAATAATAATGCAAACAAATTGAGAAAAAATACTGCCTCAACTTCAATGGATGCAGTTACTGTCATAGTTAAAAGAACCAAATGGAGCTCATTTATTTTGTGAGAACTTGAGAAAGGACTTTCTTGGCAGTGTTGCCTTTCCCCATGCTGATAATGCCCATGGAAGAACCTTTCATTGAGACACCCACATCTGAGTCCTTTATTGGCCAAATGCAAATGGTGCAGGTAATTTAGTAAAACCAAAAAGAACTTTTTTCTTTTGTTAGTGATGTTCTTACACCTTTATTATAAATCATTATTTCTTCAGTTGTACACATAGCTTGAATTAGGCTCCATGCTATGGTGTTGAGAGGGATTTCATTTTGTGTGTATTGTCTTACTCTTTTGCAGTTGGTAGTAGTTCATACCTCATGTGCTGCAACAAGAGATAATCATAACTGGTGTAGATTTGGCTTAAAGTTAAATATTTTGGACATTTGTTTGATTCATGACATTAATACTTTCTTAATTTTTCTAAGCCTTCTCGCTACAGCTAAGCAGGCGGAGAATGAAGGCTGTAAATATCAATTCTGTATTCACAGCAGGATTTGCTTGTCCCTAGCACAGGGTTTAAAGGAATCTATATACATCAAAGAATTTGCATGTATAAAGGCAGCTTTCAACTTTTTTATAAAATGCATTTTGCCCTGTAAATTATATTCTCGTTCTTAGTTTGACACTTCAACCCTATGATCCATGTCTTGGGCAATGCCAGAATCACTCAGTCCAAGTTGAATGGAAGGATGGAAGGAGGGAAATTGTGCCTGAAGCTATCTGTGCTCTTCTGTTCACCAAACACTTTGTGCTAGTGGGTAGGTGCTGCTGTGATTACTGTTTTCCCCTGTATCCAGCTTAGCATCCCTTCTTCTGGCATGGATGCACTGGATTGTGCTCCGCCTTTTGCAGGTAGATGTTAAATGTCACCAAGTGTGACACGTCCAAGAGGTGGTGTTCAGAACCTGCTGTTGAATCCAGCCACATAATCAATCTTTACTTTATTAGTAGATACCCAAATTATTAATAAACTGAATTAATTGATGTAGTATCCAATGTTACTGTTTAAATACCATATTCTTGACATACTGAATAAATCTTGTGACTGTAATTGTGTGCTTGATTTTGCTTTGAAATGAACGGGTTCATTTGTAGAGAGCCATTTCATGATACAAACTATGCATGTGTTTGCACACCTGAGCCTCAGTCTTTTATATGTGTGTTTTCAGACTAGGTCCATTGGCTTTTAAGTAGTCCTTAGGTTGTCTTCTCCCAGTTAAGGAATAACAATCTCAAGTGTTTCCTGGCTCCATGTATCTTTATCAGATCAGCAGAATGCATTGCTTGGAACACCTCTGCCATTGCCGAGTTGCTGTAGCATGTCCTGACTCCATTGATTAACATAGAATTCACTTCGGTCTTCTTTCTGCTACTTTGTGAGTTTGAAATAGAATATGTTCATATATCCTTGTTACAGATTGCTTATAGATGAAATTCTGCAACAAAGAAGGCACCGAGTGCATGGTCAAATGAAAGGAAGGGTTAAATAAAGGAGAAGGCATCTAGGTAGCAGGCCTGAATCAAGTAGGAGCTGCTGATTTTTTGAGGGTCTGATCAACAGAATCTGATTTTTGACCCATCTCTGTTGAGGAAGTCAAACAAATCCTCATGCTGCAAGAATCAAGTCGTGGTGACATTGAAACTGAAAACTATCTATAAAACTGATGCCCTTGGTATCACTAGAAACCGGTTCGTGAGTTAAGTGAGCAAGATCTTCATTATTTCTGTTACATTTTACAAACTGACCAATCCATATATCTTGCTAAACTTACTTTAAAAGCATGTTTAGACAAGTGCACTAGCCCAAAAAAGTTCAAGAAGGAAGTAAAGAAGACTATATGAAATAAATTAACTCCTCTATTTGAGCAGCATATAAAATGAATTTGCCCTCACCTTCTCATCAGGTATTTGTGCCATTTACACTTGCAAAATTACTGTGGGCCTTGCTAAACAAAATGACATGAATTCCTGCATTTGAAGTAATATTTCTTTTTATTTTTTCTTATGGAAACATTCTTGTACTTTAGAGGAAGACATTAATTTCCCAGTTTCCAATGCTGGATATGCATGGCCATGGACTCCCAGGAACTCAGGAGTGCCAGATTTCTGCCTCTGTTCTCTGAAAACAGAACAGATAATGTGCTCTGCTGTTTTCCAGCAGTAGGCACAAAACGCAGACATTATATTGTGGCCAGGGAAGCACAAAGTCTTCATTGACCATATGGCCCTCTGGGGACCTGACTGTTTTCTTCTTTATTCTGTACCCTGCTCAGTGCTTGCCACTCCAGAAATTAACCTACCTTTTCTGAAACTCTTCCAACTATATTTGTTCCTAGACTGGAGAAGAATTCTGATAAGGATATGTATTTTGTAAGGCCTGCTTGCTTCCATGATTGAGAGCTTGTTGGCACTTCTTTAAAAGACAGATCAAGTAGAAGCCCTCCAGCATATCCTGCCAAACCTTTGATGCCACTGTCTGTCACAATCCGAGAGCACACTGACATCCCTTTAAAGTGGGCCAGGAACAGAATCCCACACCTGCTTCCTCCCGGTGCTAGTCACTCTCACATAGTGACATGCTTCTTGCCTGGCAACAGTGGCTCCTGCTAGCATTAAAAATTTACCTGGGGCAGTTGCTCTGAATGTCTCTGGTTGTTTGAACATGACTTTTGAAGCTCCTTTTACCTCATGACTCAGGAACCGAAGAGCATTTCTGTTATCCTGAGAGAATGCGAAGGGTGCTTTGCCTGGAGTTTAGCTTGAGTCTGAAGTCAGTCAGTGTATAGGTTCTTTTGCTGGATCTTTTTAATAATGAATTTCTTGTTGCATCTCTTCCAATCTTGAAGGCTGTTGAGAGACTGACACTTTGCCAGTTCACTTACCAGCAAACAGGATATCGCTGTAATGTTAGTTTGAGTGCCCTTGCTGCTGTTTTCTGTAATAAAACAGAGTCTAGGAGCATGTGACCCCCAGCCCAGGAATGTCTTGGTGGCAAGAGGGGCCAAAGTCATTGGCGTTTGCTCAGCATTGTGTATGGTGGCATCCTGTAGTCTGGATTGGGTGCTATCTTGTGCCTCAGTGTCTGTATTGAGGCAGATCTCTCACTTGGATGAAAAAATAAGTCTTTGTCATGGGAGTGTAGATTTCAGAATGGCCTGAATTACTCTGTACTTTTAAAATATGAACCTCTACCAAAGCATCAAAATGCTATTGAAGATTTTGTCTCTGAATTGCCAATCATCTTTTATGACTGTCTTTTTATTTGCTTTCCCTGATGCACTGCCTGACACCACCTCACCATTCTGACATCTGTGAGGTGTTGATGTCCTGGCTCAGGCACTGCCATGTGAGTTCTGCACCTCCAGGTGCTTGCTGGGCTGTGCTAGAGCAGAATGAGGGCAGCTCTTTGGCTCAGCCCCTCTTCCTGCCCTGCCTGCCTTGCACCACCACCCAAACCTGCGCTGGACCACTGTCCTTGGACTCTGCAGCCATGCATGGCATAGGCTGCTGTCCTTGGCAGAGCCAAACAAAAATTAATACCATTTTTAAAGCACTGCTGACTAGATATGAAAAATGCTGCTCACGCAGATGCTGTATTCAAAGTACATTTTCTCTCTTCAACCTTCCTTCCTTTCATGGGTGAATCCAAAGAGGGTGGAAGTTTAAGGTAGTGTTGATTGCTGATGCTCTTGGGAAACATTAGATTTTAAAACTGAGGATAGTTCTCTTCCCTAAACTGCCATTTGGATAGACCTACTTACCTTCGCCAAGTACTTTAATGAGTTATGCATTGTATTTTATTTTTTCTTAATGCAAGAAATCTCTATGGCATAGTTAGAAACACAGTTATGCTTCCTGTTGTGACATTGGAAGAAGTGTAAGCATTGCTTACCTAATGGAAATTGGCAGCCCTTCTGTTGCTGTATTTTCAGTCTGTTGTACTTTAAGTCTAACCAAAAATAAAATTGAGGTATTTTCAGGCTGTTTTATTTTGAGTCAAACTGAAAATAAAATTGAGGTATTTTCCTAAAAACATTCAAACTTTCTATTAATGAAATGATGAAAATTCAGCAGAATTTCAGTGGCCTCACATTTAGATGAGTAGTTTTTTCTTTGAAAGGGAGGGTTTGATCCATTCTTTCTCATAAAAATATGTTAAGAAAAAGAAAAAAAAAGTTTGCTTTAAAGGCTTGTGTTTCTGGGAGGAACATAGGCTAACATCTTTTATTCAAATACACTGATTTTCCAAAGGTCATGAGTTTTCTCATTAAAAATTAAATTAATTTATCACCTTTTTTCATCATTTGCCACTCTGTTGTGTCTAAGGCTTTCTCGTTTTATTAAAGAAATATCTATGTGTATGTGAAGGTTTTTATGCAGAGTTTGCATGCGTAGGTACCTAATTTTGGTAGTAATGACTTTATATGGAAATGTTCAAAAGCATTTTCTTTCTTCTTTCTGGAGTGTTGCGGTCAAATGTGCTCAAGTTAGTATGTGTGTGTCATGCATTTTCTCATGGCTACAAATGTTATATCTGCTGCTTCTTTTTTCTTTTTCCCTAAAACGGATTCCAGGGAGCGTGGGTTTTCTTGGTAGACACAATGACCCAATTTGGAGCCTTATAAATATATACATATATCTAAAGAAAACAGTGGGTATCATTGCAGCCGCAACATAAACTCGTTTTCAGTCCTGGGAAGTTCCTGTGTATGCTGAATGAAGACTGAGACGTGTGGTAGTGTCTCTTTAAGGTTATTGTGAGGAGTAAGGACATATGAAAATGATTCACCAGGGCTGCCGCTTGTCTCCAGGTTCCTGTAACAGGGAGATGATCTCAATCTGCCTTCATCCTGTTAAAATGATTCATAAGCCTCCCAGCATTCTCAAATGATGGAATATTATTGCACCCTCTTAAAGTTGGGCACTGAGATAATTTGGCTGATGTTGGAGAAGGAATGTACCATAACCCCTGTGGCTCAACTTTCATTGAATAAATATGGCATGCTGCTGCTTCTGTTCTCCTTGTGTATGGAAGAACAATTAACATGTCAGAAAAGAAGAATCACAGAATGTTCTGGCTTCTTCCTGGAAAAGTGCAATTCCACACTGAGCTGTGTTTTTGAAGTTACTGGAGCAAGATTCGAGGTTTTATCTCTAGAATATCAGAGGAAGTCAGACTTATGCTTCACATGGAAAGATGTTACAGAAGTTGGAAGAACTTTATCACTGTATTACTTTAGCACTATCATATGTCTTATTGCTGGAGGTAAACAGGATCTGCAATAGGATTACAGCAGTAGAGTTGTAGAAAAAAAGGCTTTTGTGTAGAGGTAGATGGTATGATCATGATTTCCTTTTCTTAGGTAAACAAAAATAAGCTTTATCATCTGTCCACAATTACTCAGGGAGAGCTGTTTATGAGCTGAAGATTTCCCTTCTTTTTGGTTGTAGGAATGATATTATGAGAGATATTGAAAAGTTCTTAAGATTTGATTACACTTTTGATCTTCTGATATTAGTGACCTTACCTGAAATGATACCTTCTTTTTGTGTTTTTTCTCCTTCGTTTGTTTTGTTTTGTTAATGCTCTGCCCCCAGTTGTTGAGGGGACTTTGCTGGTTCATCCTGCAGTATAAAAAAGCTATGGTGAAATACAATCATTTCAAATTCCTAATCCATAGTCTGGAATTTGCCTGGGAGAAGCTGCGAAGAGCGGACTCATTAAGGTTTTTCTATTGAAAAACCGTCGTTAATTTTTGAGCAGATTTTTCTGGATGGGGAATGCATTTCTGACAGCAGTGTGGAAATTCAGATTCGGTGTAACATGAAATCAGTAGAAAGCAACTGTATAATTTCTTATTCTCCAAGTGAGACTGAGCAGTGAGCGACTGGTTCTTTTTAGGGCTGTTTGCAGTTCATTCTAATGTAGATACAGTTTGCCAATGTCAAAATAGTGATTGGAAGTTAAGTGGTAGTGGATGAGAAGCAAGTGCAGGTTCATACTAGTAAATGTTTTGCAGAAGGCAAGTGGATTAGCCTTGTTTTCGTAAACTAAATGTATTTGCAAATAAAATGGTTGTGTAACGTACTATTTTGTAAAAAAAATCGGAAATTAAAAGTCTTAGAATTTGAAAAAAGGCAATAGTAGGCAACAGGCCGCAGCTAATAACTCTTTGCCACATCTTGAAATAATCTGTGCAAAATGCTAACAATATCTAGTTTAGCAGAGCATCAGTCTTTTCAGACAGCATTTCAGGTGGAGTTTGTGGAGCTGTCGCATACTCTTATCTTTGCTAACACCTCTCTGTCTTGAAGCATACTTTCTAAGTCATCTGGTTCAAAGAAAGCTCTTTTCTGAAATACATTACAGGATGTCTTTTACCTTCACTTCTACTTGTGTTTAACCCAGAGGATCCTGAGAATCATAGTTTGTATAAATCGGAGCATACATCTTGACAGTAACAGGATTGCATCTATCTTGAGAAAGACTTGTTACTTCTTAAGGGCTTTCTTAGAGCAAGCGCAGCTGCAAGTTGCCCTTGTTTGGAGCTGTATGTTGTACCCTGCTCCTGGTGCAGCTGAAGTGCTCAGTGCCATGGAGAGAGGAGAGATAGACGTGCCCTTAGTTTGTATTGTGCTGTCACTGAAAAAAACCCTCAAGATAAATATGTGCCTTTGTACTGATAAGCAAGTGTCCACAGCATGTACTCAATCTTTTAACTTGACTGCTGTGATGTACACTGCTTATTGGGTCTTACCCTTCCTCTGGCCTGAGTGCAATTCTGAAATCCAATAGTTTTGCCTAAGACAAATCAGGTAATTCTGAACTCCTGTGGTAATACCGTACCTTCTGTTTTGTGAGAAATATTTCCTGTTGTACCCGGTTTCAGTCTGAGGAAGAACATGAGATTATATAATCATGCTGGATAAAAAATTGCTTCATCTTCTTCCACTAGCATCCCTTTCTGCATCATGTGCATGGTAAAATTTGGGTTCTGGAGTCTTCAAAATACAAAGTGTTTGGAGGTTCTTCACTTCAATCATAGTCATCGTATACTTTTTTTTTTTTATCTGATTAGCAGTTTTTGTCAGTCCTGTCTTTCTGAAATTTAGCCTGAAAACTCCCAACCTCAGAAATGTGCCTGAAAATGCCATGCTTTGAAGGAGTCAAGGTTTTTCCTCTCAATTTCTAGATGAATGTAGATTCCTGAGAGCTTCCTTTCAAGTCTGATCAGAAATTTCTGCCTCACTGGATTTTTGACTTACGTATTTCCCACCCTTGATTGCTTGGAGGGCAATTCTCGCAGCTGCTGGCACTGATTGGTTTCTAAATATAGGGAAATCTTGCTGCAGGAGATTTTGAGACAGATCTGATAAAAGAAAAGGTGAGAAACTCTGTTATCAGAAAGTGGTGGTTGAAGGTCAATTTTATGTGGGCTTCTGTAATTTATCTAGCTGCTGCAACTCGAATGAAAGATTAAATTTACCCTTTTCTGTGCAGATCTCGAGTAATCAGTCTTTGGGAGAGGAATTAGACCAGATTTGTAGAATTAGTATTTATCTTTTCACTTTTGATTAAGGTGGACTGCTAAGTAGCATTGGAATTCCTCTGGGATTCAGATGGTGAGTAAAAGCAGGGATGTGGCTTTTCCCTTTCCCCCATAGGACCTTGCAGGGTTGTTTGTCACCTCAGACTGGCTTTCAGGGTGTACCCTGTGTCACCTGTTCTCATTCTCCACAGAACTTTAGCTCTGTATTAGCCAATAATTTACAACTTTTTCCTCAGAGTGCTTGCTCCCCCTGCCCCGCCCCCCCCGACCAGTTGAAGTCGCTGCCCCTGCAGCAAATGTCTATGTGGCTCCATTGCAGAGATGTTTAGTTAAATGCAAAATTATTACTCCAGTGTGGTAATTTTGCAATCTTTAGTAGCGGGAGAAAATCTTCTGCCCTAGCCCCAGTGGCTACAGCACCTCGCGTGTGACAGTGGCTGCTTCTCCCTCTTTCAGCGGTCTTGTTTTGCAAAGGAGGCAGACATCACTTATTACTGAAGAATAGATCAGAATTAAATTCAGATGGTTTATATATAGAAAACCACGACAGTCAGGAAGACTGTTAATCTGTGTCACAGCTTGGGAGCTTGATTACAATTACTCTGTACTTAACCACGAAGCATCATCCCATTATTTTTCTTGTACCATAGAAATATAAAAATAAATACACGATTATCTAAACATTAGAGGACAGAAAAATGTTAAAAATGTTCAAGAATAAGCCTATTGCATGAGGACTAGAACCTTCTCACTCCTGGGCACAGGAACTGTGAAAGCAGCATTTTCTTCTGTTCCCTGCTCTAAGGGACACTGGGAATAGTTCACATCTGGATTTTCAAACACAGAGACTTCTGAATGAGGAGCCTTGAAGCAGCTTCCTGTAGTGGATCAGTTGAATTAACCACTTCTGGGAAGCATTACATAAAGCTTATTTTAAGTGCTTAGAATGTAGTGCAGTCTGAATTGGTGCTCAGGACAATTGTGATGAAAGGTTGCCTTAATCAGAAAGAGGTGTCCACTCTCCAGAAGATGACTGGAAAGAGAGCTGGAAGATGAGTATTATCTTAAGCACTGAGTAGCTGCTTCTGCTGTCAAAGCAGAAGACCCTGGCACAGGGTTCGGTCTGGGCTTGAATGGTAAAGCTTGAAATTTGCTATCATTTGATTAGAAATGACCTTTAAGAACTTTGATACCTGTGATCTATGTGTCACTACCAAGGAAGAGTAAATCCAAATTTTATAAAATTATTGCAATGTTTTATGAGACTGTTGGAGAATATTCAAATGTCGTCCCTCACTGAATTTTGTTTTGTGGCTTTAAATATTATTTTCTCTTTGAAGGATGTTGCAGTCTATTTTGCATTGTAACTTATATGTTAATTCTTTATTTTATAGTTTTCTTTATTGTCAGTTATATGCTTTCTTTTAAAAGTATATTTCAGTCCCTAATGCAGTTTCGTTTGTTGGACAGTAAGGTACATTCTGTCGAAAAAATTTATAATATCCTCATAATTAAAGTAATAATACAGACTAGAGGAGCAAGATTCATGGAAATGGTGTTATACAGGGTGCTTTCTGCCACAAATTTCTGTCTTTGTCCATTCATACTGTTATCTAGAGCAATAAAAGAGTTTTCATCTTTGCCGGGAAAAGGAGGAAAAAGGTGTGTCAGTGTGTCCATAAATACACACATATATATCAGACTCAGGTAAACTAGTGGCAAGCCTTGTGACTAAACTAAAATAAAACCTAGAATGAAACAGTTCCAAGTACTACCATTATTTCCCTTACTTTGCTTTTTATCTTCCTTTTCTCATCATCTGCTAGAAATGTTTGGTATCTAATACCAGATCTTAATCATTTATTATTAGATAAAACTCTTTAATGTTCCCAGTGTTTGTCAGGACTGCAGAAGGAATGCAACCATCTCTGATTTTGTCACAATTTTGGTTGGTTTCTCTTTCTGTAAATTTTTCCTAAAGCACCATGAAGTCCTTTCTGTGTATTTTTTCACCCCCGGAGTGGTGTTCCCTTTTCTGCTACAAAGATCAATGCCAGAAGCCTGATGCTCATGAGCAATCCTATTATAGCAAAACAGTATTCACACACACTGTGAGGAAACACTTCAGTAAAGAAACAGATTTAAGTTTAAAGCTTGCAAAGGATTACTACGTACAGCATAGAGAAATCTTTTTTTTTTTTTGAAAATAATTACAAGTATCATAAATTATCCCTTTAATGTGATTTAAGCACGTCTTTGTGTCTGTAATAAGTATACATTTAATTTTGATGAGCTACTTGCAAATGAATTTACGACTGCTAGAAATGAGGATGCTTTTTTCAGTCACTTGTGTCAATTGCAGGGTAATTGGCTGGTTCTTCAGAGGACTTGTGGGAAAAGCATTGGAGTACTGTCAGCATTTGACTATGCTGTTTTATTTCCTTACTCTAAAGTACCCATAATTCAGCATAAGTTGCAGGCTCTAACCACAGAGATTATTTTATGCTAAAGAGCCTCTAAAAGCAAGGTCAAAATGCTGCCATGTGGACTGGGTGGAAATGTCAGCTACAACCTGTGTAAAAGCTGAAGAGAGCTAAATGAAATGTATGTTAAATGGAACCTCTTAGTGCATGTCATGTGCTCGTGTTGACAGAATGAATGCATTAATCAATGAGAATATACAGATGGATTAAAATGGTGCTCTATTTTTACTGGCTACTGTGCTGTTATGTGAAAGTGATGGTTGATACAGCTGAAAAGGCAAAGTTGTGCAGCTCATCTTTAAATCCAGATGAGCTGCTTCAAGACAGGCAGCTATCAAAAATATTGAGGTGGTAGGTGTTTGTGGACATGCAGTGCTGCAAGAGCATTTTGGGGAAAGCTGGACACAGATACTTTTATTTTCATCTAAGCTGTTGTGCCTGGTGGAGGCAGGGGATGTGTATGTTGCACAGCAGTAGAGGACCATAATAAAGTGTCAGCATGAATTTTTGTCCCTATTTTTATCTGTTTAAGACAGAGCATTAATGTTATTTTAATAAAGTGTTCTGTGGTTGAATGTGCTGTTACAAATGGAAGTTGAAATACGCTGTGATGCAGTGTGCCCTGGATGAATATGAAATGGTTGGATAAACTTGGGTGCTTGGAAATAATCAATCTTCCATTCTGATTTTGAGAGAAATACTGTTAAATAAGGCTTTCATTAGCTGTAAGTTAATTTGGGGCAAACTTCTGCACTTAATATTTAGTAAATGGAAATGAAGGTGTCTCATGCTGATTGATTTTATTTTGCTCATATAGTTTGGCCATTGCTCAAGCTGTGGCATTTTTGATACCAGCTAATTAGGTTCATTCTGGGTAGATGGACAGCCCAAGTGACTCAGCAGGGCAGAGTTAAATTACTTCCGTCCATCCTGCTAGGCTTGTTAGCAAGTCCTGAATATCCTGATTATTTTTCTTTTTATTATTTGCTCTGCTTCAGTATTTTCTTCTTGTGACTCATAGCCTAAAAATTAGCCTACAAGAAGGTTTTAGATATGTTGAAGGTGATTATCTTTCTCCTTTAAAATATCCCATACACTAGCACTGAAGGTTAGTGGAAAGGTGGGTTAGTGAGCTGAAGTATGGCAGCTTTGTGCTAAAAACTCTTTGCAAAACTTTCCCATGTGAAGACCAGTGATATAATTAATTTGCCTTAGAATAAATTCTGTGTTTCATAACTGATTTAAAAAATGAAATATTAGAGAGGTGTTAACCTTGTAAAATCTTTGAGAATTAGAATCCTTTGGAACCAGGAAAAGGTGCAAAAGGCAGAGGATTTCACAGGATGATACTATTTTGTCTAGGTTAGTGATTGCAGGAACAGAACTGGGTTTTCTAGGAACACAGTGAAATAGATGCATCTCAGGGACAAAATGTTTTTCTATTAAACATAACCACAGTTTACATAGACAAACAGGTCTTGCGAACCAAGCAGTAAAAGCCATGCTCCTAATTTCTTTCTCAGGAGAGGCTTTTATGATTTTGCATTGTATTTTCCTTTAGCAGTCATCTAAGGTACTTCCTACACCTAGGACACTAATTGTTCAATAAGCAGCAGCTGTTCCAAATGAATAGCACTCTAAGAATATTTGCTTTTATTTACCATTTCTTCCTGGATCTTGATAACTAGCTAGTCACACTGTTTGCTAAGCAATCTCTTTGATTCTTCCATGTATTACCTTAAATATCAGTTGGGTAAGAAAAGCTGCAGTGGTGCCTCAGGGGTTTGCTGAGATATCTGAGATCTCAGCTTGCTGGTGGGCCGTGGTAACTGTGGCAGAGGCTCCTGACTCTGAATTTCCTGTTCACATTAATTAGGCAGAGATGTGAGGTTAGCTGGAGCAAAATGAGTCAGTGCTGGTCCTCAGCACACACAGCTCCCTGTGAAAAACCTCGTTCTGCTGCTGGGCTCTTAGCACACCAAAGAATTTTTTCTTTTGAGTTGAAATTGTTCTGATTTTTCAAGTATGAGTCAGTAAATTTCCAAAGCAGATGTGCCTGGTACTCACCCATACACGCACACAGGCCTATCTGTAACCAGTATTTGCATAATGTCTGCATGTTCAAGGTCTACTTGATGATCCTTTAAGATGATGAGGGTTTTTATTTTAAACTAAATATAAAGCCACTTTGAGCACAAAATATTTAATCAAACTGAAATGCCTGGTGTGATAGATTCTGCAGGCATGAGACACATTTGCATGGATGCTGGTTTATGTTCACAGGTGGAAATTTATTTAAACTTAGTGTTGTTTGCTTGAAAAGATGGCTGTTTTTTTAAGGGAAGTTTTTTTAAAAGATGTATTTTTTGACAGTTTGTCTCAGCGAGTGTTAGCTATTTCCAGAATCCTAACTTAAAGAAATCCTAACTTAAAGAATCTTCGGTGAAAGTATGTTTTAAACATTTCTAGGACACGGGAAGGTGCTGTGGGTGCACATCTGCTTTGGAACCCCCTGGTTAAATGGAACAGACAGTTTTCATACAAATTGCTCAGCTAATGGATTTAATGTTATTAATCCTGGAATGCTACATTTCTTGTTTACCCAGGGGTAGACCTTTCTCCTGTTTCTAAGAGGAGACTGTGAAGAGGGAAAGATGTGCAGACCGAATTGCACTGCAAATAAAGATTTGGACAGCATAAACAACACAACTGCAAATACAAAAATCAAAATGGCCACTCTGCTACCCACGTTTCAGTGGTTTGGAAATACTGTCTTTATTATGTATCGAGCAATGTATTTAGGAAACAATAACAGATAACTGCAATCATTGCTTTATTTTTCTTCACTAACACTGAATGGGTTGTTATGCCCCACAATTTTCTTTGTTCTAGCAGAATTGATGAAATCTGATGAAGTATTACTCAGCCCAATTTCAATACTCAACTTCTGGTAATTGCTTTGGTTACTAAATACCTGACATGAACTTTTTGTTTCCCAAATGGATTAGATTATCTTAGCACTGAGTTCCCTGTGGGCTTTGAATTTTTCAGCTCATTTCCATCTGGATTTTAATGCTTTTGTAACAATGAAAAAAGTTGGTTGAACTGAAAATGATTGATATGACTAAAAAGATGTCTGAACCTTGGAGGGTTTTTTTAGTTTTATTTTGTTCGAGTTTTTTTTCTAACTTCTTACAGGGCTGTATGAGAAATGCCTTCTAGACTTAATGAAGGAAAAGTGAAGCTTTACTTCTTATCATATTAATACAGTTTGGGGTTTCCCAAGAGAGAATTTCTCATTTGTCTCAAGGTGATTTTTTGTGTTGTACTTAAGTTGTCTGAATGATAAATAGTGCCCTACGTAAGTTGCTGGCTGTATATGTTACAACGAGTAATATTGCATTTGAAAGTTTTCTGATAAAGTGGAATCCAATTTTGCATGGAAAAGCTAAGATGAATTTTAACCACTTTTCTCTGAAATTTCATCAATCTGGACTTATTAGGAAGTGAGAAATTATTCATTTAAACCTTCAGTGATTAAGGACTGAGAAGATTACTTTTTTTTCAAGCAAAGGTACAAATTATCATAACTTATTTACCTTATTTTTTAAAACATCTCTATATAAATATCTATTACATACAGATATATGTGCATGCATACAGGTACTTACACAGCAATATATGTAGTTTTATACAAAATTCTGCATTGTTTAGCATAAGAAGATCTTGAGATTAATTCTGAATTGGTTGCTAACTAACATTAGTATGCAATTATTTCAGTCAAAATGTTTTTAGGTAATTTTGTTATTTTAATTGGTTCCACTTAAGAAGATAGTGGATAGAATTTTACTTTACCTCCAGCACAGTTCATTCTCAGTGAGACCATGACACCCAATCCCACACATAAACTATATGACAGACGTGGTTTTGCAGTAACTCCAAAGAAAGCTGCTTGTGTCACCTGCACTGACGTGCATGGGCAGTTTAATAATTTGCTCATAAACTGAGAGTTCTGCATATCAGTAAATGATGAAACATTCTCCAAAGCTCTGAAAGCATACATAAGAAACATAGGGCAGGTTAAAAAGGACAAAACTGTTTCACGTGTGCAATATCAAAATACATTTCCCACAGTTAGATCCAGGAAGAGAAGGAATACGGTGGCTGTTTTATACAATACTTAGCCAAAGAGCTGGCATGAAAAACAACTTTCACTTTGTTCCCCATCGTGTTGCAATGGGGTATATGTCCTGAAGGTGAGGAAATGTGATGTATATATTAAAAATACTGTCTATGAGCATGAAAAAAAATCATCTGAGCCTATTCTTTATTACCCCCATGCAATAATTATATCATTAACGTTTTGCAATATTTTTACATGTAGTTGCACTTAGTTTTCCAGATTACTTTACTCACCAATTGCTCTGAGTAACTAGAAAAAATTTGCATTAGTAAGTCTAAATTCTAGTATGTTTAGGGTAGAAACACCTGATAATGAAGATGTCTTGCAGGATTGTTGAGCGTCAAACAAGGTGTTTGTTTCTTTATCTTGCAGAAAGATTTGCTTATGGCAGGACAGAGTGGTTGGCAGAAGCTCTGGTAGGGTGGGGTGAGCTGAGCTTGGGAAAGCCTTCAGTTCAGTGGGAAACATTCAGCACTGTACCCTGGCTCTACACCTGGGACTTGGAGCAGTTCCTGCTCTTACTGCCAAAGCCTGCAGGCTGATTCACAGCCTGGCTGTGCCAAGGGTAGGCTCCTGTAGGGTTTGGATCAGGCAGGGTGGTCAGTCAGAGGGACAGGGATGTGCTCAGACATCACCCATGCTCAGGAGCAGCAGGGGCCCCTTGGCCTCCCGCGCCCTCCAAGAGCTCCCCATCTGTTGTGTTGTCTGGAGATAAGAGTGTGCCTGTCCTTTGGCCTGGACGGAAGAAGTGGTTGCAGGTGAAAAACCTGAAACCTATTGCATCCCCAGAGCCAGCTTCAAGTGTAATCTCGTGGGATTTAGGTGTGATTGCAGACAAAGGTGGGAAAGGGAAGGGTGAAGAGAATACAGATTGTGGGTTTGGTGATGTGGTAGGGGAAAAAGGAAGATTCAAAGGGGAAATGACAGCTCTTGTAAGTGGTGAGAGCAGAGACGCAAATTTATACTATATCTTTCCAACCAAACTGGGTAGTTTTAGGGACTCTGGAGTTAATTGGTGTTATTTCCATGCCTCCTTTTCTGTAAACTTCCTTGGCATTTGTCTGTCTCAGTCTCCAAATGAATAATTTACTTTTTCCACCTGCTGCTATCACCTGTTTAACTCTTCTGCTTCCAATTTCATGCTTATATCACTTCCACTTTTAATTCTTTATTAGCTTGCACCATGTTAGAGAAACTCAAAAGAAGTTTCTGATCTCAAACTCCAAATAGTCTGCGAGAATATAAAACACACGTTATGTGTCACTTTTCAAGGACACACTGTACGAGTGGCTTGCTGTAATCTGTTCTAGGATGCTTAAATTTTAAAAGGCACAAGATTTTGATAGCTGATTTTGTTTCTGTATGTGCCTATTTATATTTTTAGCACATTTGATAAAGTACCATTACACAACTGCCTCTTGGCTCTGGTGTAAGGCTTTGTACCAATGTTTTTTAATGCTTTGCAATGTGATTATGTAGCTATCTCTAGGTGTATTAAAAGCAGGTTCCCTTTCTACTGTAATAGCTAAGTCATCTCCACCTTTGTATCCTCTACCTGACAGACCCTTCGTGTCTGACTCAAGTTTAAAACACTTGTCCTAATTTCTGAAACTTTTCTTCTAAACTGTATTTAAAACTTTCTGGTTTTAACATCCTCCTCTTTTCTTCTCTGCTGACTTTGTTCCAGTCTTCATCTTATGTCTGACCCACTTAAGTGCCTGTGACTTTCCCATTCTACTGCCTATAATTGAAGCTGTTTACTTTGCTTTGTGCCCAGAATACCCCTGTCTCTTCAGATCTGTTTTCAGACAGCCAGAACCCTCTTTACTTGTAAGTCAGATTCTCCCACATAGAACTTGTCATCACCACAGCCCAGTGGCCATGCTCAAATCATCTGCACGTGATTTCCAGCAGCCCAGTCTGGGCTGAAACAGAAGTTCTTTCGTATTTTATGCTTCTATAGCACCAAAGAGATTTGTCATTTGGTGATATTCATGGCATACTTCTGCTGCCTTTTTTTTTTTTTTTTTTTTTGGTGTGTGTGTGTTGCTGTTAGAATGAAAATTATAACCTATTGTATCTGTACTGTGTGAGGAAGCAAGGGCCTGTGTTCAGCAGGGCTTGGGAGTATTTTTTTGTCTTAATAAAGAAACCCTGTAATTTAACAGGTTTTTTTTCTTTTTTGTTTTATGACATTTACAGCAAGGTAGCAACTGTAGGGCAGGAACAGGAGGAGGATTTTTACACACCTCCCCTTGCTTGTAAGTCCATCATTGTGTTTTAGCCTATTCTCCCAGTGGGAAAGTGTGAAGTGTAAGTGCAGGCAACAGAGTTAAGCTGGAATGTCCTGCAGAGATTCACTATCACAAAGGGTAATGGTGCTTTATCGATCCTTTCCATACCGTCTCCCACAGTTGTGTTAAGCCTGTAGCAAGTGCAACCTTTACAAAACAAGATCAAGAGATATGCCTTACCATTTAAGTTGAATACTGGCTTTAAAATAGGATAAAAGGATGTTTCTTAGGTATGACATATTGTTGGCATTTTAGTGTATACATGATAAAAAATCCAGAGAGTGGAAGTTCGCATTTATTGGAGTAATTCTTTTTTTTTGAGCTCTACATCTGTGAATACAAGTGATAGGGCCAACTTAACTTTATGTAAAGCATAGCTTAGAAAAGGAAAACTATTTTTAACTTTGACCAGATAGCTTTCCTAGAGAATTCAGATTCCCATTTCTCCTCATATTCTGCAATATATTACTTAGTTATAATTTTGTTACTTATACTGTAGGAGTGAAAAAGTATTGTCTAAAATTTAACAAAGACCATCACACATTTTTTGTAAATATTTTTGTATTATTGCCATTTCTCTGCTATGCTCAATTCCATTGCCACAGCAGTTGCCAAAGATGTTGATAAAATTTTTCACTACAGCTTGGGTTAGAGCATTAGCACCCCAGGCTTTGGAAAGAGTGCTGGAAGACTTTCAGTTTTGCAGTGCAGATTCTTGCTTCCAATGTTGGTCTGTACTTATAAAGAAGTATATTAGTGTGATAGACCTTGGTTTGTATTTTGAAATTCACCAGGAAAGCATCGAGTGCTGTAGATCTGACTGGACTCTGTGTCTTACTGGACTGCATGTTATCTTCAGATGACTGAAGCAGATCTGGGGCCATTTAAAAAAAGCAAATGAAATTGGGAGACACTTCTGTTCAGTTTCTAGTAGTGGAATTTTGTTATGCTGTCTCCAGCCCAGCCTCAGTGCCTGTCCCTGGAACCAAAGGCCCTTTGTCCTTGAGTGCAGTGCCCAGGCTTGGCAGTGCAGCTTTGCAGACCTTTACAGCTGTGGTGGGAGCTCTTCTGCAGCTTGGCCTTGAGGCAAACCTGAGCACCTTCTGCTAAAAGTTTTCATCTTAAAGTTATTGCAGTGACTGACTTGAAGAGAATGCTCTCATCCACCAAAACCAACAGCAATGGTAAAAAAGAAAAAAAAACCCAAAGAAACAAAAAAACCCACCCTCAACCAAAATACCACACTAAACCTAGATACCAACATGTCTTTATTTCTTCACTTTCCTTACTACAGTTATGTTAATGCTTGTGCTCTCTAGCAAGGTGCAGACAAGTAATATAAGACCTGTATTATAAGAAACTTCTGGATTTTCTGTATGCATGATATGGAAGCAAAATTACAAAGACTGCTGGGAAATTATAAAGGTGCGAATAAAACTCTGGTGATCTCAGTCAGTTCTGTCTCTTGTGATTAACACTGCTTGTCACATAGAGGATTTATCCACATGAGGAACTCAGCAATGAATTAGAAAGAATTTGGCAGCAAACTTCAGTCAGGAGTAAGAGGAAATACCTGTCAGGAAACCCTATCTCCAAAACCCCCTCCTACTCTCTCAGCATGGTTCTATCTTAGAATCTTCTGCCTGAAAGTTGTTACAATGAATAACATTTTAACATAAATGTTAAAATTCCTCTAATTCAATTTTAGAATGAAAATAGTGAAGTACATTGGTTGCAGTGCAGTGATCCTCTGACCACATTGTCTGCATAGGTTATTATTTACTAGTGAAGCAATAAAATGCAAATGGGTGATTGGCTGTCATTGAAGTCAGGCTTTGCACCACACTGTTCTTTTTGTTTCATATGCTATAGTTATATTTTTGGAAAAAAAAAATTCTAGATTAAATGAGTTTTTATAAAAATCAATTTTGAGGGCAAAATCCCCAGGTAATAGTATTTTTTTCTATTATTTTCACAGTGAATAGATTAAAAAAAACCTCTGGTTTGCACATGCCATATGAATGGAATGCACAGAATTTAGAACATACAATGTATGCTATGAAGGAGCTGATAAATAAGAGCAGAATTCCCTATTTCCTTAAATAATTTTAACACTATCATGAAGAAATTGAGAGAAGTGCTTAATTGTTTTGAAACTTTTTATTCTCTGATGCTAATGACATAACCATTAAATCAGTACTGTAGTATCTAATTATTATAATGTTGTATAGTATGAACATAATAACATTAAAATATTTTATTTGTATGTTTAAGTAAAGAAAAAACACACCTTAATAAAGCTCTCCCTTTTGTTTGTGGTCCAGATTGCCGGGCTGATAGGTTCTAGCAGAATTAATTAAAGTCTAAGGATGAACTCAGACCCGAAAGGGTGGACTGGAGAGATACTGTCTTAAAATGCAACATGTAGCTGACAGATAAGTTCCTTGTTAATTTAATTAGTTGGAACTTTTTAAAGGGTGGTTGATAGCATACATCAAAATCTGCTTTCAAACAGGCGTCTATCAAGTATTAGGTGCTTAGGTGAGAAATGTTCCTGAGAATGTACTCATTTTTACCAGTGTTTATAAACCATGTATGGCTGTTGTCTCTTTTTAGTTTGTTTATCTACCTCTGCAATGTAATCGAGAATATTTACAGAGAGGAAAAAAAAGGGGGATAGGATGTTTGGATTGGCAAATTGGAGCTAGGACAGTTGTTGTTTTTGCTACTGTTTCATGAAAAAGTTGTGGATAAGCCAGTTAAAAGGACTGAGCTGGAGAAGTAAAACTAGATAAATGAAAACCCCCAATGCTTTTCAAAGTTACTAAACTCTATTGAGACTTTGGATAAAAACACATTATGTGGTAATTTTAACAAAAATCATTAAATTGATGCCACCACATTAAAACCAGTCATACAATACAGCATAGTCACAATATGGTACAGTTGCTAAAATACAGGAATTCAGGCTTTAGGGAAAAAATGTACTGTGTTATTATGCCTGCATTTAGTAATGCACAGTAATGTGCATTACTTTCCTGATCCCCCAGAACCTTTCACCAAGCCATTAGTTTTTCCTATTGTTAGAGAAAACCACACACGAGTAGCTTTGCTAATCCACGACTGGAAATTATTCCCCCTTCAAGTACTTAGGTTGTTGTACGTGTGCTGTAGAGTCACATCTTGTGCACTTGGGTTGCTTTGTGAAAGGCAGTAGCTGGGAGTAAGGAGATGACAGTAGGAACTTTATCCATCCCACTGCCAGGCACGCTGTATCCCACGCTGTCTCCTTCCAGGTTTGTAAGGGAGATGCTGCAGTGAACGATGGCACTTGTGAGCGGGCAGATGCTGGTGCCAGTCCAGGAATCTGTACTTCTGGCCTTCTTTGTCCGGAAAAAAGCTTTCCAGGTGAAGCACGGGCCGAGAGAAATAATTCCAGCAGACTGGAGGCAACATGTGTCCTTACAGGTTAAGCACTTCTGTAGAACAGTTGCTCCAAAGCCATTGGCAATGCTTCAGCTGTTTATTTAAGAAAGGGTGCACTTCACGTGGAACTGTGTTTAGGGTTTGGTGCTTGATTTTTAATTAATACTCACTGCACACAAAAGTATTAATAATTTCCTTATAAATGGAGAGGTAGTAATCACTGGATCAATGGCATACTTGTATTTCAGAGAAGCACTCTGAATAATTATTCCATTCTGATATTCTGGTTAATTCAAGTTGGGGTTTTTTTTCCATCTGGATTATTTATAGGTAGCACAAGGCGCATCCTTTTTGAGACATTCCAGTCTATTATATATGTATTATGCTTCTATGTAGGAGTACAGTGATAATCCTTTAAGTTCGTGTAAATAATATTCTAGAGTCGTGATATATTGAGAGAATGCTTTGGGTTTTCTGATGTGGTGTCTTTCAGAGAAGTGCCTGTATGTGTTTGCATGTCAAGGATTGCAAAATATAGATAAGGTAAAAAGAATTGATATATGCGTAGACTTAAAGCTTGCCCTGACCCTGAGTCAAGTTGCTTTTGAGATTTGGAGGGGAAAAAAGTTCTATATTATTATTTTTGCACAGCTTTGCTATTTGGTTCCATTAGGGGTTGGAAATACGGAGTAGCTGCTGTCAATCTGAGCAAAACGGAAATCTCATTAGCCTCTCTATCAGGTGAGATCTAAAACTGAGGTCTTGGCCACTTGTGATCATTAAAGAACTCAATCACTGCTCACAGGAGTAAAGGTGTTAAATACAGTGTCTTGGACAAATCCCGGCTTGTGAAATTAGGTTTGGCCTAAATTCCCTACCAGTTTAGTACTTTCTTTCTTGTTCTTAACTGAAGTGTAATAATGTTTTGAGTCATTAAATGCATCCTCACATGTGTCCTAAGCATGTCTGCTTTTCAGTGATAGGAAAAGTTTGATGATAGTGTATGTTAGACCTTAATGGAGTAATATAAACAAAAAAGTTACAGCAATCTTAAGTGGAAACTACAGTGTCAAAGCTTTACTATGGACCAGTTTGGGAATATACTGCCAAAAATGTATATGCTGTGTTAGGGGAATAAAAGTACCTTGATTTCAGCTTCCTTTTTTCTGTAGCTCAGATAAGTTAGATCTGTAGGAAATAGCAGGAGAAACATGTAGGAAACAGAGATTTAAAAGAGGAAGAACAGAATCACTGCAGTCAGGACCACGAGAGTGGTGTAACTGTGTCCCTGATGTGTACAAGGGAAGAGCTGTCTCGTTTCCAGTATTCAGAAATGTACCAAACCTGTGTGCTTGAGCATCTCCTTGCACTTCAGACATGGGCACCTTACCAGGTTATTGCAGGGTGAGTCAGGCTGTTTCCAAAAGTCATCTGCTCTGCCGTGACTGACCAATCCTGTTCTTAGATTAGGTCTCATTTTTTTGTCATTTATGGACAAACTATTGTATATCTTCATGGAATACAATTACACAGTAACATCAGACTTTTGATGCAGCATATTTACACCAGAACTTATTTTCCTTAGTTTGAATGTCCCTTTCAATTATATATATATATTACTTATATGGGATGTTCCTCTTTATTTTTTACCTTTTACCTTTTTTTTTTTTTTTTTTTAAAGTAATATCCTAATTTTTCATACACTGCAATTTTTCTACATCCCTCCAAGTACTTTTTAGTTCAGGCTGTTTTAGCCTTTGAATTATGCATACTCAGCTTGTCAGTCAGGGCAGCACTTGCAACATTTCAGTAGAAATTACTTCTCTAAGTCTTTTCCTCAAAGACCTATTTCTGCTACATTAGAGTCTGCTTTGAAATCCAGTGAGAATACTCTATAGAACCAGGCAGCAAACACATAGATAAGTAAATTATATGTGAGTATCTGTTGTTAATAGTAGTCATTTTGTAATACTCATAGGAATCCAAACTGTTGTTTCTCACGCATTTACAAAATTTCATGCATTTCCTTCTTAATCTTTCTTTAATGTTAAAATGTATGTTTCCAAACATACTTTATAGAGAACATATAGTTTCTTCAATATGTTATTGTTCTCCCCATCTCTTTGTACGTAACTTGGTAAGGCAGGTGAAAAATAAGCCAATATTATTGTGAGAGCTGTAAAAATACGAGGGGGGGGGGTGTATTTTATGATTTTTTTAAGTTGATTTGAAAGTATTCAAATATACAAGTATAATTGTTTAAATTTACACTAAATTTAATGTTTGAAAAAGCAGGGGGAGAGTGAAGTGGTTGGGGGTTTGAAGCATGGGAAGGAAAAAAGTCAGTATCTGCTTTTTTGCCTGGCATGGGTGACCACTGCACATCAGGACAGGTCCTGAGCTGGTTTTCCAGCAAAAGTGAGAAGTAATTGCTGCACTTTTATTCTACAGCCACTTAGATACTTGGCATGCATCCCAAAGAGACATCACTCGGGAAAGCAGCAGTCAGCTCTCCCTAAATGCAGTGAGAATTTTACTTTTTTGAGGGGTGGCAAATATACCCCTGAACCTCTGCCTCGTTAGGAGCTCATGGTGATGGATCTCAAGGAGAACTGCATTCTGCTCTCATAGGATCAAGTTGGACATTATACCAATATTTTGGTAGATTCAAAACTGGTCTTATTCTAACTGGTTTTAGAGAAAATATTTTCTTCGTCATTCTCTTTCCTATTTGATAAGAAAAATAGCAAATATAGTGTAAGATTTAGGAAGTTGTGTGATATTTAAAGAAGCTAAAATTTGTCTTGCTCAGGTTTCTGTTCATTCACAACAGCCATGACCAACTGTGCTGGGTTTCAGACTCAAAAAGCTTAAAATTTACCAGAGGAGGTTTGGCTCTGTGCCTCCAGAAACTGTTGTGCTACCACTGATTTAAATCATGTTGTCTAAGCCAGGCAGATGAAAATGCTCACAGGTACTTTTTCAGGTACTCCGTCAGAAGCTAGACCTTTTACCTCCATATATATATTTGCATATATATTTATATATATATATAAAAAATATATATATATGATTAATTGATAATTTTTAAATAACTACCTTCTGATATATTTTTGTCCCGTTCTCTGCTTCAAGAAGAAATATATTTTTTCATTTAAAATTCCAAACTATATCCAGCATTTTCTTTGTTGAGCAAAACAATATTATTTAAGCGGCAATCCAGCTAATCTACTAGCTCCAAGTTGAAATCATGTTGCCTTTCCTCATTTTCTGAATTAAATCCTGCTTTAGACAGATTTTCACATAGGAATGGCCAGCACCTCTAAAAGCATGGATGTATGTCAGCTGTTTAAGGTACAGTGGGCTTAAAGTAAAAATACCCTCCAATACGTAAAATATTTACTATTTTGTCATCATGTAAATACATGAAGATAATAAATGGTAGTGTTACAATGTGGGAATAATATTTCCAGTGCAAATATATGTAAATGTATTTTTATTCATTTTAATAAATTTAATGTCCAGTGTTCAGTAAATAATTTGCCACATTCTTAAGAGTAGTTAATATCCCTGCTAGCTAAATTAGGACTATTAACTGATTTAGATTTCAAGAAATAGTTAAATGTGTATGTGTTGGCATCACTGGTAAAATAATTTGGCAGTAAGTTGTGCACATTAAAGTGTACGTTCAATTCCTGACATAGGTATTGGATAACTAAACAAATTTTTGAAAATCTAGGACTAAGTCTTGACGAGAAGTGAGAGCAGAGGCCAACCTTCCTGGGGATAGTCACATGGAGGAAAGCTGGCAGAAGTGGTGGATTAGAAAGCAAAATAGAAAAGACGCTTTCTAGGCACGGGGAAACGTGAGTCCTGTGAAACACAGCTGTGAAACTGTTCCGCCTTTAATCGTGGTTTGAGTGGCCACATACTATGGGTAGGATCTGTATAGGAGGTTGTACTGACTCTGCTGCTCAAGCTTGGTGATTAAAGATTTGTGTTTGGCTGTGCAATTGTGCAGTCTCAAATCTACCGAAATGAAGGCATCTTGTGGTTTTTCTGTGCAGAAAATTCTCCTTGAGGCAGAGATCCCAAAGTTCAAGCAACTAAAGTTAGCTTGAAGGTTCCTCTAGACACAAACACCCACCCTCAATTTTCTACGTTTGCATAGTGATTGACAAAGGTGTTACTTTATTTCACTTTTAAAAATAGTAGAAGCTGAAGAATAAAGGTTATATCTTGGTTCTGTTACAGCATCTGCTGACTAGGACACCTCTTTTCCATGGTTAGTCATTGAGATGCTTTGACTGATTTGGGAAAAATGGCTCAAAAATATCGTGAAATAGCTTGTCAGCATCAAAGTAGTGAGTCCCAAGTCTCTTCATTTCTTGATTGCACAAATTAGACATGGATACAGCAGGCCAACAATGATTTTACTACAGAAGTGGCAGTAATGATTGGTTAATTTTAAACATATTTAAATAAACTGGGATTTTCATGGTACTCACAATCAATGTTTTCTGATCAAAATCTGAAATGGAAATTACAAGGGACGGAGTGGTGGTGTCCTTGATAGCCAGCCTGTAGGAGAGTAGAGGTTTGTGGACTGTGAATGAATGGACCAACAAGGGCTTGAACATAGCTGAGCTGCAAAAACCCCCACAGTCAAAGGTGTTAAAGCCGATTGACAAAATTTCTAGAAAGTCTTAAATGCTAAGCATTTCTGTTAATATGAGTTCTTTACAACATGTTTATCGTCTCTTAC
Source organism: Falcunculus frontatus (assembly GCA_013398115.1). NCBI lineage: Eukaryota > Metazoa > Chordata > Aves > Passeriformes > Falcunculus > Falcunculus frontatus. The sequence goes on from VZRV01007706.1 coordinate 795,916, forward strand.
AAGGTTTCAAAACACAGAACTTACTTTCACTGCTGTCATGATTCAGAAGGAAAAGAGTAAGGATCCAAAGCTCCTGAAAGTTTTTCAGGAGGTACTGGAGCATCGTGATTTCTGTCAGATGCAGCATTATCTTCATCTTGTTTTATGAGGGCTTTAGTTGGTTTGTCCTTCCAGTGTGAATTTGGGGGTTTTTTGGTGTGTGGAGCTGCTGGCGCATCATTTATAATGCCTGTAATACCTGAGTGGTCCATGGTTTCTCTTCCTTTTCTGCTAATTTCTACTGACTCTTACATATAAATATTGACTAAATTTCAAGAATTGCTGGATCAGAGTTTTTGAGATGTATCAGTTATTTTGGGATTAGAGAGTGAGTTATAGCTGGTGCTTTGCTGCCAGGCCTATGGGGCTTTGTGTCTGTTCATTAGCATGCTTATGAAATAGAACCAAATGTGTGGAAACTTGTAATTAGTCTTTCTCCTCTATGTTAAACAATTGTTGCTGTTGCCTTGCAAGGGAGTGTGGTTTATTGCTGCCTTGGGGGCACAGGGGAAGGATGGAAGGAGTCAATGGTCAGGCAAAGGATGGTGGTCAGTTGATACCAGATGTCATAGGGAAAGACCTTTGCAAGACTGAGAGTGGTGAACTACTCCAAAAAGGCCTAAATGTGCCAGACACTGGAAACTGTAAGCTATGTGCTTACAATGAGGTGCATAAAACATAAAGCAATATTAGTTTGTATTGTCAGTGCTTTACAAACTACTTTGTCATAGCCACCCCGAGCTCCAGGAGAAAGCTCGTGGTCCCAGCTGTCTCATTGATCATATGCCACTAGTCGTTGCAGCACACACAATTGAATTGCTTTTCCCTCAGGGAAACAGTGTCTCCAGGTGTGCTAATAATAAAATTAATAGCTTAGAGAAACTGCTTGCCACAGCAGCTGTGGCTTTACAATGAGAGGATCGATTCCAGTGTTTAACTGTCCTAATTCCATAGTGGATACCCGACTCAGCCACTGCTGAGATACGTTCCGTCTCACAGTTAATCAATACATCCCTGATTTAAAACAAAGAGCCAAGATGCAGGATTAGAAGTCTTTCTGAATAAAAGGATGTCGGTTAAAACTGTCAACACCCTTCAACTACTATCTTAACATAAAAGTTAGTACTTTAGCTAGTGCCTCCACAGGAAGTGGATGTGATACTACTGACTATATCCCACTCATTTTGTGAAGCATTAGCTTGTAAATATTAGGATGTAAAATGGCACTTCAATCATCTTGACCTGCCATTTTGTAGAGCTTCATGAATTCTGATTGTAATTGATAATATTACTTTAGTGTGAATAATGTATGTAGTCATACACCGTAGTTATTACTCTGTCATGGAACGCTGCTGTCAGTAGCCACAGATTTGACTGCCAGAAATGTGTCTTGAGGGGCACAAATGCTTTTCTTATTGGATTTTGAGAAGATCCTGATTCTGAATGCTTATAAATGTCAAGGTTTAGCTTGTGTATGAGAGAAAATATGCATTTTTATAAGTCGATAGTGGAAAGTGAAAGAGCATTAAATATTATTGGACATGGGGCTGAAATTTCAGTGACAGCTTCTTAGTTGCAAGAGAAATGAGAAAGACATTGAAAATCACAGCTTGTTTGCCAAAGTTGGGTAGGGTTGGTTTGTTTGTTTTATTAAACTTGCAATTTGGGCTGATCATAGCCATTATTGTTCCTTGTCTTGCTTATGTCCTTAGATGACAACAGTTCCACCACAGTTACCTACCACAATTTAGCGCAGCGAGGGAGGGAGCTCTGAGACATTTCTGTCAGCCATTAAGCACAGCAGTTCCCTGCAGAGGGAAAGTAAATTCTCCTTTCCTCTCCCTTGGAGTTCAGTGAAAGGGATCAAAATCACCTCTCCCTATTGCGTTTGATACCACCAGAAGAGTGTGGCTTCATTTGATTCTTTCGAATTTAAGAAATCTAAAGCTAACCATAAGAAGAAGCTTGAGATTGCTGCCCTAATCTAGTGGAGGCTTTGTAGGTAATGGGCAATTGGAGGTGGTACCAGACCTGAAAAAATAATAAGGCAGTTAGGGAAGGAAAGACTTCTAAACAAATATAAGTGTTAAAATGCTGTTCATACCCTAGCATAACCAGACCAAAACCAAGCCTATGTGGTGTCTTTCTGAGGCAGATTACTTTAGATGGTTGCTGAGAGATATTGATAGGAATGGAGGCAGATCTTTGTGGTTTTGATTGTTTGAATAAATAAATTTGCTAGGAAAAATGTGCTTTGAGTTACTTAGATACACTACTGGACACAGACTTCCTGTGGGGAAGCTCTTAAAGGTGCGAAAATTTGTTAAGCAGCATCCAAGTTCTCCCTAAATGGGGAGCATGGCCTGGATAGCAGGGCAGGCAGGCTGTGAAAGGAGCCTGTGTGCTGTGTTTCTGAGGCAGTAACTTTAGGTGGTTACTGAGAGATATTGGTGTACCGTGGCATCATCTCCCAAAAGATCTCACCACCACTCTCAAAGTTCAGCCTCTGCCCTTGGCAATAAGGAGACTTGGCAGGGAAAGATGACAGGGATGAGAAGACCCAATAAAAAAGCATGTCTAAAAGGGACTTCAGCCACCTCCAGTTGACACCAACAGGTAAAGCACTGCTTGTACAGATGGGAGCAGCAATACCAAGGAAGTCCTGGTGGTTTTTGCAGGCCTGAGATACGCACACTGCTCTTTGTCTCACACGTTGCTTTTTGTCTTGTGACTCTGGCCTTTATTTGCATTGCTTATTCTGACACATGTGGGAGAGGTTTGCACTTCTATTTTTATCAAGTGTGTTTCAGTGACTTTGCTTTATAATAAATTGCTTTAATTTTTTTAGCTTTCTTAATGAATTAAACAACATCCAGAGATAAAATGTCTCAGGATAAATAGTTTCAGGAGACTATTTAGGGCCATGACTAGATCAGTAATTAGTTGTTTTTTTCTTTTCTTCTCTGTGTCCCAGTGCCACACACTTTGTACACAAAGGTTGAGGGCAAGAGATAAGGATAAATGTTAAGCAGCAACCAACTTTTCCCTAAACAGGGAGCATGGCCTAGTTGGGAGGGCAGGCAGACTGAGAACAGGCCTATGTGGCGTGTTTCTGAGGCATTAACTTCAGAAGATTTTCTGGGATATATTGGTGGGAATGAAGGCAGACCCTTGTGGTTTTGATTGTTTGAATAAATAAATTTGCTAGGAAAAATGTGCTTTGAGTTACTTGGATACGCTGCTGGACACAGGCTTCCAATGGGGAAGCTCTTAAAGGTGCAAATTAGAGTTTGGTCTGTTGCTTCAATGCATTTGCAAGTAGTGGGACTGAGAGTCTGAGATGCGTTAGGAGATCTATGGGACTGTGTTCTGGAAGAAGTCCAAGAAATTGGTTTCATCTGAAGAACAGAGTTCAAATGGAGATTAAAGAAATCATGTCTCTACTACTGCATGAGGGTGTCCGTCTGAATGAGAAGTCTACATGAGGGGAGAAGCTTAGAGGTCTCAGAGAGATTTTAATTTTTTTTTTCCAGTGGGTGTCATTGCAGGTGAAGTTTTCCACTGATCTATGGAAAATTTGGACTGCATTTCCAGTCTTTTCTTAACAGCTGTGAGCATTCAGCTCTTTATTTATTAAAAACTTTAATTTTCAAGAGATGAGTGTATGCTGCAGAGAATTTTTTTCTAAAACTCTTTCAGGTAAAGCATATCCTTACAAGATACAGCTACAAGTTGCTTCCTTACTCCAAGTTATATGGATTTTTATTAAACAATAATATTATTGTTAAACTTCTGAAGCTATTGTTAAATCTGTTAAACCTCCTACTTGTGTGAGAGTCTTTTTAATGTAAGAAAACGTGGTGGTGTGTCGGTCACATTGCAGTAGTGCCAATCCATGGTATTGGCCTAAACTGGTTTTTGTTCCATTAGCAAATGCCATTGAGTTTTTTAAAATATATTCAGCTTTAAGAGAACTAGTTTTATAAGCTGCAGAGAAGCATCAGTAACTGACTAATAAAGAGACATAATTTAGTTTTCATTAATATTACACTTACTAGATTAAAACAATGAATTTTTATTAAATAGACTTGTATAAGAAGTCATTTTTTATTAAGATACTGTCTTCATATAATGGATGTTGGTTCCATGCAGAGTAATGGATGAAAATTGCCTCTCAAAAAAAAAAAAAAAAAAAAAATAGAAAAAAGGTGTAGAAAGAGACGAAGGCAAAGGTTTTCCTCCATGGCTTGCCAATGCTCACAAACTTAATTTAACAATTCTTTTGTCTCCTTTTAATTTTATGGAATTAATAGTTGACTTAGAGTCATGGAGTATATTCAGTTTTTTAAAGAACATCTTTAGAGGTTTTGCTTTAGCCCTAGTAATTTTTCTTATTTTTTGAAAATATATTTCAACTAACTAGAGTGTTTTAATGTTATGGCGGTTCTTGAAAAATGCTAGCAGTATGTTTAAAACCACAAAAAAAATCCTGAGCAGTTTCACTGGTACATTAGGATTGAGTATGTCTGAATGTAAATAAGAACCAATGTGTGGATGTGCTTATACGTTTGTTTCAAGGAAAGTTCCACAAACACAGTCCAGTGTAAGATACACATTTGTAATAAACCCTGTCAGAATTCTCTGCTCGTCCAACCCTTGAATTTCTGTGTAGCGGAGCTGGTGTGAGGCTGGCTGGCATGGCAGGAAGGCAGGGGATGGGCTGGAGGGCAGGTGCCAGTTCAGGGGATATCCGGAGGGTCCCTCTAGGTCCCGGTTCCCTGTGTGTTGTCTGGAGCAGGAAGAGGAAGGACAGCTGCTCCAGCTGATGCAGCAAAGCTGGGAGTTCAGTTCTTACATTTGAAATGAGGAGAAGGTGGCAGCTCTATGGGAAGTGTTTTCCTGCTCTCTCCATCTCTCTGTCTCTTTGTACCCCCTCTGCATTCCCAGGGCCTCGGTTGGGGCAGCAGAGAGGGGACCTGTCTCGAGAAAGTTCATTCTAAATGGCCATTATTGCTGCTGTGCTGACATCATCTGTGCGAGCCAAGGGACAGGGGTGGAGAGGGGAAGCAAAATTCTGTACTAAAGCCCTGCTGAAATGAAATAAACTCTGGTAAGGAGCAAAGGCATGTTTTCTTTAACCCTTAGACTATCTCCTTGATAAATTTCAAAGGTTTGCTGTGAGCAACAGAGGTGTTAGTACTTCCTAAGTATCTTGTGAAATATGAAGCTAGGCCTTGAATTAAGTTGTTAAGCTTTGTACAAGTCATTTTGTCAATCCCTCCTGTAGCATCCCAGTATAACTTCCCAAAATAGAAAGTTTTGTTTTGTGATGGCATTAAGAAGGTAGTGCCACACAAGTGCAAATCCCTGTCTTTGATTTTTATTTTGATAATTTATTTAGCAATAACCTGAGTGCCATTTTGGTGTGGAAGAACAACTGTGTTCTATAAAAGCAGAGTATTTTCTTTCATTTATAGGTTTGGGCTCTAGGAAGAAGGTGTTGCCAGGGATTAAGTGTAATCATATTCCATCTCTTAAAACGTAATTCAACAAATGAATGAAGGACAGAAGATATTTTCAGTCATTTATACAATATGTGGCTTTATGTTGCATTGAAAATGCCAATAAGCCACAGCTCCAGAACAGAAGCATGGAAAAGAAATGTAAGTTCATAATAATTCAAAGGCCATGGTCTTTATTATCCTTTTAATGAATAGATGAATTACACTGCAATTTTATAAGCCTTCTGTGAATAGTTTTTTTCTTACACAATGACTGTTTATTCTCACTTGACTTCAATGAAATTATGAGAGGTAAATGTAATTGTTAGTTACAATCTGAAATACTTTTTGATCAGTGTTGTCACTTTACTCTTCCTGTTGTTCAAACTCCTCTTGCTGGAGAATATAAGGGTATAATACTTTTGTAGGGTTTTTTACTTTTTTCTTTTTCCTGCTACATTTTTCATCTTTCACTGGAGAGACAGAACTTAGAGAAGGAGGATCTTCTCAGATCTTCTCTCCATCCCTCATTTCTTTGCCAATTGTCTTTCTTACTTTCTGTCATACATAAATGCTATTGCTTGAATGCACATCAGAGCTTTCGTCCATCAAAATTAAAGGATGTGTAATCCATACTGTACTGGAATATTTACAGGAAAAGCAGCACTGCCAACATAGATGCTCAAAAGGAAGAGATCCAAACTACTTAAGTGTTGTTGCACTGAGTGACTAAGAGTCTTTCTTAGGCTGTTACAGAAAGTCTGTAAAAATATTTCTGAAATAATAGTAACATTTGTTAGATAACGTACAAAAGGTAAGGCTGGCATGTAATTTCATACATATATTCCCAAGACTCGTGTGGAACATGAGCATCATAGGAAGGGAAAATAATTTATGTAGAAGCTTTAGGTCATAAATGTGAAATAAACCCTCTATCATTAATACCAGGTGATGTCAATCACTTTTCTCTTGCAAATAGTCTCTATAAATAGAGCAACTACTACATATGCAGTCAATTATAAACCATTGCATTGTGGAAAAAAGCCACAGTACATTGGCTTGCTGTCATTTCCAGAAAGCCTTTAACTTTTTACTAGAAAATAAATAAGTGGTTATGATTCAGTGGGAAGAATCTAGAAAAGCTGCTAAAAGAGGAGAAGAAAGTGGTTTAGCATAGGATCCCTTACATAGGATTTAGGAACTCCAGTGTTCCTTAGCTGAGTTCTGTTTCTGATGGTTTGGATTGAGATGCTGGATTGAAATGCAGAGCCTTGGTCTTTGCAGGGCCACAGGGGCCACAATTACTATTTGAGCAGTGAGAGGAAACGTGTTTTTTGAGAAAAATGTTCCCAGCTGCGGTTGAGTTCCTCAAGCCTTCGTTCAGCAGTGTGGCACAACACCAGGGGTTACAGGACTGACGCAGCTCTACAGCAGATGTGGATTGTTTACAAACTTCTTTCTGTTGTTCCTGAGAAACTTTCCTCACGTGCCTTCGAAGAATTCAGGCAGTCACGTTACTGAGTGATGGACCACAGTTGCAGAAATTAGCACCTCTTGTGTGCAAATGTTAATATGATACACAAAAGTAGAACCACCGTATTATTTCACATTTATGCAGATTAAATTGCTGTTATGAATAAGTAGCGTCAGGGTAAGTAGTTCTTCCTGTGTTCCAGTGCACAATTGGTTTCTTCCCACTGTGTTGTTGAATTAGGAGCACCCAGTGTGTGTGTTGGAAACATTTAGACTCTGTCACAGTTGAGGATTCTGTAGATATGATTGGACACCAGAGTGTCCACATTCTGCACTAGAAATGCCCAAAACAAATAGAATATATGAATATTAAAATGTGATGTCTCTACTACCTGGAAAGAAGGAGCATGTGATGCACATCCTAGAACATCAAATCAACCTCCTAGAAAGGGAGGGTAAGGTCGGTTAGATAAAAAAACTGTTTTTGAGGGCCCCTACTCACATCAGATGTGTTTGCAACCAGACTCAAGAAGTTTTGGACAAGTTTATTCGTTATAGTGAGGGAGCAGCCACATGTTCCTACTTTCATGTACAAGTCTCTGTGCTGTGGTTTTGAGGCCTCTTAATCAACTGCTCTGCTTTTTTATTGTGTTGGGACTCTGTACATCTCAGCCAGTACTCTGTAATGAATACAGTAAATGTATGTGCATCATTAGTAAAATCCGGGAAGAGAGATCTGATACCTCTTCATGCATAACCAGTGATTCTTGGGTGCTTAAATGTCTGTTTCACAGTAAAAATGAATATGTTGCTCTTGTATTAATATTACAGTAAGATCTCTTCTGCCTCCCTGTTTGGGTGCGTGTTTAAATGAGAAAGAAACCTCACTGTATTGTTTACAGACACTGTTTAAGTAGCTCTCACTGTGGAATAAGCTGACTATAACTGACATGATTTGTTCTTATATTTATTGTAGTCATCATTGTGCTGAAACTTTCCCTGCCAGCTCTGTGTCAGTGGCGCTTTTGCAGGAGGCTGACTTGCCTTACTTGGCAAACCTGTTAGAATTGTAATTCAAGTGACAGTGGGAACAAAACAAGTTTTCCTTCTAGAAATAAGCATTGTACAAAGTGAGACACATTCCCAAAATTCTGTCGAGAAAATCGATGTAACCTTTGTTTATCTGTGGTAGCTACAAATAATTGTAACTACTTCATGGTGAGCATGGAACTTGCTAAAAGCAGTAGCGTTTAAAGGGATCAAATGATTAAAGTGAGCTCTTCAATCAAATACATCCGGAGACTAAAACAGGCTTTGGAAATACATACCTCAAACACGAGCTAATTCTGTTTCTGAGATGCAGAGAAAAGCTAGGTCAGAACCTACAGAGAAGTAAGAAATTGTGCAATACCAGAGCGTGGGGTGTAGTACTGCAGTCTGCCTCCTGTTTTGGGAGCGGTTTCACATAACACTGCTGTGGTAAAACACAGGTTTATGAATAGAAAATTTAATTTTGAGACCTTTTGTGTATAAGGAATGACGTTCTGAAGAGGTGAAAGTAAAGGGAAAAAGAGATGTGTTGGTTGTTTAAATTATTATTCAAAATGTTCGAGTTGGTTGTTTTGAAAAATGCCCGGAGTGAATGAGATGCAGGGAAGTGGTCGATGTTTAATTGCACAGGACTGCCACCTAGCATCAGCTCACAGCTCTGAGCAGCGTCACAGAGTTAAAGCAGCATCACTCTCGGGCTTTCACTGAAATTCGTGTTTCCGTCCAACCTTGTTATCTGAGTATAAATGTCTATGCTAAAAAAAACCCCAGTTCTTACATGGCAAACCTCTGATATTAACATTAAAAGCTTTTTAATTCAGAAAAATGGAAACAGGTATAGTGAAAGCTTTTTTGTTAAATAGATATAATTATATTACAGCTAATATTAATGGTTTCCAAGTTTGTCTAGGTAGATGCCATGTTAATAAATGTTACTATTTCAGCAGCTCTCAAAAATCAAATTTTGCATTTAGTATTGTTACTGTTCTTTCAAATTCAAGCATAAACTGGAAAATGAAGAAATCTCTTCATGGCATTAGTGCACATACCCCAGATTTACATATTCCTGAAAGGAAGAATGTCTGTGGGATCATAATAAAGAGGGCCACGGTAATCAAGACATGACTGATTCTGTGCGTGGCAGCAACTAGATATTTTATGTTTGGAAATTTGTGAGATTTGTCGGGACATTTGATGCTGACAAATAAGGGAAATGCCAGCTCTCAGTCCTATGTCCTTTAGTCTGAGTATAACACAGAGTGAATTAATCCTTCGTATTGCTCTCAAGTGCAGTTAGAAGCTAGTACACCAATCAAAAAGCTACTTTACCTGAATTATCTGTTAGTGCTTTGTTCTATTTTTCTTACACTTTATAGCAAGTAAAATATATTTAAAAAATAATTTTAAGAAATACCAAAATATTGCATTTAGATTGATGTTGTATTTAGTGAGTCCTTTATAGGCTGTAATACCAAGTGTTAATCAATAGACATACCAGAATAACTTCCAATACAACCTTGTAGAGTTTTTAAAATTAATTCTTATTAAAATTATTGACTTTTTGTGACTTACTGGGGTTGTAACTGGAGCAGTTTTTCATCCTAATTAGGAGGTTAGGTTCCACTACTCAAACTGCAGATAATAGTGTAATGATTGTCATCTGGAAACATAAAAATCGATGTGAGATACCATCAAAACCTGCTGACTGTCACAAATTATGGAAATTGCTCACGGTTTTAAAAACACTGCTAAACGGTGTTTCCTTTTATTCTTTATAACATATTCAAGCACAGCTACTCAAGAGAGTGTCTATTAACATAAAGCAAGTATCAAGTGGTGCTCAGATAGTTAGGGCCACCTCTTAATCTGTGATGTAATTTACAAATATTTTAGCAAAGATGTGGAATAGTCTTCTTTTTATAGTATTAGAAATCAAATATTTTATTACAAATTATGTAGAAGGATTGTATTGTAGTTAACACTGCTCTGTTTTCTGCTTGATTATATTTGTTGATGCACTAAGAAACTGGAATGTGAAGATAATGGCCACACACATGGCTGTACATTTCCCTCACTGGTAACATCACGAGAATTGGAAATTTTTAGGTCATTCTACAGATATATATTCCATCTTTTCTTTTACAGTCTTCACACTGCAGTGTCAAGGGGCAAAAATGAGAGAAAAAGAAAAAAAAAATGTTAGTTGTCACTGGGGCTGTGCTTCAGTTAGAGGTTATTTATAGTGATTTTGTTTTTAATATTTGATGTACACAGACCTTTCCATCTCAGTCAGGTGTAACTCTGAAAACTCCTCTGCTGTAATTGCCTTTGGAGGTCTATGGGAGGTTATAAAAACATGATACATGCTGTTTGATTAGTCCATTATAAATTGCTGTGTATTTTCCCATTCTATCTGCCCTGTCTGCAGAATTTATTCTCACATTTTCTTATGTTCATAAAGGAAAAAATAGCGTTCTTCATTTGAATGTTAGTATATGTCATGTGTAAGGGGAAATGAGGAGCAAAACCTTTGGATTCAAATGGAAACTAAACTGATGCTTGCATACGAATATTCACCATCTTGCCAGAGTGTTGATCCTTGTCTCCTTGGAAGTACCTTAAAGCAACTAATTTCAAGTTTTGTGATGAAGCACTACAAGTTCTGGGTCCCAGTCTTACATCTCATTTTTCATTTCTATTTCATTGTCTATGTGCAGGTGGAATTGCTGACAATCCTTCATAATGGTCTTTTAAAAGAACATACAGCTTTAGAGGTAAAAAGCACAGAGTCAGATATTGAGGGATGGTGGCATACGTGTTCAGGGACATGGAAATTTTATTATTCACTTGTGCTCAGAAATTTAGAATCAACTGATTTGTAATGTGTACTCTGATGAGTTGACTGAAATTTTAAGTGGTGTATTTAAATTTTGATGCAAACAAATTTTTGACAAAACCGAGACTTTTATCGGCATGCAGCTTTGTGTTTTCACGGAAAAAGAGCTTTGAAAATCATGATTCCTACCCCTGCTTGGGGCAGAAACTGGGAGAATCCCCAGCTGCAGAAATAATCATCATTATCTTTGTGTGAAGAAGATAAAACTGGTTCTGAAGATCTATGCAGTAGATTATGACATTATTTGAAATGTGTTTATTAACCTTGCACTGTTAAACAGAAAATAGCTTCTAGTATCTGATATAAGAGAAGGTAAGATTTAAAACACTTGAGAGGGAAACAATAAACAGCTGTGCCTGTGGTGGGCTTTGGAGAACATGCAGTTGTGTCCATATCTGGATTCAAACCTGCATACTGCTGGGGTCAACTCATAGGTCAGAAATTCTTTGAGTTCGTCAGAAATTCTTTGAGTTGCTCAGATCGTGAACCAGAATTTATTGGAAGAAAGCCTCTTCTACAGCAGTAGTGCTATATTTCAAAATTTAGGTCTCATTAAATTCTTTCTGATATAAAACAAAGAAAATTGTGAGTACAATAATTACAAGCACAGTAAGAAGCACAAGCTGCTTTTCTCCGTTAAAGTGTCAAATTCAATCCTCAATGTGAAAACAAAGCAAAATGTAATTTTAGTGGAATGTTTGGGGAATAAAAGAAGAGATATTTTTGTTTGCAGACTCTTTAGAAACAATTAAGCATTAGCTCTGTCAAATACTGAATTATAGGTGAATTCAGTTTAAATTATGTGAAGTATACATTCTTTGAAATTTGCCTAAAAAGACTTACTATGAAACTAATGCTGTGAAAAAGCTCTTCTTTTCAAACTGGGTAAAGCTCCCGAACACTTTTTGTAAGTGGCTGCACATATTTTGAAAGCATTCTAGTAATGCCTAACACCTTCCAAAGTACCTTTCAAGCGGCGAATTTCATATTCAGCACATCTGTGTTCCTACAAGACTTGCAGTAATAATCAGATTGGTTAACTAGACTTTTTTTTTTAAGATTGATTTTAATGTTTTAATCGATTTGAGGCAGATAAACTCAGTTGTGTGTAAAATCTTATTTATTTTGGGACAAAAGGGAATTGGGTCTTGATAGGAAAAAAAATTTACTTTCCAGAGAAGAAAAGTCCTTAGATTCCACTTTTTAAGACATGTTCAGCATACTTAAAAATTCATCATTTTGATCAGCATTACTCGTTGGATATGGAATTTTACTCTATTTTAGTGCATTTTGGATCCAGGATTGCGGTTACAAGTGTTAAAAAGTACTGTAGGTACAGGGTTAGTGTATTAGCTATTTTTCTTTCATCAATCCATTTCTTCAATTGACTTTTCTTGGCTAGTAATGATTACTTCAAAGAGTTGCATATAAATGCACACAGTAGAAACTCATTAATTTTCAGTAATTTTGGAAATGCACCTGAGGAATAGATGAACTCTGAAAATCTGTGCTATTGGCCCATGCTGGATTAATTTGTAAGGAGACTTGTAGATCGTTGCAAATGCACTCCACCTAGAATTTGTGAAACCAAGAGAAAAAAGGAGAATAGTTTCTAGAAGTGCAGATGGGTTTGGGGAACAGTCAAAATTAAGAAGCTTATAAAAGCTCAGGCACAAAAATGGGTCAAAATCAAGTAGCTGAAACCCGCAAAATGTTAATGAAGTTCTGATTGCAAACAGAGAGAAAGAAATTCTTGTAATCTTGTCAGTTCACTGCTGTGAAATGTGTGCATCATACTCTGACCTTTATTTGTTGAGGGTTTTTAAAAATTAATTATTTATTTTTTTAAAATCTTAGTTTTACCTGCTGCACTACAAATTTTGTACCTAGTTGCCCACTGAATCTCTTTTGGGCACCTCCTATGTTACTGGTTTTGTTACACACGCCCTGATGTGGAGCAAAACTCTGCTGCCCTGAAGTTTTCCATTGCTGTTGCTTTGTCTGCTGTTACTGTACCAGGCTCTCATGTGAATCACAGAGGTTTGGTTTAACTGTGGAGCTTGAGCACAGCATTTGTAATCTTGTGTGTGTGTGTTTTAGTAGAAATTTTGGGTGTTTTTCATGATATGACACTTTTCCTAGTTAAATTCTTAGTGGGAATGATAAGGAAATCTGCTTTTGGTCCCTCTGATAAATGATGTTATTTAGCAAACTGAGGATTAGCCTGGTTCTACATAGATAAGTAGACTTATCCTTAGACTTATCTAATTTCTGGAATTCTTAGGAAGTATGGACAAATCTCTCTATATAAAGAAATAACTTTTAAAAGCATTCTGATTCTTCATTAAAAAAATCTAATTAACTGATATGTCACAATTTCATGTTGAATTACAATTTTTAAGTCACATATATTTGAAGCCCTGATCTGACCATCTGTCTGGTGATGCACTTGCACTGTATCAGAACTAACATTAGTGCAGTCTAAATGGAGGCATGGCTCTATAGACCAGTTTGTACTTCATCCTTATCACTCAAAACTCAATTTCTAAATGGGACATTTCCTAATTCTGCAGTCTTGATTATTGGAAAATATTCCAGTAGCCTCATGTAAGTTTTTTATACTGACTATAAAAAACATTTCAGATGGATAAATGACTTAAAGACAGGCACATATCTATGATTTTTCACCTGTGCAAAACAAAGGAGGGACATTGCTCATTCAGCCTTGAGTTTCTAAGCTGCTTTCAAAATTTAAGCCAGCCCACCTTGGAAAACTGAGGATTCCATCAGGATATTATGTAAGTATATAGACTTCCTTGAACATATTTATAGGAAATGAGATATTACTAGTTTATTTTATGTTTAATAATCACACTTTTCAGTTAAAGGTTATTCCAGTTCCATAAATTCAGTTGCAATTTAGGTTACTTACACGTCTTTCTCTTGAGGAGTTGCCCTAGGCACTGAGATTTGTGTGTTGTAGTATCTCTCCTTTTGCAGATCTTCTAATATAGAAATGTTACCATCAATTCAAAATTGCAGAGATAACCCCAATCTATAAGCTACTCTTAAGAAATTTATTTCTTTTCCTTTTACTCTTTTTTTCATTTTATTATTTTATTTCAGGACTATGCTATCATGCTACTAAAGAAAAGTATTGAAAATTGAAGTTGAAAGTTGACCAGAAGTCGAGAACTGAAACTAAATAATTTAAAAATATATATTACATGAACGAGGGTTCATGCAAACTGCATTGCCCTTGACAATATTTTTATGAGAATGATATAAGGGACTTAATGCCAAACTAAATAAATAGTGTGTTTATTTATTTAAGAGAATATCCACTGCAGAAGTTCAAGCAAAGGAATTTGTAAGTTGTGTATGTGTATCAGATCTTGACTAAAACTTATTTTTCAATCAAAATTGTGAAGTTGGACAGTCTTGTTAAATTGCTGAAGCTTGATTTCTGTTCCCAGTAGTTAACTCTTAGTGTGCTTGCTTGGTCTGGGGATTGTCATTTTTTTGTCTCTCCTCTCAGGAAATGGGAATGAAACTGGACAGCTGAGTGGTGTATGTGGAAATTCTTTGCTCCTATGGTAGCTGAAATAAAAAATAATGAATCATGTATCTTTAATGCTGTTAGAATTGAAACCAGTATTAGTGGTTTAAACACAGTTTGGTGTTGGTTGTCTTGTTTTTTCTTTTTTCCCCACTCTAATGGAACAAATACTTGTTTTCTTTTTCTGGTTGAAATTCCAGCTGCTTCTCTAAGGACAGAACTCTTGTCTGCAGCAAGCTGTCTGGTTCAGGGAGTGCTTTTTTCTGGAGGAGTAGGAATTACTGATGCAGGGGGTGGTCCTTCCTGCTGCCTAATGCACTGCACTGCACTGCGTATCACCTGTAACTCTGTGTTAGTGCAAGGGGAGAACAAGCCTTGTCCAGAGTCAAGGATTGCTGTCCTGCAAGGAATCTCTATGGGAGTGCTGGAAGAGATCTCACTTAAAGTGGCTTTGGCTGTGCCACTGGCCAAACACCCAAATACGCACGTGTCAATCTTGTTCTTTTTTGGATAGGAGACTCTTTTTGGTGGGCTGAGCTCACAGATCCACCCTTCTGGGAGATGGTTGTCACAGTCTCCCCTCTGTTGCTCCTTTTGAGGAGCAACATGTGCATATCACTGACAATGGCATCAAGGAAGAGATTTCTTTTCTCTCCTTTCCCTTTTTTTTTTTTTTTAATAATTCGTGAAAGTTTTCATGCAAGTTAGAATTTACTGAGGTAATTTGGGCAGCTGACTAAATCGGTAATGGTATATGGATCGTTTTACTCTAGGTCATTGTGTGTCTCGATATTGACCTAAAATTACAATCTGATGGCTCTTAATGTATATGAAAAGCTTTGTCAGATATCTTTTCAGTTCTGCTTGCTAGTAAATTAGGTTACAACTGTTCATAGTTTATTGATTTCAGTTCAGGATAATAAAGCATTTATAGTATTAGTTTCCAGTTTCCTTCCTGCCCTGAGACACATAGATAGAGGAGACTCTTCTACCCACGGCCTGTATGGGAGAATGACCTATTGCACCAAGGGAGGCTTTAAATAGCAGGGCTGCTGCACTTTGCTCTTCTCTGCCTCAGTAACTTTTGTGTTAAAATAGGGGATTGCAGTGCTTATCTTGGGGAAGAGAAGCAGCTCTTTAAAGGGTGGAGCATTAGTAAAATCACTGGTGGGAGGTGCAGTAGGATGGTACTTAGAGCACACTTTGTTCAGGGGACTGAAGTGCAGCTGTGGCTGCTAGCAGAGCCAGATGTGCGAGGAGGTGAGTTCATGTGCTTAGAAATACAGTGGGAAATTCCTGATATCCCAGCATGGATGGGAACTCACTTGGGCCACAAGTGGGGAAGTTACAAAGGAGGTGGTTAATTAGGACACTTTATTGATTCTGCACGTCTCAACAACAACCAACACTACTTCACATAAGGGATATCAGTAGAGTATTCCTTCCTTCACAGCTTCTGCTGGCCAATTGCTCTCTCTGTTCCCAGGCCTAGTAGCTCATGTTCTCCACACCCCTGTGTTGACTTAAATACAGCAGAAAGGAAACATTAGCTGCACCCACCAGACCAGCTGAGCCAAAATGCCAGTTGATTTTAGCCCATATTGGCTAAAATCAGTGAGCCTTTCGAAGCTTGGCAGACAAGATTGTACAGGAAGAGAAAACACCACTGACTTCTGTGTGGTTGTGGGTTCACACCTACTGTCTGTGCCATACTCAGCAATGGAAATAGAAATGGAAGGATTTTGTTGGTAAATCACTATAACAATTAAAGTTTTGCTTTTCTTTTTTTTTTTTAATTCTGTTTTACAACAATCTTTACATTTCCAGACAGAATATTGTACCATATGTCTGAGTACCACACACAGATCTCAAGTTGGTCATTGGCCACATATCTATAGGATAGGCCCAGATGAATGCCATGCTTCCTGGGCTTCCAAACAAAAGGCAGAATCTTCAGTGGGAAAAGGATAGGCCTTGTTTTGATTTACATGACACAGGAATGTGGCTCTGACTGGTGGAGAGGTGAGTGTTAGAGGTTACAGTTCCTTCTCATGTGTTGTTTTCTTTAGATTTATGGTAGTGTCATCATAACATATGGCAGAGTTTTTTCTTCTGGATTTGTTTTCACATTTTTTAAGGGACTGTTTCAAAATCAACACTGTCAAATGACATCTTTGGAAACGAATGAGCTTGCAGTAGTGTCTTGGGAATTGTGATAGAGTTTGTGCTTCTTACTTTTGTTAAATTCTGCTTTTAGTTCCTGTGCATTTTCTTCACTCTAGAACTGTATTTCAGGCGTTTTCTGTTCCCTCAATGGTCAGTACTGTGAAACTGAAGAAGGAACAAAGCCCATTCATTTTTCCCTGACATCCCACTTCTATGTGTCATCAGTGTGACTGTAGCAGGACCCCACTGCAGTGGTTTCTGGTCCTCTGCAGGCTGCACATGTGTGCAGACAGAATGCAGCCTCTGCCTTATTGTGCTGCTCAAGCTCAGAATTCAGCTTTAAACCTGCAAGCCCTGACTTTTTAAGCCTGCATGCTCAGTTTATAACACTTGCATCATGTGTTTATAGGCTTGTTTCCAAAATAGGGTTTTTTTTGGTTTTTTTCCTACTTTTTCATGGTTATGAAACTTTTCCTAAACTAAGAATATCGTAATCACAGACCACTGAGGCTGGAAAGGACTTTGGGAGCTCACCTACTCCAAGTGTCAGTGTTGAACTAGACTGGGTTGCTAAGGGCTTTGTGTAGTTGAGTCTTGAAAATGAGCAAAATTCCCCAGCCCCTGCAGCAACCTCTCCAGTGCATATTTGTCCCCAGAGTGATTTTTACTCACTTCATTTTTGTTCAGAACTTCCTGTGCTTCAGTTTGCACTGGTGGTTTCTTACTTCCTTTTGGCTGCCCTCAGTAAAGCCCCATCTCCCTCTTCTCCATAGCCTCACAGTTTGCAATTGAACAAGTCCAGTTCCTTCATCTCTCCACGCAGATCCCATGTTCCAGTCCCTTAAGACACTGGCATCCTTCCCTGGACTTGCTCCAGTTCGTGAACATCTTTCTTGTTTGTGGGAGGAGAACTCGGTGCAGTGTTATTGCCATCTGTAAAGTACTGCTGTACTAATGGTACTAAGAAATCATTTACCTTGGTAGGTAGTACAGCATTGGAACAAAGAGAGCATTTTAAGGCTTGTGTTTAACTTAGAACAAGTTGGTTGTGACTGTAGAGAATTCTGGTTTCACGAGGTAAATTTTGTTAAACTGCATTAATAATTTTGTTCTCTGTACTTAACACTCCTTAGGAAGAGAACCAACTAAGCTTTGGACCTCTAGTTGATTTTCTGTTTTGAAAAACAAAGCTATAAACTTTGTTCAAACTGTCTAATATCTTTGGAGAATAGGCAGTTTTAAAACACTATCAATTTCATATGCTGTGGATGTAGATCAGGATGTCTGTATAGGTGTAACAGATACAATAAATACTTAGTTTAAATCAAGTGTCTTCATTGAAGTGATAAATTTTATTTTGCAAGAGTCAGTGATACAACTGAATGTGGTAGGTGAAACAGAATTTGCTTTAAATTTGCTTTAAATCCTTCTTGCCAAGTTCCCTTAGGTTTGATCTCTGTCCTTGTTACAGGGTACTGATGCTTTTGCTTGGGAAGTTTGACCATGGCAGTTGAAGAATGTAAGGATCTCTATCCTGGATGCGCGACAGTCGAGGCACCAGATGGCAAAATTGTGGGGGCTGGCTTTAATGCAGTGAGCTTAGACTTGTGAAGAAATTAGACATTGCAGCTTGGTTATTGTTCAATCTGTGAAAGGGCAGCGGAAAGAAAGGACCAAATGGATTTTGCAAAGATTCCATTCGCTTTTAAGAGCATTTTTAAACTTGTTTCTCCTTTCTGGCTGTTCTTGCTTGGTAAGTCTGCCATACATGGTGAATGGGAGATGGCTGTTTGCATTTCTCATGCAGTAGCTTATCTGAGATATCCCCGTGTGAGCTCCCCTGTCCTGGGCTGGTGCAGCTTCAGCCCTTGCTGTCCCTAGCTGCCTCGAGCCACCCCCTGCGGGTTGTTGGATGAGCATCTCACACAGGGCTGAGGAGCCAGGATGGGCTTCTCTGTGACAGCTCAGCCCTGTGAGCAGTGACTGCTGACAGAGTGACACAAGGAAACCCCTTATCCACCAGCAAATGCCAGGCTTTCTTTGGAGACACCCACAGCTAGAAGATAGTAAGCAAGATGATGCTCCTGTCTAAGAGATCTGCAGAAGGAAGTTGCAGTGTGAGAGTAAATATTGGAGTACAAGTTCTGTCCTGAATGATTAGGTAGATAACAGAAGGTAACGTCTGCTGAAGCATGTGGCCTTTTCTCCAGAGAGATTTTCCTCAAGAGGGATTGGAGCCTTTTTCTTCATTATTCAAGATGGAACAGGGGATGCAGTGATGTCTGCACAGTGACTGTACAATATTACAAAGTATTTGCTGCTTTTTGTGATCTTGGATGAGTTGATTTCCTGGAAGTGTATTTTTCATGACTGAGGTTATTTTAAAAATTCTTTTAATCAAAATAACCCTCTGTGTCCTCTTCTGCTATGCTAATAATAGGCAAGTAAACCTTGCACTGCAGGTTTGGGTGGACCAGCTTTCAGGGTGACAAGGTCTCAGTTCCATCCCTGATGATCCCTTGATGTGTGGACACTGGAAATTCACTTCAGAGATTTCGTGTTATTTTTTATAATGGCTTGTGTTCATTGTATCCATCACTGCAAGGTTTAATTAATTTCTGTAAAGCAATTCATTTTCATTTATTGAAAGATGGAGCAACACTTGTTAGCTGAGAATCTTCCAGTGTAACCTTCTTACTTCATTACATGAAGTTTCATTGCTGGCTGAGACGATCTAGGATTTAAAACGTTTCAGCAAATATTTGTATGGAAGCTGTTGAGATATAATGTCATCCATTTCATACTCCTTATCATGATGTTCTGTTGTTTTCCATTGCTATTTCTTTTTTTCTTTTAACTTTTTCTTCGCTTACCTTGAACCTTTTAAAACAAAGAATCACTTCAGGAAGCTGTTATTTCTGATAAAATCTATGTGTTTACAAAGTTGGAGAACTCACAAGGAATAAGGCTACTAGTTTACACAAATAGAAAGACTTTCTCTTTTTTCCTCCTGTGTTTTCCTTTTATTTTTTCCATTTTTTTTCCCCTCTAATAGAATATCAGAGCTTAGCTGAGTGGACTATTCACTTGTGTAATTTGGAATAGCTTTATTGAAATTATGCTGAATATATTAGGCATTTAAAAATATTGTTGATTTTTCTTACCATACAAGTTTATACAGCATTTACAATGGTCTCTAGCAAAGCCTTCTGCAAAGAATATTGTTATAGATTGACACTGCTAGCAGGGAGAAAGTGTATTAAAAGCCTCTTGTTAGTAAGCAAATGAAAATTGTTAGTGCCAAATTGAGGCAAGAGAGGTTCTGAGGAAGCTTTAAAGAAAGAAGGGGACTTACTTAGAGTGAGAGAAAATGATGTAAGTGTGGAGTGAAAAGCAGGTGGTGTTCTTGACTGAAATGATAACTAAAGTACCTAAACCCATAACTGCTTGCATGATTTCTACATTTGATGAGTTTTGAGAATAGTCTTGTAGAGGTTTGAAAACAGCTAAGAAACTTCTTCAGCAACGTGATCATCTCACAGTAGGATGAGATGTGCACAGGAGCTTTGCTGATCTCAGGTTCTGGCAGAGTTCCCCCACACAGTGTATTCATCTGTAAACAAGAAATGAAAGGCACATTCCTGATGTTTTTCTCTTGGCTGATCTTGTACCCAGTGGTACAGGTTTTGCTGTTGCCAGCAGGAGTGGAGGTGCCCAACGGGTGTAGAATTCCAGAGTGTTTTAACATAAGGAAGTGAAAAAGAATGAGGAAGGAACTGTCTTAAAATTCTTGGCACTGGACTTGCTTGGGTGCAAGAGAAATACAAGTCCTTTGATATTACATTTCTCCAACTTGATAGCACAGTCATTTATTTAAAATCAAAATCCTTGAGTCTAATATGGAAGCACCATGCCCAGGAGCTCCCAGAGACAGCTGATGGATTAGCGTGGGTGTGAAGGAAAAGGCTTGTGGATATGGACAGTATTCAAATCCGTAACTGAAACTCTAGGCATAAATAAGGTTTTTGAGAAAATGAAAAGATAAAGGAGCCTGACAAGAGAACAGAACACTGGAAAATGCTGGTGAATAATTAAATGAACTAATGACCAAGTGTTGGTGAAAGCAAAACAGAGGGGAAGTGGCTGGAGCACAATTTGTGCTCCTACCAGCTTGATGTCTTGGCTCTGTTGCTGGTAAGGTTAAAAATGTCATTTTGTTAATTAAAGACAGCATTTTACCTAGGATTAGTATAAAAAAGGGTGCATCACCAGTGGACAATTAAATAAAGGAAGTTGTCACTCCTTGTATGGCCATTTAGATCTGTTTCACTTCTATAAATGTGGATCAGTTTGATCAAGGACTTAATCAAAAATTATTTAGACAATTACTCCCTGTTTCAAAGGTATTCTCTAGTGATGGGAAACTATTATACGGAATCGTTAAAGCATGCTTAATGGCATTGTCTTAATTATACAATGATAAATTATTCTACCTTTCTTCATTAATAGCATTTTAGCAGTAGATAATATCATTATTTATTCTTTCTAGACAGTAAAAGAGTAACAGTGTTCTTTAGGCAATTAGTTCTATCAAACTTAGTGTTTTGAAGTTGCCAGTTTGTATTTGATCTTTAAATCATTTTTGTTCAGCTATACTAAATTTAAGTAATTATATTAATTGAGACCTTGGCTTGTTGTGTTGTTTTATGGTGGCTCCCCCCTCCCCCCCCCAACTGACTGCATAGAATGATGGAAGCATGTAGATAACAATTACACTGAGGGCAGGAAGCTGAGCGCTGGAACTCAGGGTTTCAAGTGTGCAGCACACTCACTGTGAGACCTTGGGTGGGACTCTGATCCTTATGGTGTTTAACTTTTGCTGTAGAATAAGTATAATACAGATTTAGCTCTCATGGCCGTTCAAAAGCCTAATAAGTATCTGTAAACAGCTTTGAGTTAGTAGTGGAAATATGTTATCCCTGGGTAAAATTTCTTTCTTTTTTTTTCTTTTTCTGGAACGAGGGGATTGTTAAGGCCTCGTCCAGAAAAGAAGGAAGAACACTCTCCAGTAGGAAAAACTTTAAAACTTTGCATGGTTTTGCCTCTGTGTATCTGGGAAGAAAAGATGTCATTTCAGCCTCCTTTGTGTAACTAGCAGTGTCTGCTTAGTGCCACCTTGGGGGATTTTTAAGCCTTCCGCTGAAAAATGAGCTTTTCTAAAGCATGGCCACCTCTGAGTCACTGTGACACAATCCTCCTAACGGCTGCTGTAGCCTCTAGGATGGGAACCAACATGGTAGTTGATGATCAGTTACTGAATTGTGTACTATCCAAACAAGATTTTAGTGAAGGTAAAATAATTTTCCAGAAAAATCAACTAAATATACTCTGTGGGTTATGGAGGCACTAAGTGAATTTTGTTTGTGAAGTTTGCCGTTTCTCATGCTCTCGGAGAGGGAGAAGCACTTGGTTTGTATCAGCTGAACACAAAGGCTTGGGTGGTTCATTTGTGCCACACTCTACCTCAGACCTGGGACACTGCACGTGCTTTGCTGATAGTGAAATTTTACTGGTATGGTTTCCAAATCTGCGGTGGTCCCCAGCTTGTGAGGTGCATAAACCAGAAGCCACATTTAAGAACATTTATGACCTTGTACCTGAATTTGTCTAGCTGCTTTTTCAGCTGACATCTGAGAAGGAAACTCTCCATTTGGCTTCGGTCTCAGCTGTGATTCTGAGGGCCCTTGGGACAGGGAAGAGGCTGGGCTCACATCCACCAACCTTCTCTGCCCAATGGAAAGGGGAATAAATTCAGTGAAGAATAAGGGGTTAATCCTTAGCAATCAGTGAATGATGGGAGATTGTTAGAAAACTGTCTCGTAGCTCCTGGGCTTTTCATCAGTTCTTGATGACATGTTATTTTCTTAATGGAATGCTATTTTCATAATAGATTTAAACAGTTCTGGGATTTATAAGAAGTTCCTGGAGTACAGAAATCTCTGAAGATAGTCTAGAAATAAAAACATATATATTTAAATAGATAAAAACACATATATGAGATAAATATTTGTCTCAGTTCTTGATTTTGTTGTTGTGTGTACCATTTTCACTGCCCTTAGCCTGAAATACTTCCTAGAGCTTTTATTTATTAAAAGGAAAAAGATAAAACAGGTTTTGTCTGCAGTAAAGCAGAACACAGAATGCCTTTTAGCATTGTGTGTCTTGTATTACTTAACTTGAATCATTCATCACAACTGTTCTGAAATAGCTATTTACCATGTCATACTAAATACATCTAATTTTCAACTTTATATGGAGTGTCTCACTAAAACGAAAATTCAGTATTTGGGTAGAAAAAAAAAGAATATGAAAATTCAGAAGAACAATTTATCAATGAAAAATGAGGCTACAACAAACAGACTGTCCAAATATACTTTTTTTTTGGTGCAAATCAAAACCAGCAGACTTGTCATGGACATTATTTCATCTAACAAAGTGCAGTTACTATGGTGTACTTAGTGGTAGTGTTTATTTATTTAAATTTTATTTATTTCCTGGTGGGTTTTTTTTGTTTTTTTTGGTTTTTTTTATTTTAATGAGCAGAGGGGATCCAGAAGGACAGATGTATTTTTTCACTAATATTAAAATCAGAAATAAATACAGCAGTTAAATAACCATTTTAATTGTTTGCCTGAAAATTTGTACTGCACCAAAGCTGAATTGTTGCATTTTCTCATTTCCAAAATAGTCTTTGCATAAAAATAATGAACAACATTTGAATCTCTGAATCACAAGCTTATTTCCAAGTGCTGCTCCTGAAAAGAAGTCCAAGCTTTTAAGAGACCTATTTTTTTTTTTTTAAATGAACAGATTGGTACATGGTCTGCCACTTCTTTTACATTAAAAGAAAAAAAGGCTATTTCCAACACTGTCTGAACTATTGTAATGTTTTGATTTAGTTGTGCCAGGTGATTTAGGGGCACAATGCAAATGTGAGGTGCTTTGTTTCCCTTGAACTTCCAGATGATTCCTGGGCTCTGTGTGGTGTGAGTGGCAGTTCTAATGGCCTTGTACACTGTAATCATGTCAGGATAGTTAGAAAATGCAGGAAACAAGCCCATGACTTAAGTTAGATAAATATATGAATCAACTTGAAATTTACAGAGAGTTTTAGCATAAGCTTTGTTAAGCCATTAAAATTCATTTTGAGCTGTTCCTCCATGTCTCCTATTGATTTGGCTGTGCTAACACAAAAAGGAATGGTCAATTTTTTTAAACCCCCTAAACAAAAACCTATTTTTCATTTCTTGTCTCCTCAGCTTTTTCTTTTCTTATCCTCTCTCTGCTTTTTTTCCCCTTGTCTCTCTTCTCCCTCTAGGACCTGCAGTGTTTTAATGCCCTTGGACTGCCCCACAGTTACACTTAGGCTCTCATTGCCACTGCTGTAGTCATGTTCAGGTAAACAGCTGCTTCACAGAAACACAATAAATGAGTGAGTAGTGGGTCAGAAGTGTATTACACACGTGTACCTTGGGGCACATGGGATCTGTGTACATCAGCAGCAAATACAGCTTGAGCTGTTTATTGCTTTAGATTGACTACTATGGTGGGTCTAGATCAGCTGAGAATGTATTCCTGGGACACTTGACCAGCCCTTTAGCAGGCCATTATAAATAATAAATAATAAATATTTTCTGAATAAACACCTTTCTCAGAAAGTTAGAGCTCCTGTGTTTCTGAAATAATTAAACGAAAACTAGATGAGAAAAACAGTTGAAGTCACTTGTTAGTGGTTGTACTGCTCGGTGCTGTAAGTGGGTCAGAATGAGCAGTATTAGTTAAATCCTTTGAAACAAAAGAAGTTATTAAATTGGTTATGATTTAGGTCAATTACTCAAAATAAACCATTCACAGAGTGCCCTTGAGACAGGCTAGTCAAAGAGTATCAGGAGTTCTGAACTCAAATTGCATCTCACCATTATTCTCTAAGCAAAGCTATCACACCTTAGCTTTCCAGGAATGCATTGCATAAAGATTTCAGTATCTGACAGAGAAGGTGTTTAGCTATGAATTGAATCAGTGTTTCATCTATTTAAGATAGGCATGAAAAAAAAGTGAAACAGATTTTCTAGGAGTGTTTCACAGCTTAATTAACTGTGTTTTAAGCCATGTATGGTGATACTGTTGTCTAAATTTCAAGAGTGGTTTGAGCATGATGCTCTGGAATTGGTTTTTGCCTGGCTGCTTTGAGTTCATGGAACTCCCCAAAGCACAGGTGAGGAGGAGAGAAGAATCTCTGAGAACATTTCATTGTGTTTAGGTAGATGTATTTAGTTTCAGATGCTTGGGATTTGTCCTCAAGTAATGGAAAAATAAGGAAAACAAAAATTAAAACTACTCAAGTAAATATGAACATGACATTGAACAAAAATTCCAGTAGAAATGTTATCATTTTAATGATAGCATTTTAAGGGCCTACTAAAATTAGCAAAGTTCAAGGAATTTTTAATAGTCTGGTTATCAGTTAAAAATCAAGTTATTCACCAAATTATTCTGATGTCTGATTCTTGTAACAAGGTTTTCCTTATGAAAGATCAAAGTAAAGATCTCGGGACATTTCTACATTTCTTTTCTTGTGTTAGCCAGATGGAGTTACTGTAGTGCAGACGTTGTGCCTCACGTTCTGCACATGCAGATGACTGAGGAACGTTTCCAGGCATGATCAGCAGTGGAACAATGTCTTAGCATCTCCTTTTATTTTGGTATTTGTAGGGGAATTGCACAAAACTCTACAAAAGAATGGTTATTGAGGGAACAATTTCAAAACCTCTTGTCTGTCTGAGAAGATGCTTTCATAAGCTAATGTCCTGGAAATACTCAGAAGTTTTATCTCAGTCACAGTAAATCCTTCTTTTAACTACAGTAACAAGGAATTAAATGTTCTTTCAGGAACAATAGAAATCAGGCCAGACAGCTTTAAGTTTAGCAGTCATAAAAACAAAAAGCTGTTTGTTTGTCTGAACTGACAGACAATATAGAATTCATATGGAGTAACAGGCTTTTGTGCTGAATAGCAGCATGAGGGCTCCAAGAAACTAATTGGCAGGTTTTGCTCAATGCTGCAGTGCATTTCTCTGTTTCTGTGTTCATAATTGTGGTACATTGATATCTGAATTTGATGAGAGATATTAAAATGGCATCAAAGAGCCAGGCATTGTTAATCTAAATGATCATATATCTCCTGAAACTCCAAGAAACTGTTTGTGCCACCAGCTTTACAGTTAACATGCTTTCCAGTTTAATAAACGTTACAGAACCAAAAAATTGAAGTAAAAAATTCAGATATAAAGGAGTCAGCTTAGCCACTATATGTTCAGAGAGATGAGAAACTGGAATGTGTGTTGAATATTTCTTTCTCTTTAATCTGAAGTTATAAAACGAACCTTGACAGTTTGAAGTGCCAAATGTCTCTGCTTTTGTTTTGGCTTTTCTGTATGTGTTGTTTTGTGACTTTTTTCCCCTCTGAAATGTTAAAAATAAATGAAAAAGAAGAAAAAAGTAAGCATGTTTACAGTTCTTATTCCTCACAGATTGTAGAGTACCTGTGGGTGGCTTAAAGCAGCTGTTTCTTGTGGTTACCTAACTTTCTTCTTTAACATACAGAAAGACAAAAACCCAAAAAACCGAAAACTACAACAAGGCTGAATGTCAAATCTAAATGAAGCCAAGAAACCTTTTCTGTAGATCACCAGCTCCTGTGGCCAAGTACATTTATTCTCTCTCAGGGCCATAATCTGTTTCAAAAAGCATTGATTTAGCCAATACTTATGCCACTGCTGTGACCTCTTCTCCTGCAGGTGCAAACAAGTATCACAATGAAAGGCTTGGATGCCTTCTGCATGCTTTATCATCTTTTGCTGCAGTTTGTTCCTTTGGTGGCAGTGGTGGCACAAGGAATCACTGCTGAAATGCTTTGGTGGTTTAAGCAAAGCTTCTGGCCTGGGCACATTCTGCGGGGTGGGTTTGGGAGAGGGAACCTGGACTGAGAGGGGACAGGGCAAAGAGAAGGTCTTCAACTGTCCCAGCTAAATTCACCCAAACCATTCCTTCACCTCCTTAGCCATGTATAGAAAAGCAAGATGGTTTGTTCCAATTTTTGCTTATTAGCAAATATGAGTATTTTTCTATGTGGGAAGATTTAATTTCCAGCAAAAAAATTTTGTCATGAGGATTTCTCAGGACTAGCACAGACCTGGGCGTAGTATGCCATGAGAGAAAGACGTACATACTAATACCAACTGAAAATAATTAGTACCCCAGTGGTTACTGTTTGTAACTGGGTGTTTGTGCTTACTGTATTTCTTCCTTTCTACACTATCTTTCATTTTGCAGTTTATGCATGCTAACGATGCATATATTAACATCTGTATGCCACAGGAAGGGTGTCCTAATTAAGCACAATGTAAGAAACGCTCTCTTTCTGGTCCAGTGAACAAGAAGAGATTTAGACAGTTTTCAAGAGCTCCAAGTGCTGAGTTGGATAAACTGGTCATCTTGAGGGGTTGTGAAGAAGCTCATTCAGTCATATTCTGGGGTGCACAAGAGCAGCCAATCCCCAGAGTGTGCTCAGACACTCATAGACACTCAGGAATGTCAGGGTTGGCTTGGACCTCTGGAGACACCTGGTCTGCCTTCAGAGCAGGGCCTTGGAATATGTTAACCTTGCTGCTGCTTGTGAGCTCATTGTTAAAGGGCAGCTTTGTAATGCATTAACACAGAATAGGAATAATCTCCTCTATGGAACTGTCCTGCATGCTTCAGTCTTAATTGCAAGCCCTCCTGCAGGAAGAATGGAAGTAATTAAAACTGGTTTGAGTCTACTTTCCTTCTGTTGCTTAACAGAAACAAATATCATTCTGTCAGTTCTGTGTTGTTACCAGAGTTCATTCGGAAATCAAAAGATGACAGTGTTTTTATTTTATCATTATTTTTTAAACTCTTTGATGATACAATAATTTAGATAGAATGCAATTATCTTGCTGCATTTAATTTTTTTCTCCCCGCTTATTCAGGTCAATTATTTCAATTTCTAGAGGATGCATCATGTGGGTCTTCCCTTTCTTCTCAATCTGTGCCGCATTGTTCTTCAAGGCCAAGTCAGGGAAAGTAGAATAAAACAAAATGTAGTGGCAGCATTACTTACTCTTTTGTTATCCTTTCATGGTTTTAGGTGACAGTGACTGACCCAAATAGAAGACTGGCTTTTCTGGAACCACCGTGCCTGGGTCAGAATAATGGATATAAAGGACAGACGGCACCGCTCTCTGACCAGGGGCCGCTGTGGGAAGGAGTGTCGCTACACGAGTTCCTCGCTGGACAGCGAGGACTGCAGAGTGCCCACTCAGAAATCCTACAGCTCCAGTGAGACACTGAAGGCATATGATCATGACACCAGGATGCACTATGGAAATCGAGTGTCTGACCTGGTGCACAGGGAGTCAGACGAGTTTCCAAGACAAGGTATGTTTAAAGTCAGAACTGGTTTCTTTTATGGTAATCCTCGGTAGACAGTCTCTGTTCCTGTTAAAGCATCTCAGTGTTACAGGGAGTTTTAATGAAAGAACTGTAGGAAGATGGATATTATCTTACCATTATTTCCACTGCTTTGTGCTAAATTAAAAAGTTCTTTCTTTTCTCGGAGTTCTGGTATTTTTGAAATTCACAATTTGTAAATGAGGCAAACCGAGATCCACTGATCAAAACGTCTGATAGACACAAATGCCACGATCCTTAACCAGAGTGTGGCTAACCCCAAGATCTGTGCAAAAGACAATGTGCTAACTTGGTATCCTATTTCCTAGATTAGTTTTGGAAATGATAATGGCATTTTCACCTAAATGTGACTCTCTTTAACGCAGTATCTGTACTGAAAAGACAACTAAAACACTGTTATGGTAAAAATCCCCTATAGCCAACATAAATTCATTATTCATCACATGCCTTGGAATTCATTTCCTGTTCTTAAATGCTGTGGAATTGAACTGTGGGAATGGGAGTGGTGGTTCCTTTTACTTCATTTTGTCACTGCTTATCCATATTGCTTACCCTTGACCTCATAAAAACTGAAGGGAGGAAACCTGTCAGATTTCTTTTGTAATTGGCTGTAATGTGTTATTGCAGCATTGAGGCCTAGAACTAATGTTTGAAATAACCTGCCTGTGTGAACTTGTAAGCAAGGGGAATTAATCTCTTTTTATATAAAATGGTCCTTGCTAGGTCCGATGGATTAATGAATTAAAAATGTAAATGTTTTTAGTTGAAAAACCTGTAAATGTGCAGTATACACATGTAGGTTTATTCTCGTTCAGGTATGTGCTTGTCTCAATAAATTCTAAGCCTCTGTGCTGAAACCGTTAGTGAACATTGCTTCATAAAAACTGTGTTTAATCATCTGGTTTACTTGTCCAAATAGCCAGATTAAATTGGCATTCAATCAGCAATTAGATATGGCATTTGAATTAAAAGCCTTGGTTTAGTGTCAGTTGAAGAATCAGATATGGTTCATACCAGGTAAGATATAGGCAGGCTTGAGGGATAAATGTATAGATTTTGTGTCCCTTTCAATGGAAGGTAAATCATCTGGTACGTAATTTAAATGCAGAAACTCTACTGGTTTGTATATTTACTTGGTAACAGAAAGTGGTAGTTCTCTGCTACACATTTCTAATGTTGTGACTCAAGGAATGGGAAGTTATCACACTTGTTGTGGAAATCATTCAATGGAAGGTCGTTCCTTGTACCTGATATCATGTCACACATCTTGTTTAAAACATTCTGACAGCACTCAGTGTCTGTCTTCCCCTTTAAATCAAACTATTAAATTAGTGTAGATAATTAGCCCCTTGTCTAATCCCTTGTTTCTCTGACACTTGTGTGCAGACATGTGGGAGTGTTTGCATTGTGCTTGGTCTGTCAAACACCCAGTTCTATTTTCTGGGGTAATCTCTGTTCTTGGAGGAGCTTTCTTTGCTTAGAGGTGTTTGCCTAAGATAAAGCATCAAAGTGCACCTCGAATGTCTGAGCTTCTGGAGCCATTTTCACTGCAGTTTGTTCTACTTTACCGTACAGGAGTCATCTAAATATTACTTTTCCCTATCAGGATGATTGATGCTTCAGCTCAAGTGCCTCATTTTGTTTTGCAGGTCATTATTCAGCATTTCATAATGGTCTTTTTCTCTTGATTCCTGATTTGACAACTGTTCAACCTCCCCCTGCTCTTAATGTGTTCTTATCTGCCTTCTTTATGAAGGGGAATGCAAATTGTTGGTAACTGAATTGAAACACTCAGGTTTGTTTTTTTATTGTTATTTTTTCCCCTACTAGTCTGTGTTGTTGTGTCTAAATAAATAGTGTTTATTTTAGAGAGCCAAAGTAATTTTTTTGTTAGATAATGAGCAGCAACTCCTTATTTTCCTGCTTTTGTTAAGTTTAGAAAGCAATTTTTTTTTAGAAAATAAGTCGGTATGATGATTCTTTGCATTTGAAAGCTGGATATCTTTCTGATTGAGTAGTTTTACTGACATGAAATTTGAGATAATGTGGCAAGTTAGATGTAGATTAAGATTTGGTAGCTGTTCTCACTTTCTTTATTAACATTAGATGGATAAAAATGTGGCTCATATAGTACAAAGTTCTGTTCATTACATCTCATGCATGCAGTTTCCAGCTGCATACATCTAGGAATTTATACATTTAAATTTATTCTAACTTTGAGTGGGTGTTAGGATGGGATTAAATTCTGTAGGAAATAAACATGCTTAAAATAAACAGTCCTTAGAGGCTTTTTGTTCTTCTGTTATAAAAAAGCTTGACTTTTTTTTAAGGAATTGCAGATATTTTCCTCAGTACTTTGTCTCTTCTATTAGAAAAGCTAAATGCTTTTGACTTACTGCAAAGTATTTGGTTTTGCCATGGCACTGCAACTGCTCACACAGCAGTTTTGAGCTGCTCCTGGTGGCACATTACTGGGTTTGGAAATCTGTTGAGACAAAGTTGCACTCATTCTGTTTTTGTCTATCATGCTTTGTCAGTGAAATACTAATAACAAAAACTATATTCAGAGCTCAGAAGTCTGAAACAGTTCTTGCTGAGTTGCTTTCATATTTTCCTGAGAGGGATGAAGGTTGTTCAGACTTAAAACAAGGTTTTGACTGTTCACAGTGACTGATGGGCTGCTACTTAGAGACCACAGCCACTCTTACAGGTGCTCGGACTGACCAGACTTTCTCTCACTGCTCATATTCCCAATAACACCAAGATGAGATCTTTGATCATCTTGTCATCAAACCTGAGTCATCCTCAACTCTTTGGTTAAAATTAATGTACCACTTCCAAATTCAACTGAGTTTTGGAAATTACAGTTTTAATACTTCTTTCCAGAACCTGTGACCTTTTGAAAATGAAATGTTTTGATACATAGATTTGGATTAGAGACATTCAATAAAACTTTTTCTTGTATTCTGTGTAGAGTGAGAGCACATTCTTAGTTTTCCTTTGTCATGCAAGGTTTTTGAGTGGCATTCTGCAATCTGTTGATTTTCGTCGTATCTGTACAGTTACATAATCAAAGGAAATTTGAGGTAGAGGCAGGTGGCAGAAGCTTAAGGAGGAAGCCCTTAACACAGGATCAGATGTAGGGTAGCTTGTGTGGGAAAAGGCCTCAAGGCAGCTCTCATGCTATAGCCAGGACACACATGTAACCTGCGCTTCTCTTGAATCAGGACTTTGGTTTTAATGGTGACCTAAGAGAAACTCCATCCCAGTGTAAAATATTTATTAGGGTAAGACAGCTGCCCTCAATTCTTCCTAGAAAGCACAGCTTTATTGAGAAATAAAAAATTATAATTTGTGTACCTTATTTATTAAAGGTGCTGAATAAAGCCTCCCTCCCTTACCCTCTCCCTCCCCAAATCATAAAAGATGATAAGGTTCTTATTGTTAAATGATTTAAAAACATGAAAGCACTTTTCATCTGTGCTTTCATTTGTGTTGAAGTTGTTAATAATGGAGCAACGTAGCAGCATCACTAGACTAGCAAGTAAATAAATGTGCAAACCTTTATAGCAGCTCTCTGTAAGTATGCTTTTAGGAAAGGAAAAGGTAAGAAAGTCAAACCCAAACCTAACATTCCTCCTCTGATTTATACTCTAATATCAGTCAAGTGCCCTTTTGAGCTGTAATAGCAAGATGATCTGATAAACAGGAATTAAACCAAAACTTTGTGTATATTAGATCTGAGTCACAATAAAAACCAGAAGGAAGTCTCTTTAGAAATGGATTTTCAGGGAAACATCATGGGATTGACTTTCAGTCTTTGAGGTACTTCTATTTAAATATGCATAATTTTTTTTCTCTTGGTGTTTTGTGGATTTTGTTATTTTTTTGGGTTTTGTTTGTAATGTTTGGGGGTTTGTGTTGTTTTGTTGTTTTTTGGGTTTTTTTTCCCCTTTTGAGCAGCAAGCTCTCTGGTTTGTAAATGGTAGTTTAAATCAGTTGTGATAATGTCTTCCTTTTCATTTCCCTTTCATTCCCCTTCCATCCTATTTTTTTGGCATTTCAGCACTTTGTATCTTCATCCATGGTGACTTTGCTGGGCATGGTTGGGTGCTCAGACCGTCTGGACTGACCACTGAGAGTCAGAGTGTCTGACACAGACTTGCTGAACAAAGGTTCATCTTCATCTCTTCTCACCTGCTGGACCAGTTAGGAAGCTGTGATGCTGACAGGGGACTCCAGTAGTAATTAATAACAACAGTGCTGGCAAACACAATGCTATTCTAATATTAATATGTATTTGTAGAATAAACAACAGCTAGACATAGTATGTGAATTCTCTGTACACACAGTTTCTCTTAGGGAATAACTTTATTCTTGGCAGTTTCTCTCAACTGATATTCTTAAAAAATCAGCATTTGTTTACAGTTTAAAATAGGGACTCATAATGCTGGGATTTCTGTTGCAAATATATAATTATATATAGACTTATGCTTCTTTTTTTTCCTTTTTTTGTTCCTGTATTTAGCTTTCAAAAAGAACTTCTATTTTTACTGCTTCTCCACTGGACTCCTCATTAGTTGATGATTAAGTTAAACTAGGTTCTATTTTATTTTAACCATTTGCAAAGTTACATGCACGTTATGTAAACTACATATAAAAGGAGAACTTCTAAAAAGTAGATGTTATCAACACATAGTAAGCACACACTGAATAAAAGAAAATTTTAAAAAACCTCAGGTCTACTCTAAAATAGGCTTAGTAACCATTTTCATGCAAATACCTTTTCAGAAGAACTTCAAAATTAATACAAATTATGCTTTCTATACTTCATAGTTTCAAATTTCTATCAAGCAAAAAGATCTTGTGCTTCAACTAAAGTCCTGTTTGCTCGTCTTGTAGTGCTGGGGCCTGAGTGAGTGTTGAACAAAACCTTTTCTTTGTGTGTTTTTCTCCCCTCATCCCTTTACTCTGCTATGTAATAGAATTCTAAGACTTTGGATACTGAAAATAATAATTTTTGATCCTATAAACCCTTCTCCATTTTCTCATATACTCATGTGCACACACTCTAAGAAGTTTGTAATATTTACACCCATCTGTGGATGCTCTTTCTCATATTAAAATCTACTGTAAAGAGAAATAATGTACTCCATGGAGATGACATAATAGTTTTATTTTAAAAAAGGTACTTTAAATGAAAATAATTATTGATTAATTCTGATAATGAAAATGGCTAACATTGAGCAAATCGTGCAAATTTGTTCCACCTTCTATGACTTTTTTTCTTCAAAAGGATCTGCAGTTCAACTGATATTTTCGGATCTGGTTTTCGTTTGGAAGGGAGGCTGATTAGTTGTGTGTTCTCAAACTGGAAGACACTTAGATGCTTTTCTAATACATCTATTAACATTGAAATGTCAGATTTAAAAAGCCTTTACATTTGATCTGGATTTGAATTGAGCATCTCTGTCCCTGCATCCTTGGCGTGTTCCAGAAAATGAGTCTTTAGATGTAGTCCTGAATTTGCAGTAGTGAATATAGTTTTGTTTCTGAGAACTTGGGAACCCCTCTAAGGCTTGTTTTCTGGGAAGGAGACATTAGGCCATTTTCCTTCTCCTCCTCTTTTCTCATAGTACAGGAAGATCAAACTCTTTAAATAAAATGGAGTTCAGCAAATATTTAACTGACAACAGCATTTATTTTGGATTATACATTGTTGAACTCTCCAATGCCACATGTTTTTAAGGTCTTCATCTTCACAAAAAATAAGGAAAGGATTAGATATTTGTATTTTAGTTGAGTGTGGGGAAGATGGATTAAGCACCAGAGGGTATTCACTGCTCTAATGCACAAGTCAGTTTTCAGCTCAAATGCATTGGGAACAGGTTTTAGGTGTGTTTTTGTTTACTCTGTAATTGTCTTTTGTGCTTTATTTTTTTCCCTCCATGTTCTTTTGAAATATCTTACTTACTGGGGACTAAATTCTAGACTCAGTGGACAGCTGGTTGATCTGTGGTAATGATTGCTGTGTTTATATTTGCTCTGTCCTCACTGTTTATTCTCCTAATACCTTCAATGGATTATGTGATTTTTAGAAGCTTTTAAAATATTGTGGCTGGACTCAAATGCACACACTTCACAGAGTAAGAAAAACATGAGGAAACTTTCAAACAAACAGAAACACCACCCAAAGCTCATTGTCTTCCTTAGAGAACCACAGGGGTTTTGGAGTTGAGTCAAAGTGCTGATGACCAATTCATTTAAAGCCTATAAATCAGTAGAAAAACAAAATGATAAGGAAGTATAATTGGGTAAACAGGGCCCAGCATTTGTTCTTTTTGTTATGTATTATTTGTCTCTGGATTCAGAGTTCCAGGTCAGAGGATCTACCAGTTTTGGCCTGCTATAGAGTTGCTCATTAACTTTCATCAGATTATTTCTATATATTGATCCCAGTAATCTGTCCTTGAATGAAGCACATTCTGAAGTTCTGGAAACATCAATAGACGGAAAATCTATGATTTCCACTGCTGGGCAGTGACTGTGGGAATTCAGCCTCCATGTTAAAAGCAGGTGCCAGCTTCTCTCTGGGGTTTGGAAACTGGCTTCAGTTTCTAGTCATTAGGTCTGGTGACACCCTTTTCTGTGGTTTTGAAACACCCGTGATACCCAGTGTTTTTCTGTACAGATTTAATTAGATGCTGCAGTTAAGTCTGTTCTGTGAACTGTCTGTCAATCTGAGTAGAGCTCTTCAAGCATCTGCCTGTATAATGTCATCTTCTGTCACAAATTTCGACTTGGTGGTGGTTTCTAAACCCTTTCCTACCTTTTAGTTTGTCTCTAATGGAAGCAAAATATGCCTCAGCAATGCCCTATATGCTCCAGTGATGTGGATAAAGACAGGTTGAAGAGACAGTGACTTGTATAAACACTATTTCATATTTGTACAGCCAACTTCAAATTAGCTTTTGCTGGTAGCAGTCAGTTCCTGTTGAGGCGCTGATCCTTTAAGGTTCTGAAATGGTTTCAGAGTCTAGATAGCTGATTAGACAAAATAGCATGCAGATATCTTTATATATTGCCTCTTTTTTTTTTTCTTTTCCATATGAGTGCTTAGCTGGAAGTGACTTACAGTGAATGCAAAAGTACATGTCTGTGAATGTAGACCATATTGGAAACAGAGATTTACTGTCCCGAAGTGTAATGCTTACTCAGCCATCTGATGAGATTTGAGCACTAAACAGTTTGAGAGGGATGCATAAAGCTGTTTTATTACAAGATGCTGTTATGAATTGTAGCAGCTTTCCTTATGCTGTGCTGCAGTTGCCAAACAAGTTGCATGTATGTAAGCAGTTTTATTTGTAATTACTTGCTTCCATTTCCTTAGAATAGTTGGGTTATAGCTGTTGGTGATTCCTGCTCCTCCACTGGTGGCAATTCCTACATCCTGTTTAATTCAGAATGAAAAGAAAGCTTTTTAAAACTTTTTGGAGAAAAGCCTCTCTGAGGAATGCTGCTGCTATTGTGTGAGGTGGAGTCAGGCTCAGATGTTTGTGTGTGTGGTAGAACCTTGCTAAAAAGGATGCAGAAAGCTCAAAAAAACCAGTTGGTTGTTTCTTCATAATACAGTGAAAAGTAAAGAGATTTCATTTTAGCTGAAATCAAGCAAGTCCAGAAATAGGAGAAATAAATCACTCACTTGAAAAAACGTTTTGGAAAATAGAGTAGTTAAGACCTCTACTGTTTTCTAAACTTTAGTCAAAACCTGGATGTTACAAACTGAATTTAACACTTGAAACTGTTCATGAAAGAGCAATGAAGGCTCTGTTGTCTTGCTTGTGTGTAGCTACAGTTGCTTTTGAAGACGCTGATCTACTCTGTTTTCCTTATGACAATCACTACTTTAACAAAGATACTTGTTTGAAGTAGATTGCAAGAGAAGAACAGTTTGATCATCAATGCTGAAATGTCTCTTCAGTGTAGTTTTTCCAGCGTAATTTTGAATGTCAAGTCTTGGTCTCTTGTTGATTGCTAAGGGAGATTCTTCCTCAGCTTAAAAAAAAGTTTGCTCAGAAGGTCTTACTGATACCTGTTTTATTTTTAGCATTGTTCCTTCTATCCAAGTTCTGAGCCCAGGTATGCCTTGCCCATCCTAGTATTGTTAGATATCTTTTAGCTACATATCCATCACTCTCATATTCCTTCTTTTCTTATCACCTTCTTTATCCACTCTTAAGTTTGGAATCTTGGTAGTTGCTGTTTGCCGTGTTTTTTCTCTTGGCATGTTATTCCAATGTATTCATATGTCACCTAAACCTCATGGAAATTTTCCTGTACAATGGGATGACGCTGAGCACTGCAGCTGAGGGGTTTTGTTTTGGCAGTTCCACCAGCACTTGTAGAATATAAAGAAATGTCTAACATTAAGGAAATTCGAACAGCTGGCTAACATCAGCTGTATTTTTTCCACTACTCCACGTGAAAAACATAAAATAGCAGGTGGTCAGTTTTTACGTAGAAGTGAGCAAGTTGTCTGCTGTCTGTGGAAACAAGTTGAAATTTTGATTATGAAACTGATATTCATAATCATATTTGATTATGTGAAATGGTAAAGGCTCAGTTGCAGGATGACTCAGTTCAGTACAACTTTGTCTTCTCGAATACATTAATCAACTCCATTTATTTAAATATTGCAGTAAAAATTATCAGTATTTTAGGTTTTTCTACTTAGGCCAGAAGCAATGTTAGTTAGATAATTTAAAAAAAAAAAAAGACCATCATGTAGCACAAATTGCATAAATGTTATTCCCTCAAGCAAATGGCCACTCTGTGGTAGCTGGTCTAGAACTGTATACTCACTTCTTAAAATTGCTTCCAGTAGAGTACTGTGTTTTAAGGATGGCAGTTTAAGATGGCATATTAAATATTATAAATATAATATTAATATTTCACATTATGTAGTTAGAGTACCAAAAAAACTTTTTATAGATGGTATTCAATTTGATTTCATAGCAATATCTGATTTTCTTTTGAAGTTTTTCTGTCCCTAAGATAGGCATTTGAATGATACTGAAGAAAAGCTAAAATGGTACTTAGTCTCTGTGGGGAAAGTATTACCTTTGATGAAAATTATTCACAATGTGCTAAAAGTTTACTACACAAAAAGTGATTATGTAGACTTCATTCTTGCTTAGGTAATCTTACCAAAGAGAGAGGTAGGCAGAAAGAGTAGTATTAGTCACACAGTTTCTCTTTGTGGGGGGTTGGGTTTTAGTTTCTAGTGTATCTGCTGAACTTGTTGCAAATATATTTTGACACTAATATTAAAGTCATTACAGCAAATAAAATTTTGCGTATGACTAGGCAACTAAGTGTGTGTGCTCCTATTAAGTTCGTTTCTAAATTCTTAGAAAAATAAAACGCGTAAGGCATTATTACCAGTATGTGCTTCAAGCACTGAATTTATAAAGTAGATGGTTAATAATATGAGGAATGATATATCACAGCTGTAATGCCATGTCTTCTGAAGTTAATGAATACTTACAATTTTCATAATGAAAAATTAAAATAAGGTTAAAATGGTTTATAAGACTGCCTACAGATCCAGCAGAAGTCTACTTAGAAGAAAGAACGTTAAATTTGAGTGACTTGGAAATATCTATTACCTAGCATTATATATGGACTAGAATCCTGCACTTGTATTTAGGATTGTTCAAATGTGGACGATTCAACCAGAACACAGCACAGAAAAATGAAATGTTATTTGCTCTCGGAAATCACTGTGTACACAGCAGATTGTGGGTTTAGATGTCTTCAGCACTTCAGTTATGTGAGTCTCTCTTGTTGACTCAGTGCAACAATCTCTCATCTGTGTTTGCCTGTTTCTTTACCATTTCTGAAGTCACATGAACCTTTGTGCTTGTTTTTCCTATTAACAAAGCGTAATGAAGCTTTTGTTACTGTGCCGTGGTGGTTCTGGGGCAGCTGCCACAAAACAACGCAAATGAGGTGCTGGTTTAAGGTCTGTTTGAGAGAGGCCACTGCTCACAGCTGTTTGGTTTTGAGAGATGGTACCACACAGGTGAGGCTCAGCTGCATTTTTAGAATTCACCCTCAAAGGAAACCTTGAACTTCCGTGGTGATGCTTGGCTTCAGAGCAGAAGAAGCTGCTGTGCCGTGTTCCACGTTCCTGTGTCGGGGCAGGGGTGAGAAGTGTGAGGCACTGCTGGAAGAGGGGAAACCGCCTTCTCTTCCCACAGGTGTTTGCCCAGGCGGGAGCTGGGGAGGCTGACAACACACAAACTGAGATGAGTGTTGTGACACTGCACTTTCCTGAACTTGTTTTTCCATTTTGTGTAATGCAGAATGACTGTAATTGAGAGTATATTTGGAATGAGCTACCTTTGTGGTTATCAGATATGTCAGCTTTGCTTTTTATGTTTATATGTTGGGTTTGTAACTCTTCTAAGCTGTTACTGCATGACAGACTCCTCCATCTTAATTTCAGTCTCTGAAATTCATCTTCTTCCTTCATTTTTTTGACAGCATAACAATGTTACACCTTGATCCCAGTGTATCTATCCCACAGGGGGTTTGCTGTATGGTGTTTTTTGTAGCCATCACTACACTAGCAGAACAGTCCCTGTTAACAAAATTCCTCTGAAGTATTGTTTTAGAGTGGATTTTTTGTTGAGCTTTCTCATTGTCTACAGCTTGCGAAAGCATAGTGGAATAGAATGTATCTAGTTTTTCTCCAGTATCTCTTTTACTCCTGAGGATTTTAGTATCCAGTTTAAGGAAATGTATACCAAAAACTGTTTCGGAAGTGTGGCAACTTATCCTCTTAACCATACAGATGTGATGTTTATAAAACAGAAACTTTGGCATTTCAAAACGTGATGATGATCTGTAGAATAAGAGGGCAAAGGAAGAGCTTGGAATAAATAGAATGGCTTGACAGAATAAAGAAACCTGAAATTAAGAGGTGATTTTTACAGTTGTAATATTGTGTCGTAAGATATACAAATATTAAGAGTACTGATTCAGTTATTGAATCTAAAGTATCCATTTGCTCAGCTGTGGAGTAGTGAAGAATAGGGATTTAATTTAGATTCTTTTTTTTTCCTGAAAGTTGTAATTTTTCTTATCATATTATGGTGTTGAATTCTAATTTAATTTAAATTTAATTTAAATTATTTTAATTACCCCAGCATCATGTTTTCTGTATACTCATTGTTTAAGCTGTAGTTGGAGCAGGTGAAGTCGATAATCCTTTTCATAGAATGGTTTGGGTTGGAGGGGATGTTAAAACCATCTCATTCCAAGCCCCGTGCCATGGGCAGGGACACCTTCCACCAGACCAGGTTTCACAGACTCCATCCAACCTGGCTTTGGAAATTTCCATGGAAGGGAACCACAGCTTGCCTAGGCAACCTTTCTATTTGGATAAGAAGAGGGAGCGACTGTTCCAGATAGTAGAGAAAATACAGTTCTTAGTGTATTTGTCAGGCATGGGAAAGACTTGTTTACTTGTGTTTGCACCAGGGATGTACAAACAAATAAATGGCTCAAACTGATAGAGATTTACCTTAGATCCTCTTCAGGTGATGGAAATAATGTGCTGCAAGAGAGGAGTTACGGTCGCATATCAAAAAATGCTGTTACAGAATTGCACAGTAAATTTCCACAAACGATTGAATAAATTAAGTCCCTGGACACGTTTATGGTACTGTTTTCAAAACAGAAATTAAAATCTATGTCTCTGGAGGTCGTATGACTACTTAGCAAGGAAACAGACTCAAAGTTATTGGTAGCATCAATGAATACTAAATATGCTTTTCTAAAAATAAGATGTATTGTACCTCATATGTTTACTACATTTAGTCCTGCGATATAATTTACTTAATGCTCTGCAATATTCCTGAAAAAAAAAAAGCCAAATTATTTGGCTTGGATTCATCTTGTTCATGTGTAATAAGATTACTGATGTAAGTATTTCATTTATTGTTTGCTCTTGTAAGAGAATGTCTTACAGAGATGATGCATCTCAAAGGCCTTTATCACTTCATCTTTCAAGACAGAGGGTGAAGTTGAGCTAAATCTCTGTACAAACTTTACCTTCCTACAGCCTTTTTACCGAAAGGTATTTTTCTGTAGTCAGCAGCTCCAAGAACAGAGTTCTGTGATTTGTCCCGCACTTGGTCTTTGGCAGCCACAAACCTCCCCGTGAAAGAACCAAAGGAAATCTTTTAGCAGGGTGAGCACTAAAGGAAGAAGTAGAACCTGTTGCATAAGAGGGCAAACTATGATTTCTTATCATTTAACTTCCTCCTGTTGCACTTAAAAACATTTTTATACGGACTATCTTAAATTTCTTATGACTCCAGGTTGTAAATTAACATACGGCATAATCTGAAATGCAGATGAGGGGAGAGAGGGCACTTGTGGAAAGTGGCTTCTTGTCTTACTGTCAAGGAGACTGTTATGCTTGAAGTTTTATATTTCTGCAGAAATCCATAGATATTTTTGGATGTGCAGGTGGTAGAGTGTGCCTGTCAAATATTTTTTTTTTTTTTCCTCTCAATGAATTCTTTGCAAGAATCTTGGCAAAATATTTTGAATGCATTTGTGGGGTTTTTTTCTTTTTTTCTCTATATTCACTATTCAATTACATCATTTGTTCTGATTTTCTTATCTCAATGGTCCTTTCTTAAAGACTTCTAACCTGTGCAGAATGATACTGGTAAATAAAGACTTGTAAAATCACAGAAAAAAAAAATAAATCTAGTGAATTTAATAGAAGTGACAGTATCTTCTGTGTTGAAAAGGCAAAGTAAATTTTGAAATATGAGGATTGACATGGAAAAGAGTTACCAAGATAAAAAGAAGATGAACAAGGCTGGTCAGGAACAGTGCTGAAAGAGGCTAAAGGAAAAAAGGTGTCACTGTGGGCTTTAGGTTGCCAACTCTGGGCAGAAGCAGCAAGAAGAGACAGCATTACCAGAACTTTAGGAATGAGCTCTTATCTAAATTAATATAATACTGAGATACAAAAAAAAAGGATACCGAGGTATCTGAGTTTATTGGAGGCAGAGTCAGTGTGTGGTGCTTTATTCATTGCTCAGACTGTACTGAGCACACCAGACAGTGTTTGCACAGCCCTGGATGGATTTGGAATTGTGCTTGTGGTGTCATCTTTCCCCAGCCTACATTTTCTTTTTTTCCCCACAGTCTGTATTTGTCATGTGTGTGACTGAACTCCAAGAGACTGGAGCTTGAAGCGCTATGCTGATGCAGGGCCTACTGCCTATTTTAATTCTTTTTCCTTCTAATAATTAACCGTTAATAATTAATGGGTTATATATATATGTACCAGCCATGGTACATCTGAGTTCTCAGTAAAAAGCTGTCACTTTATTTTTTAGCATTTTCATTATGACATCATTAATGCTTGATTACAATGATTTTGGGTCTGTTTGGCCACCACTACTTCCCATGGATTTGAATTGTCTTCTCACTTTACAGTTCTCTGGTGTTGGGGCTGTGTTAAAGCAAATGTCTTTTTTTTAATGGGAAGTGAAATTTCATGTCAGCAGGACAAGCATGTGCTGTGCTTGGCTTTATTTCTTCCGTAAGAATGTAATATTTTATTCTTCTAGTTAGTGTCATATGTATACATA
The DNA here is from genome assembly GCA_013398115.1 of Falcunculus frontatus. NCBI lineage: Eukaryota > Metazoa > Chordata > Aves > Passeriformes > Falcunculus > Falcunculus frontatus. Next base: position 837,835 of record VZRV01007706.1, read on the forward strand.
CCATAGTTTTATGTATATATAATATATATAATAGGTATGTAATTTTCTGTTTATTTTATATAGACATCATTCTTACCTTCAGAAAGCAACTGTTACTGTATTTTCTGACAATGAGTGTTTATTTACTGAGAAAATAATTTTTACTTTCAGAGCTTTTTGATTAGAAAGGAAGAAAAGCCAACTGATTATTATGAACTATAAAATTATTCAGTACTGAATACCAGTAGATAATCCAGGGCACTTTAAGATGCAATTCTTTTTTCATCTATTTAACAGGCCTCTAAATGATAATGAACTTGTCTTGATGTGCATGCTAATTTGTGGTGAAAGGTGGTAAATGAGAAGTTACCCGAGATTTAAAGTCTAAGAAAAACAACTTGAAATGCCTCTGCTTCATCTTTTATGTAGCTAAAAATGATATAAAATGGAAGAAGACAGAGGTGAAATGCTTAAGAGAGAAAAATGTATAGATTTTAAGTAATTCATAGGGTTTTTTTCTGAAGAGAACAAAAGCTAAGATTATATATGTCACTCTGATGTACCAAATCCTATTTAAATAATTGAGATGTTTGGGTTTTGTTATTTTTTTTGTCTTACTCCAACTCACATATTGCGCCAGTGGGATAAATTATCTTGGTTCATTCCCATTTTACAGACAAAGTGCATGAGAAAAAAGATTAAGTGGGTTGCTCAGGGGCATGAATAACATTGTGAGCTGAAAAAGGCAAAAAAAATCTTTGCACTTAGATTAGTAATCCATTTTTATTTATATCAGCTAATGTTTCCACTGTTGGTTTTCTCCTTTCCTTTCTGTTATCTGTGTAGCATGTGTTCTTAACTAATCAGAAATTATTTTACAAGCTTCTCTGATTAGTGAAACTTCAAGCCATCCATCACAAGGGAGAGTTCCACTTCAGTTAATTCCATGTGTCTTGTTTTCATCTAATTTTCTGGTGTTTCTGGAAAATACATATTGCCTTTATCCATCACAAAAACGTAATAATAATTTAGAAAAATAAAGATTAGAGTGCCTTATTTGTTGTTGCAAAATAGAATTTAAAAATATGAAGGTGAAGTCAAAGACATGCTTTTCCTGGGTTTTATTAACATAGGAATTACTCCTGTTCAAGCAGTTTGACAGCTTTATTAATATAATTTATTTAATAAAGATGTTTGAAACTGCTGGATTGAGGAGAACAAAAGACAGTCAAAGAAATAGGAAAGGTAGGCATCAAGAGAGACAATAGTCTAGGCTCAATGACTCAACTTAGATATGAGCTGTGAAATAAATGGGAGAAGGGAAAAAGAGGAAATATGATCTGAATTTGCAAAAAAATTTAGGAGTGAGTCATCTAACTCTGACTTATAAGTGTGAATACCATCTCAGAAGTCAGTGATAACCATATCTTTCATTGTGAATCCAGGCCTATTATCTTCCTAGGGTGACTCTAGAAAAATGTCAGTAGCACTTGACTGAGTGTGTTTGGAGACTTTGCCTTGTTGGCTAAACCCAGGATTCACTATGGAGGATCTTTTCCAGAGACAGAATTTTGTATTGATTCTCTGAGTGTAACTCTGAAAATTGACCACCGTCTTCATGACAGTGGCACTCTCTTACTTGTGAGTGTCCTGTGGTGCCAGGAGATCTAATAATAAATCAGATTTCCATTGGGAAAAGGCCAGCCCCTGAGCAGTGTATGGATCTCCTTGTTTCATGAGGAAAGAAAAGAGACCATGTTTACCATGGCATGGATGTGGGCCCCTTGCCACTGGGAAGGTCTGGCACAGGATTTTCAGCCACTCTTGCTCTGTATCAGAGGAATTTTTGTCGTAACATTTGATGAGTTCCTTCATGATTGAAGTGCACAAGAAAAAAAATGTTTGGAGTGTGCTGCTGTGATCACTTGATTTTTTTTAATACTGTTATTGATAACAACTCAGATTGCTTGTACCGGTATAATTTGCAGTCCCATGAGCAACTTTTATAGTGTTTAGCAAAAAAATGAAGTACCTAAGTCTTCTAGATAGGCTTATTCAGATTATATTATCCTTTTAAGAACTGTAAATCTTTCATTGTGTTAATCAAAAAACCTGAAACAAGATGATTTTCTCATTTTCTGAAATTCAGGGTACATCTCCCTGTCAAAAATAAACATTCCTTTTAGAAAATTATGGAGCCAACCTTGATATAAAACATAAAGTGAAAATACAGGGTTTGAGTTTGCTTTTGTCCTTTGGTCAATAATCCTTCTCTCTTCTGATCTGCTACATGGAGGGTAGTGGTAGGAATCTCTTCTCTGTGTGATGCTTCAGTGTATTCACAAGGCATGATGTAGCTAAAATATGGGCTAAATATGCATGTATGGATTATATGTGTGGTGGCCAGCCTGGTCTCTCTGTGGAGAGGAGTTTCCTTATCCATCCATATATTTATTGAGAAAGCAAGAAAGTAGGAGTTATCCTCAGGTAACTTTTCAGCACAGGATAAAGTCTTTAGAATTCATGGAACTTTAGAAAAAATGCATGCAAGAAGTATTTTAAAATCCAGGTAATTTGAAATGTTTATAAACAAAACAACCCCATTCATACATAATTCAATTAATTTAAAAAGAGATTCATAAAAGTCAAAACATTTTACATGGAGACAGTGCTTGTAATTATCAGTGCCACCAAGAAAATTAAAGTATAGGTGTATCTAAATGAAGACACTGAGGAAAAATAAACATCATAGGGGTTTAAAATAGTAGTTAAACTGCATTAATTCACTCTGTGGACACTCTTATTCATTATTTTAGTGACCTTACTTCAGTCTCATTAGTTCATTTTTGGAAACCGTTACATCAAAGTAAAGCTTTTACATTTCTGAAAATCACTGTTTGTATAAGTATACTTAGTAGTTTAATCTTCACTTTTTAACCTTTTGGGGTTTGTGCAGTTAAACTCTAACACAGACACATTCATACCAATAATTCAGGTTTATAAAGATCCCATCTGTCAAGCATCCCAAGGCAGCAATTCCATGCTCTCGTCCCAACAGAAGTCAGGCTCCCATTCCCATGTGACAGTCGTGGCTGTAAATGATGTTCAGCTACAGAACTGGTCTGGTGTCACAGGATGGGGGGCAAATATTTGTTCAGGTGCTTGGAAATAATAATGAAATATGTTCTGAGTAACTAAATGTCCAATAAGTAATCACTTTAATGGCACTGCTCTGTGAAGGAGATATGTTCTGACACATTTTATGTGACTTTTGATTATGATTTTTTTTTCCCCTATTCAGAACATGTATTACAAAACCAAGAAATCGAAGTCAGAGTTCTTTGTCATGGCCATTATATTGTAATTTACCATTAATTTCTCTTCTAGCCTGAAAAAAAAGCTTGTTACTTGGAAGCTTCAGTTTGGAGGTGCCATTAACAAATTTAGGTCCAAGGGTCACTGCCTCTTTTCAGTTCTTGTACATGAAGCAGAAGGAGTCAAGGCACATCCGGTCCAGTCCTACATCAGCTAGGACTTGTGTGTAACACAGCTCCAGGTTCATAGCAGCCATTAGCTTGTTCTTCCCTAGCCAGGAAACTTTGTCCCAGGGAAGGTCAGGCTGTCATAGGAGGGTGCAGAAATCAAGTTTATGGTTTGATACTGACCTCCCTCCCTTTTCTGTCTTGAACCATTCCCTTCATGATATGTGGTATCATATAAGTGATATGTTGTGGCTCATTTTTTATCTTTCTGCTAAACTGGACCGAGAGACTGGAATTATGTAGCTGCTTTTTTCCAGCGTTTCTTATACTGGAATTGTGTTTTCCTTATGTTTACACTTTTTTGATGCACAGGGCAAAGGCTGTTTCAGTCCTGATGAATGTGATGTAGCTGTTCACAAAGTGACTGTTTCTACACCATGCTGCCTTTAAAATGGATGCATAACATGCAGCTGGTTCAGAATTTAGCCAAAACGTGACCTTTGAGTAATGGTTAGTCTGAGTAAAATTAATCTAATGGATGTTTTTTCGTACCAGGGTTTCTTTTAATTCTAAAGCAGGAGGGAAGGTTTACACAGTGCTTGGTAACTTTCCTCCCCCACTTGAAAGGATTACAGATTAATGGGAAGGGAGCCAACTCCCGGTTTCACATCCTTGCAATTTCATCTGGACTGTTCCTGTCAGGTTATAGCAGATATTGTCATACCTAAATGGATTCAAATCAAATAGAAATTACCTTAGATTTTTTTTATATGGGTGTAATTCACAAAGCTGAGTCCCTATAAAATCCTTTTAAACTCTGAAGTGATTTTTTTTTTCACATGTACTGATACACAGAGCATTACAAGCCTTTTTTTTTTTTTTTTTGCAATGGGAAAATGTTTGGGGAGATAAAACCATAAGCTGTAACTGAACGCTGGCAGATGAGGATTTTGTTTCCTAGTTGATTCACCTCGCTGTCCTTTTTTTAGGCTTGAGAAATCACTTAAAGGTGGCTTGAGAGTAGAATATGGCTCGTTGATAGGGAGGATTTCGTGGAATTTATGGTGGGAAACTGAAAATGTGCTTCAACAAGTGAGACAAAACAAGGGGAGTAAGGAGAGGAGACTGAGGTGTGGGAGCAGATGTGTTTTTACTTGGGTCCATCCAACCGTTAATAAGCTCAGATTTGAGTCCTACTGGACTTTAATTAATAGCCCTCTGCTGGGAAACATAGACTCACTAAACCAGTGGTTAGGAATTCCAAAGAAAAAGAGCCAATCTGACAAGTATTATCTCTACAGGCATACAGAGATATAAATGCTTTGTTTTAAGAAATGCACCGTAACTGATCTGTGACCTTCCTTGCTGAAGCAACAGCCTAGGGAGGTTATTTTTAACTCTCAAAATGAGTGCTGTACTATCATTGCTGCTCACTGTGCTGCAGCTCACAAGGCTTGTTTCCTAATGTAATTTTACCTATAGAAGAAATGGAGTAAGCTATTCTTGAAGTTAGCTTCATGGAATGAAACAGATATCATGATCTGGAATTTTGTAGCATTACCAGGGTATACCTATAATAGGAAAAAAATCAGAATACTTGGTAATTTCGTCTTGATGAAATCTCTACCACTGAGGCTTGGCTAGTAAACACATAATACTTTATTTTTTGTAACTGAAGATGGTGTTCTGGTTGCCTGGCTTTACAGCTACAGTAAGGCAGGACTCTGGGTAGGCTGTATTGACTATAACTGTATCATGCAAATGAGATGAGGGAAATTTACCCCTATATGCTTATTCTTTTACAATACCTTTAAAATTCTTTTAAGAGGAGCAAAGATTGAATTTATTCTATTAAGAAATTGCGTGGTGTATTTTCTCTTTGTGCTTTCTTTTTGCAGAATATTTTCCCTGTGCTTTTTCATATTTAGAACATGTCTGAGTTGGAAATGGAAGCCTAAAGGTTTTTCTGACAAATTGCTGAGGTCTATTAATTTGTATGGTTCGTTTGTGCTCTCCATAGTCAAGCTGAATTTGCTGGTGCATGCTTTGGTTGTGTTGGAAATGCAGTTCTGTTTTAAAGTGGTATCTAGTCCCTGTAATATTTTTTTCTATCAGTGTCAATGTATTTGGAAGACTGAGTCCCTGTAAGGTTGAAAAGAGTCACTTCAGGAAATAAAAATAAATCGTATGTGAGGAGTTTGTGAAGAGAAGCTTCAGTGGCTGGTGAAGGCTTTTATAGGAGTACTGAGGGGAGGAGAGGAGCTGTTTAATGCCAACTCTTCCTGTAGCCTGTCAATTTATTCATGCAGTGGACCTTGCAAGCCCAATCCACAGATGCTATTTTCTGCTCCTTACTGAATAAAACTCAGTGCTGGGTCCTGAGTGTAAAGATTAATTAGTCAGTGAGTGTTAAAGGTCTGTTAAAGCCATTATGGCGTGTGTCCACAGAGACAAATAGGGGCTATAAAACACTGTGTTCGAAACCTAATTTTACATGTGTATTTTTCATTAATAATAATGATGGTAGTAATAATTATGGTCTTTTCATTCTGAAAGCTCTCCAAGGACTAAATGCATAGTGCAGTGCATACTGTGTAGGAAGGATCATGCTTTCCATCACTGAAATGCAGGCTGTCAGAAGGCAGCCTTCGAGTGATGTGGAGCTCAGGTTGTTGCTGGCCATTGCTCAGACAGCTGTGCAGTGCAGCTCCTCCAAAGAAGCTTCTTGTGTCCAAAACTAATTGTTTCCTGAGCTGAGAGGCTAGAATATGTATGTCACTGCTGAGAATGGCAATCAAAGAAATGTATACAGTTATCTATATTCTACTTTTTTTTTTGTTTGACTTCAAAAATATATCCTTCCATTTGGTTGCCAGCTTTCAAATAAGCTTGGACTTACAACAGTGTTGAATATTTGACTTTTTATCAGAAATTTTTAGCTAAGTTAATAATTTTTAGCAATTGGCATAAATGGGAAGAATTTGTTTGTAAATATAAGCATATGCATGAGTTGAAAATACTCTTGCTCATTTCTCAGGACTAAGCTGCAACTGTTCTGTGTGTGCTGAAAATGAACGTCAGCATTACCAGCAACTTCAAAAGTGAAATGTTCCCCTTTGCATATTTTGCAGAATTCTGTGGAGTTTAGTGGTACTTTTTGTGTATATTTTTGGTTTTTGGAAAACTGGTGAAGCTTAAGGCAGCTGAGATGAGTGAACTATCAGATAGGGCCTATCTCTTGCACTTATAACTGTTCCAGCATGCAAAGCTAGAATTGATTATAATACTTGTAAAAGTATTCCTCCTTTTCTTAGAATGAGACTTAAGCAGGGAAGGAAGCCATTATAGATGTTCCCAAAATTTGGGTTCGTTTATCCTGTTCTGTCCAGGTATGAGGTACTTGTTTGATTAACACAACCCTAATTTACAAAACTGACTATATATATTCTCCATCTGGTTACAAATGAAGAAAATTGTCAGCATGATTGGAAGGGAACTTCCTGTTCTAGTCTGGACACTTGTTTTGTACAGTGTTTTCATCACAGTGCCATACTTGGATCAGAAGATGCCAAGATACATTAGATCTGAAATACAGAAGGAAAAAAGATGGCATTTTTCATGTAAAAGCAATGGACTGTCAGGTCAGATTCCCACTGATTTTTGTCAGAATGCTTTCCAGACTCCTTGTTACGCACTGACATCTTAGACAATTTAAAATATTTGTTGTTTCTGTCCAGCAGTGGAGGGAAAAACTTGCATTCAGCAGTGTGTGCAAAAGTGTTCCAGGGTTTCTTCCTCTCTCTGAGGTTGTCTAACTCCTGCAGTGTTTAAGGGAAGTCTTGTTCCTTCAGGGGAACAGTAAGCTGTTGTTTCAGCTGTTGTGTTGATGTCAAACCTGGGAAGCACAGAAAAGAAATGGAAAGATAATGATTTGTTGAACAGGCCTCCAGCACAAAGATGACTGAATAAAAATGGATAGAGATGATGATTGTTTTAGTGTCTATATTACATGAAACTATGGTACAGCAAGAAAAGGTTATTCTTGGAGAGAGGTTGAAGAGGGAAAAAGAAACAGCAACTACGTGGCCCTTGCCAGATTTCTAACTACAGTTGATAGAGAACCAGTTACGTTTTGGAACCTTCATGGACAGTCATTCTAGAGGCTTCAAGAATTTAGCACTCTTGCCAAAGAAATTGAATTAATCACTCACTTTAGCAATGTATTTATATTAGCCAGTGAATGAATGAAGTCAAAGGGCTAATAGATATAGTGAGCAAAGCACTTGCCTTTCAGCTGCAGGTCAAGCAGCAATTGCAGATCTCTGAGGAGCTCTTATCCCAGAGACAACTTGGTTTCAGTGTGCTGAAGTGACTGACGGAGCCAAGGGTGTGACTGGCAGCTGTGCTTGTTCACCTCATCAGAATACCTAATGCTGCTTGAAGCCCTATCCAAACATTTCACATCTTGTAATGAAAGCTCAATAACTGTGGTGTAATCTCTTAAAATAACAGTTTATAGAAACATGCTTTATTTTAAGATAGTTATCATCAAAAAAAGGATTTATTTTAGGCTCTAGTTCATTTTTGAAGTAAGTAACTTTACACATATGTCTAATATTAATTGTGTAGGAATTGTGAGGGCTGCAGAAGGTCTTGTCATAATATTTCAGATGCCTTATTTGCCTTTTATTTGGCAATCCATCAATGCTACGCTGTAATAATACATGTGTTAAAATTAATACTTGGGTGTGACAGTTTTTTCAGATATGTGCCAAGGTACATAGTTCTGTGTATGTTAATGATTCCTCACAAATATTCAAAATAGTTACAAACAGTTGCAGTTTGGGTGAAAATTTCTAATTTACATAGGGCAATCCATAATCAAAAATTGTAAAATGAGAGAATGCCTGTTTATAGTCATAAGCTTTGATTTCGTTCTGGGCTTTTTCAAACACTTGCCCATTTTGCTCGATGTTTGTTGCAATTCATGTTTTTGTATTTTGATGTAAATCTTCATTGCTTATCAGTGATTAGAGAAGCCAGTGCAGTCCATTAAGATGTCTGAGAAGGAAGAATGCTCGCAATATAGCAGGGTCAAAACGTGTTTGCAATTTGCAAACAATAAGTAACAACAGTAAAAGTTTATAATCAGAAACATTTCAGAGGGAAAAATAATGTCTGAGTAATCTCAGTGACTGAGGATTGAGAAGAGGCAGTGATGTTCTTTGTAGATGGAGGGCAATACCACATTGTGGCTTTTTCATCATCTTAAGCTTCTAAATCTCCCTTTCAGCCTTTTGCTGCAAAATTAGACTTCAATGTTTCATTATTTACATGTAATATGAATTCAGCTCTTTTAATAGTCTTCTCTCCATTTCATTGTTTTACTGTGTGCTTTTTATAGATATTAGCCTTTCATTTTTATTGGCAAAATAAAAAAAAAAATTGAGTGCATTTTGAACACCACAAATTAAGCTAATTTTCTACTGCTGCCTTTTAAATCTTAATGATGTATGTATTATTGTATAAATCATGTGAATGGCTCATGTATAACACTAATAATAGCACTTCCACTAACAAAAGAAAGCCAAGTTGTGAGTGGTGGATCTTGTATACTTAATGTGTGATTATTTCATAGGGAGTAGAGACTAACAAAAGCCAGTAACAATGTACAATTTAATGCATACAGCATGGCTAGCAAATAAAGTGCCAGAAGTTGCATCTTAATTTAGGCAGATATTTTCTGGATTCCTTCTAAAAACCTTCACAAATACTACAAATGCAGGTTGTGAATCTAACATTGTAGGGTAGCAATTTATTGCACCATAATTTTGTATATGGCACTACTGATCAGCAGTTTCACTGTGGTGGCTTAAAACTCGACTTTTATTGGAATAGACATTTTGTGGAATAGTAATGACCAACAATTACATAGTTTTTGTCATTTTCATGTGGGTATCATTTATTAACAGCAATATCCAAATTAGCATTTCAGAGGTTTTTCAGGCTAGATGGTTTTAACTGCTCCTTCTCACATGAAAGTCTTAATTTCCTTCACAGCACGGACCTGTGAACTGTAGGAAATGACTGTGGGGGTCTGTACCTGGTAAATCTGCCTTCTAATGAGGGTCATAGCAATGTGGAATTCCTCGGGGTGGGAGCATCCTTGGCAGCCCCCTCTGCTCTGCTCTGGCCCCAGGGTGTGGCATATCCAGCGGGCAGAGCCGGGCAGGAGGGGCTCTGTGCCACCAGTGCAGGAGGGGCACTGCTGAAGCTCCTGGTGCCAATACCCGAGGGAAGGCAAGGTGCCAGGCTCCGAGGTGGAGTAGCCCAAGCCACAAGGGCTCACCTGGTCCTCGTGAAGCTCCACCAGGAAACAGCTGTTCCTGCCTGGGTGGGGATGGAGCTGCTGCTGCCCAGGCTCACAGAGGGGCCCTGGGGATGTGCTCAACAGGACACAGGACAGTGCCCAGCTCAGCACAAGCTCTTGTGGCTCTGGGAACTCTCCTTTGTGGTCCTGTGTTAGCATGCCCGTGATAATGAGATAAAACGGACATCTCGGATTTGGCCTCCTTTAACAGGGTTAGATGCTGGGGCCTGTTCATGGCTTTGGAGTCAATGTTTGACATGTGTCACAGTTGTTAAGGTAGATATTAATATAAAATAATACATTTGTGTAGTGTTCAACTTTCCTGTAGCTGTCTATCAGAAAGTTCTGAAGTGGATTTCTTTAAAGACTCCCTGTCTCCTGAGGAAAAGGGGATAAGGCAGTATGTCCCTGGACAGGATCTATGACTCATTATGTCAATCAAATTCCACTTCAGAGGGGAATAAAGAGATTTGTATCTCAAAGCTGTGCATAACGACTTCTTGGCTTTTCATTTCATATTTATGAGCGGTTTACTTTGAAGTGTTTATCAGGCAATACGCAGAAACATGAGAGAGCATTGCCTGAAACCATGTTCAAGTGTCTAATCTGTTAAATGCTTGCTGAGCAGGCTAGTTCATCAGTGCATGCAATGCAAAAAAGAGAGGAAAAAAATAAACTTTCTGGGGTTTTGAAGCAGAATCTTTATATTAACAATATAAAAAGGATTAATAATGCCAAGCATTTTGAAATAAATGTAATATATGAAACTTACAAAAGTTGGTTATGTTCTGTGTTAAGTAGATAAATAGTTCTTTGCTTGAAAGGAAACTTGACAGTACTTAATACCAAAACTATACAGTGCCACGTCTGCTCTTAAGACAGGAGTATACAGTATCCACAGGATTCTCACTGCTAATTTGGAAGGCTCGAGGCATTCATAAGAGAAGGCTGGTGTAGGTTTCTTTTACCCCCCTAAAAAGGGCATTTCTTGATAACAGGAATGTTAAAAGCTGATTTTAAAAAAAAAAAAAAAAAGAAAGCAATGGTATTAGTCTGCAATGGAAACAAATTTTGAGCAGTATTACCCATTTGCTGTGTGTTGTGCCTGCAGTGGGACTTGGAAGAGGCAAGTATTGCTAAATAGGTCAAAAATTAAACACCATGATTTTAGGTAAAATGGAAACAAAATGGCAGTGTTTTCTCGTTTTGACATAGCTCCAGTGGGTTAGTTAGAAGAGACCATGTGCCTCGTGGTGCTTGTTCCAGTTTCCTGTTCATAGATTTTCTGCTACCAAGTGCACTCAAGTCAGGCTTTACTGATTCTGGCTGGATGTGGCTGGTCCAGGGAGCCCTGTAAGGCGAAGGCACAGACGCTGCAGCCCCAGCCTGCAAACCCTCCTTCAGTTCTGATGTGCACGTGGGCAGGGCAGTGTTTACCTGGGTGGCCACTTCCTCAGGGCTTGTGGTCTGTGCTTTCTGTGCGTGTTACCCTGCATTTAATTTGGCAAGCAACTTCACTTCCAAGCTCATTTTCAAACATTTTCTTACATATAAATAATATTAAGAAGGGTCAACAGGAATATCATTAGTTCAGTGCTTGATTTTTACCAAAAATGCTTTAAACAAAAGAAGTAGCTTTTCCCCCTACAGAGAACATATTTGACTTTGAATAGCTTGATTTGTGGGTTCCTTCTTTGGACTTCTTAAAGTTATCCCTAAAGTTAGTTAGAGGACCACAGCTAATCTCAACTGTACACTTGTGTTTATCTTAGCTGTAGATTTCTGCTTTGACTTTCCAGGTCAGAAATCCTTGGAAACTTTTGGATTGTTCACTTTTTTGGATTGAGGTTTCTTTCCTCAGGTTTTCCTGTTCAAGGATGAAATGGCTCTCTCCTTGATTTTATATCCGTGCACATTGTTCACCAAATTCCCAGTTTAAAATGAACAAACAAACAAAAAAAACTATGCAAAAAAAGACCCCAAAGCCCTATAAAACTTACTCTGTGTTCAGCTGCCATTACAAAAGTAAGTTGTAGAAGAACTTAAATGCAGGGGTAGTCTTGTGACATGTCTGCCTGTTCTCTGTTCTGAAGTCTTTAAAGAGATAACAAAAAAGAAAGTAGAACAAGCAAATGCCTTTGAGAACCACAAATCTGAAATTTAAATAGAGGTGCTGGCAAGCTTTAATATGCTTAGCCGAATCAGAGTTCATCAGTCTGAAAGTGATGGATAAATCTGTGAGTATCCAGAGCCTGTCATGGTGGCTTAAGTCACCTGAAGCCACCGGCCAGCTTAGCTCATGTGCCCTATCACAGCGGCAATTAAGAACACAGTTTTTTCCGATAAGACAGTGACTGCAAGGCCACAGGCAAGAGACATCCAACAGTACCAGACAGTGCTGCTGTCGGTATTCATGTCATGGGTACAGAGTCTGGGAGCAGAATGGACAAGCTCTCATCCACGGCATCCTGTAAGCAGCAGAGAGGAGCGGGTTTTTCCCATCCGTATTCTCCAGTGCTGTCCTTACATACTCCATACTCCCTTTCAAAGAAACCCTGCTTTTAGGTTCAGAACTGCCTGTGACTCCCATATAACGAAAAGGGAATTACATGAACTAGCCTAAAATGCTTCTTTGTAAAATGTTGTTAGGCTAAAAAGTGTGAACTAGTGGGAGGATTATTGAATAATCCAATCTAATCTCTCTCTTGTTAAATCTGAAGAGTTCTTTAATTGGAGTCTGCAAACTCAAAAATAATGATGATGATGATGATAAATAAAAAAAAAAAAAAAAGTAATCATATGATGCCTAGGCATACTTGACCTTTATCAGTGAGATGTGAATTTATCATTTCACCTGATCTGCAAGGCACTTATGAAGCAAGTAAAGGCACTTAGCAATTGAGATGACGTGTGTGTTAAAAATAGTCAGATAACACAGCCTACACAGTAACTCTCTTTCAAACAAACTGAATTTTGGTCTGGTTTTGTAGTATTTGCTGTATTATCTCTTAAAAATAATGCCTCACAAAGATTTTGGGGTTAGGCTGAAAATTTTTTAATGCAGAATTAAGTGCAGTATTTTTTAATTCCAACTGGTTCTTGTGTAGAGTATTTGATCTAGTGGGGGAAAATCATTCTTTTTAAAGTCAGTTTGTGAAAATCAGGGTCAACATTTTCCCATACATAAAAGATTATTTGACAAAATTGTTGTTCTAATTGAGATATCTTGATAATTCCTCTTCAGGGGATCTCACACTGCCACTTGTTAAGCTCAACGCAAAGTGATGGTAGGAGCCTGACTCACTCTTTGGCACAACTGCATGTCCCTCTATTATTAACCAATAGAGTCAGTGCTGGCAGTCCTTCAAATCTTAGACAAAAGTGGAAGGGAAGGGACAACAGAAGTGCAACAACTGGCCCTATTGTTCCAATGGAGTTTTATAAAACAAAGACATAGTTTCAAACAGCAAAAAGTTTGAATAAACAGAATCTATAACTTGTTTATTTACCACATAACACAAATCTTCAATGATCATTGACGAAGGGAAAAGTAGACTAAATTAAAACACTTGTACTGAAATTCTAAACCACTGGAACAGAGCAGAGAGAAGTGTAGATAAAATGGAGAAATGGTTTACATTAACCAAGGGGAGTTGTGGTGCTGAGGTGGGAAGAGAAGCTTGGAACAACCGGTGCCTGCCAGCACCGCTGCCGAGTGCAACAGGCTGAAATCATGGTGTTCAACTTGGGTACACAGGGACCAGGAAAAGAAAATCAGAATAGCAGCATGTCGTGAATGTGTGGAAAACACCACAAGGTAGGGAAGGAAAAGAGGTGCATGGGACCGGGTCATATTTCTTCCTTCCACAGTTCCTCAGATGCCTGGCAAGACCAGCGAGTTCCAGCAGTGGAGCTGGTGGATCTGCAGTGCTGTTGCCATAGCCCTGCAGCCCCTGGATGTGCCAGCAAGGCAATTCACTGCATTTCTTTGTGCAGTGTGCAAACAATAGTCATTGATAGAATGACAGAAATCCTGTATTAAGGTTGTGTATTTCATCTGTAGCAAAGTTCAGGACCAGTAGTGGTCTGGATTGGTGCCAGCTGATCTATTCATAATACCACAACTGACTGGCCGATGAAAATAACTAATTATTTAGCTAGGATTAAAGATGAAAAGCTGGAAGCAGTTTATAATTCAGTCAAATAAATACAGATGTTTCCTGACCGTCTCATATAATGAAGGCAATTGGTGAATAAAAGAAAATGTGGTTGCTAGCAGGTAAACTTCTCAAAGAGTTTCATCTGTTTCCCTTGATACCTGATTTTAAGATATTTACCTTTTACTCCAAAATTATAGTACGCAAATGATTTTAATTTCATTACTCATGAAGTTGGGCATGAGCTTATGTGGATTTTTTGAATATGCTTTTTCAATTCATGTGGTTCTCAGTTGAAAATGTTTGAATTTTTGGGAAGCTCTTCATTTTAGGTGTATTCTTTTCTCAGTCCTCAAAGTCATTCATATTGGTCTACTGATGGTGCTTCTAGTAGGATTAGAAATGCAGAGGTAAAGGCTGGCATCTCTGTAATTTCTAAAACTGTTTGGAGTAACATCCTTCAGAATATAAACAGAAGTTCTCAGCCGAGTAATGGTTTAAACTTTTTATTCTACTGTACAGGTTACAATTTACATTACCATTATTTCTAAGTGACATGGTATTTACAGTGAAGAAGCACCTTGTGACTAAAGAGCTGACAGCTGCTAGTGCTCAGAAATCTTTATATGTGCCTGGGGACCTTCATAAAATATAGAGTATCCATGTTCCCAGCTTGTGAAGCAAGGTATAGAGAAACAATTAAGGTTTTGTCTGTGTTGACAGCTGATTCAGGCTTTTTGAGAGTTTCCAATTAAACAGTTAGGGAAGTATGAAAGCTTATTACCTGTGACTTCTGCTGTTTCTTGAGAGCGCAGTTTATTTATCAAATCGTGAACAGTGGTTTCTTTTTTGTCACTTTTTAAATCTTGATTTAAGAGTATAAAAATAAGAAAAAGGCTTTCCATTAATTTGGCAAAGTATCAACAGCTCATTTATCCCCTGGTTTACTACAGATTTTTGTAGACCTTTTTCTTAATAATTGTACTCAGTTTAGTGTATCAGTGAAGATAAACAGCCGTACAGTGATTTTATCAAAAAAGTACTTTGTGTGTGTATATGTGTGTATATATATATATATATATGTATATATATATATATATACTTAACTGGAAACCAAGGAGAACTCACTGTCCTTTTCTGACATAACTGAAAATACTTTAACAACAGGTGACCTAAATCTTTTGAGCTAGACTAGAATGAAAATGAGATTTTTTTAGTAGTGAAAACTGTGACTTTGAGTTTTGTGGGACCATGGTGAATATATTGTACTCCTTTGTGCCAAGTGAGCCTAACTGTGCATTGCAAACATGGATAGTCAATACAGATACTAAGTGGTAGCTCTCCTCTATTGGGATTGCATTTCATTCTTTCCTTATATTGTCTTTAAAACTGACTACTCTTCAAAGTTTGCATTTTCCATGGAGCTGCAGTTGTTGCTCCTTCATAGGAAAATACTGTCCTTGTGTGACAGGAGATAGTATCAGGTGTTGAGCAGGTTGGTTAACATAAAAAACCAAATTGAAAATCATTCTTTCTGTGTTCTTTATGCTAGCTATCACTTTAAGTACACAAAATTTCCTAATCTTTTCTTGTGTTTCTGGGATGGATTTTACTTAGAAATTCACTATCTTTTCAAATGAAACAGGCATTTAACAAAATTATTCCGTAATTTGATCCGTTTTGGGGCTGGGAATAAAAAATGTGCACACTAACTCTTTTTCATGGGATTCTATTAGAAAACTCCAAACAAAAAAACCCCAAGCACCACTTCCAAAACCCACTATTACTTTGATGGCATTTGGACTGGAGCTGGGGAGTTAACAAGAATTTCATGACTTGCCATGAGGCTTCACGTTCCGTTCTTTCTCTGCTGCTTGTAAAGGAAAAAGTCACAGGAGCTGAATTTTAGTGTCTTGGGGTTGGTTTGTTTGGAGACTGGACAGGGAGTATCTGACCTGTTCTAAGATGGATGCTGGGGAAAATCCCTCAAGTTGCCTTCAGTGACTGTTTTGTTGGTTAAACCAAAGTATCTCCATGCTTTGAATCAGAGATTCTGAGTCTGGGAGTCTTTCCCCTCTCTCTGTCTGTGCATCTCTGCTGAAATACAATAGCTTTTCTGGGGTCTGAGTGCAGAAGTGCTGGAAGCTCTCAGGTGTGCCCAGGAGCTGCTACCGGCCTGGGGGTCAGCTCTGAGCAGGGTTTTCCCAGCGTTCTGCTGCCTGGCAGGGAATAATAGGGGAGGCTCAGCCTGGAATTTTCTTTCTGCTGGCACTTAATCAGCGAGGAGGAGGAGGAGAAGTGTGCCCAGGGAGAGCACGGAAGGGCGAAGCACAGAGGAGAGCAGAGCAATTGCTTACAGAATTGCACACATCTGTCTCCTTCAGGTTTGAGAATGGGCAGTCGGTAGGAGTAGCACATCTCTTTATAATAAATGAAGCTGTACTCCTTTTATCATTCCTCAGAGCTTGGAAAAGTCGGAAAGATTGGCTGGGAAAGTAAAGTGTTACCCTGAAGAGTTGCATTTCAATGTGGGCTGTGGGGGGTAGGTAATAGATAGCCATGTTTGCCACCTAGCTCCATCCTCTTGTCCTCTCAAATCTGATTTTGTCTTTAATCAACATCAGCACTTGAGAAGAAAGCAATAAATGCATACTTTTCCCTAAGCCAGTGTATCATCAAAATCAAGTTCATCACCATAAGGTGATGCCAGAAATATAGTTGGTAGGATAGAGTGGAAAAGGCCCTGACTCTGTGTAAGAACTGCTCAGCAGCAGCTGAAACCTGACAGCCCCAAACCAGCTGCAGTGAAGGAAATCACCGCTGTCTCGGCCAAAAGCATCCCAGTGTGGGCATCTCAGAAAGAAGCAAGGCAGATTATAAAAGACTGTTAAAGAATTCTTCTGTCATTGATGGGAGAAGCTAGGAAATGAACTTTACATTCAAACCACGTGTTGCAATGTACAGAAACATTTCTGTTTGCTGCTTCTTGTCTGTTCATTGCGGACGGGACCAAGGCAGACCAAGTTTATAAAGAATTGAGCAAAATAAAGTGTGCATCAGAGGTTTTTAAAAAGAGAGACGTCTTCCAGAGATTGGACCTAAATTGTGGTACTCCTGTCAGCAAAATCATTATAGCTCTGAACATAAGAAAAACTTGAAAAAGGATGGAATGTCTTAAATAGATATATTTTTGTTATTCTTACTTTCTGTAATTGACTGTAGTAGCAAAGACTGTAAGTGATATTTATCCTTTTGATTTTAGACTTAGCCCAGTCTTGAACTTGATGTTGTGTTGAAGGCAAATTTATCCTATCCGTGAATTACTGGTTTCAGAAATCTTCCTCTGAGGCATCTTGTAGCGATCATAGCTGGATTAGATTAATCTTCAGAAGGGCAATTCGTGCGGTTTGTGGTCACCCAAATGAGACCTCTGCCTAGGGGTTAGGTGAAAGCAACCTTTGCTTAAATGGTGATGCTTTCTAGGCTTAGCAGGGATAATGAGTACAGTAGTACATCACTGAATTCAACACACTGTTAGTAAGTGTTTATATCCTAAATAACTGAAACAGTAAATTTCTGTACAAGGAAGTGCACTAAAGCAATAATAGAAGTAATGTCCTCATTTAAAGGAAAACATCTATTCTATTGAGAGACTATTCACAGCATGTAGATTATGGGCAATGATGACCAAGTACATAACATTATATTACACTTCTAAACTAGAATACTGCTGGTCTATTTTTGTATGAGAGATTCTGTACACCTTAAGGGAGAAGCTGGTTTTAACTGCCTTTCTTTAATGAAAATCAACTAGTGGTTTCTGCAGGTGGGGATGAAGGAACTGGGGATGGAGACGCTACGTTCTGTTTCGCATGAAAAAGGAAAAATCTGGTGACTTTCTATTTTTGATGCTTTGTTCTTCAAGAGAAAGAAGTTTCTTTTCCATCAATAAGGATCTGATGTTGTTTATCTATTTTCACTTAGTGTCACTGGCAAGGTAGTAGATGCTACAAGAGTCTGAAAGAAAGTTTTCAGTGTGCAAGAATGGATTCTGCCTGCACGTTTTAGTCCTGCTTTGCAAGTGACATTTCAGGAAAGTGCAGTTTAGTTCCTCTCAGCTGCATGCAAGCCCCAGGTGTAGAGGGCACTGTATCACATTTCAAGAAGCCACCCTTGCCTGCCTGCTCATGCTGGCAGTGCAGTTTGGCTCGTGGCCCAGCGTTCTCTCTGTGGACACACAGCAGAGCAGTCTGACTGGCCAGGGCATGGCAAGCAGTGGCACTGCTGCCCCGCTGCCTTCGCTGGTCCCCTATGAGGTCTTGCTATGCCTGAGCTCCCAATATTACTTAGAGCTGTAAGGTCGATACTCCTTGAAGGAGACACTAAACCTTACCCCCAGGCCAGGCTGGGCCTACGTTTCCTCACTCCAGTTCATAAGTGCTGTAGTTTGTACTAGCACTGGGCAAGGAGGGCTCTGTTGTTCTTGCTGAACTTTGTCATCAGGATTCCACATGGAGTATTCTGGCAGGCTGAGTGGATGTGAAATGACTTGGTATTTTTTCATCTTTTGTGAGACTTCGTCTGCAAAGTAATAGTAGGGTGCCTGAAGGAGGGCGGCCAGGATGGAGAAGGGCTTTGAGGGGAAGCTGCGTGAGGAGCCGCTGAGGGCACTTGGTCTGTACAACTGGAGAAGAGGAGAATGAGGAGAGACCTCATTCCGCATACAGCAGGCTACAGCTTTCTTGTGAGGAGGAGAGGAGGAACAGACATTGATCTCTTCTCTATGGTGACCAGTGACAGAACTAGAAGGAATGGCCTGAAATTGTGTCAGGGGGGGTTTAGGTTGAATATCAGGAAAAGATTCTTCACCCAGAACATGGTTGGGCACAGGAACAGGCTCCCCAGGGAAGTGGTCGCAGCACCAAGCCTGACAGAGTTGAAGAGGTGTTTGGACAATACACTCAGGCACGAGGTGTGATGATTGAGATGTCCTGTGCAGGACCAGGAGCTGGAATCTGTGATCCTTGTGGGTCCCTTCCAACTCAGCTTGTTCTGTCATTCTGTGAATTACTGTGCATGCAGATTATATTTATCCTCTGTGTGAATATACGAGGGTGGTCTACTGATGCCATTAATACCTTGATGTGCAATAATGGCTGAGTAAAGAGAAGAATATGTTAGCGGAAGCAGTTCATATGTCATTCAGGATATGTGGGCAGTTTCATTTTAGAAAAAAAAGGCATGTAGGAGAACATGGTCCAGATCAAGAAAAGGTCTAGAGAATATAACAGTAGTATTTCCATCTTCCTTCCATTTTACAGTAACTTAAGGGCTATGAAGGTATTTGGAATTATAAATATAAAGATACATTTCTATATATTTGGATGTAAAATACATATCTGAAAACCTCTTTTATATATGTATGTATAGATGTGGAAAAATGATTATTCAAGGACAAGTTATTCTGCCACTATATGCTGCTATACAGAACAGTCTCAAATAGTATTTTGCAGAAGCAAATGCCAAAAGTTAGTATATAAAACTAATATAAAATCTACTAGAGAAGAACATGTTTTTACTAGACAGGGAAATTTCTAGAATATTTCATGTCTGCTGTCAGGTCATAAGACTATAAAGGGATTTCTGAGAAGCATCATAGAAAATCCTTTCCCAGAGGTTCAGGGGCTGATTCCATTTGTGCTCTTGATATGATCCACTTCTCAATTTTTTAAAATTCGGTCAGTTACTGAAAAATGCCAAGTTCCCAGATAATAAAACTCAAATGGGTGAATGAGTTTCGTGAATAGTGTATTTCACTTTCAGTGCCTTTACTATTTTCCTCAGACAAATAAAGTAAGAACAGGGTGCTAATCAATGTGAAATCATCTGGGCTTGTAATGGCTGTTAAAATCCACAGAATATCACCGAAATGTTTTACTGTGTATGTACAACACCTTAATTAAGCTAATATATTCATGATTTGTGTGTATTTGTAGGCATGCCACCAGCAAACAAGAAAGTTTGAAAAACTTCATTTTCACAATGAGTTTAGCAGTTTTAACATGTATCTAAAGTCAACATATACTCTACCGGGGGGGGGGGGGGCGCTATTAAGCTTCAGTTCAGTCCATTTTTTATAGTTATTTTGGTCTGATTTTGACCTTTTTATTAATAAGTCTAAGGTTAATTTGCTAACATGGCTGAAGCAAAACTCTAATCAATCACAGTTTTTGTTAAATGTCTTCTACTGAAACTGCACATGATTAAAGTTTACATTTTCCTTAAAAGTAGCTTTATCTGTCATGCTAGAACTCTTCACTTATTACCAAAAAAAAGCAAAAAATCTCTAGACTGAAGTGCACTTGAGAAGCTCATTTTTAGGACTGTTGAGTTCCCTGCTTTTAACTAAACTACTAAATTTCTGATTACTACATTAAATATTAGAAGGCAGGTAAAATATGCTCCTGACTTGAAGGGTTCGGGTTAATTTGGTGCTGATGAAAGCAAGCTGGCTTTTTTAATGTCAGCCTTTTTATATTCTTTTTACCCGTTGCCACTAAATTCTTCATTTCTTGAGGAGCATCATCTGCTGATAATTTTTCACCTGGTGCTGTGGCCACTGGCTCACTGCTGGCCCGTTTGCAGGTTGACCTCAGGGTGATGGAGCCACACACGAGCCTGGTCATTGCTGGCTGAGGACATAGGTCAGGCTTCCAGGAGAAATCCATCCCCCTTCCTTTAACAGATGAGCTCTAGGAATAAATTTCAAGTGGGGCCCAGTTTTACTTTGTACATGTGTGCCTACACTACACCCTGTATCCAAAAAATGCTTTGGCAGTTAGATATGAGACTAGAGAGAGCTGATACAGGGAGGTGAACCAGATAGATTTAAAACTCTATGAGCCTTCCTGGCTAATCTGTGAAAGAAGTTCTAATAATTAAAAAAAACCCCCAACAATCTAGTTACCTTTTTTATTAATAGAAGACACTTATTTGTGTGTTTTATTTACTGTATGAACTTCCATTGTAGAGCTTCATTCTGACAAATATATACAGGAAGAAGAGAAAGTACAAACTGATTTTGGACGAAATAAAACTACTGTTTTAGAAACACAGACCCCAGATCTGGTTTCCCTGTGAATTAAGAAATTAATTAAATAACTGGCAGTTATATTGCCAGCAACTTCAGTCTGGTTTTTGTTTTTAGCCCAATGAAATGAAGCTGAAATTACTTTGCTTTACAAAATCTTTGAAAGCCTTAGAGAGCAGTGAATATTTCTCTTTATTTTTTTACTGCCCTGTTCGTTACTGTAGGAAACAAGTACGTAAGCAGAAATCAGGCAGCAACTCTGGACTTTCTAAGAACCCTAGGGGACTCTGTGTGCTTTAAAAATGTATAAGATTTTGTCCACCGAGTCGTTATTAACTGCTAAAGGTCACGTGTTTTGACATTGTCTCAGAAAGTTTTGCCTTTAAACCAAATGACCTCCTGTTTTTGGTAACGATGCATTCTTTCTTCTGGAATATGGGAAAAAAGGTAGAAAACAGTTACAATGTAAGGTCTATCTTGGTTTCTTTAGCAGATGTTAAATTACCAAGTGCACCAAATGTAAATATAAAATTGGTGACAAAGTTGCATGTTACCTCACTGATGGATTTGCATTCTTGGACTATCTCTGTGAAATACTGGTGTATGTGAAAATGAGCTTCATTAAAAAAAATTCTTTTTGAGTAATCAGATGCACAATTTCACAGCTGCTGGTCTGTCCTACAAATACGAGGTTAGATATACACTAAAGCAGGTCATGTTGTTAGCACTCGTCATGAGGTTTATGTTAATCACACACCTAAGTGATTAATTATTTGGGGCCAAAATAGTAACCTAAAATTTAGAGACCTTTCCTACCTTTTTTTTGTATATTTCATCCATTTTAGATACAGTCAATATTTTCGAGGTTAAGTCTTGCTAGACCAATGCACCAGAGGTCTGTGTATGTAATTCACTGGTATACAGCAGAACTGAGCAAAATAAAAAAGGTTGGTATTTTCAAGCTGAAAATAAATGCCCTAGCTTTTAAATCACTTAATTTTTTTTTTTTCCTTGTCCTTCTAGGAACAAACTTCACTCTTGCAGAACTAGGGATCTGCGAGCCCTCTCCCCACCGAAGCGGCTACTGCTCAGACATAGGAATTCTCCACCAAGGCTATTCCTTGAGCACGGGCTCTGACGCCGACTCGGACACGGAGGGAGGGATGTCTCCGGAGCATGCCATCAGGCTGTGGGGCAGAGGGATCAAATCCAGGAGAAGTTCTGGCCTGTCGAGCCGTGAGAACTCGGCTCTCACGCTTACCGACTCTGACAACGAGAATAAGTCAGATGAGGAAAATGGTAGGCCTTTTCCTTCAGTATATTCCTAACCTACATGTGTGAGAAGTGAGCATACTTAAAAACACATGAGTCTTCTTTTAAAGGTGAAGTTTGCACTTTCTCTGTTTGACTAAAGCTGATTTTTAACGTGTTTTGGATTTTTTTAGCATCGCTATCAGGAAAGTATTTATATGTGCATCATATGATAGATATTATGTCTGATTTTACAATTTACTTTTCATGCCATAATATGTCACAGAAGTTTGTGCTCCGCGTATCTTAAATTAAACTTAATGATGAGAAGCAGAAAGAAATTTCCAAAGAAAAATACTTTTTATATGTGATTGAAATAGTTTTTATATGTGATTTTCCTACACAGCTTGAAGTAATATTAATAATCCAGAATGTGCTGGTAGCTGTAACACTGATGCTAATTCGTAACAATCAGATTTAATTTTATGTATTTTTTTCCATGGTTTTGAAGTTATAAAAACAATTCTTTTGCTCTTTTATTACTGGTATCGGGGGGGCTTTTGGAAAGCAAATGTATGCATTGGGCTGAGGAGCAACATTTGTGTTTAGTGTAGTTTCAGGTCACAGAAATGAGACACCAATCACTTGTGACCTTAACACAGCTTGGCACTGGTAGAGTCTGAGTGTCCTGTGATCAGCACTGTCGTCTCAGGTGCATAAACCCAGAACCAGGTTCTTTATATGGATCACCTTAAAGTTCTTACCTGGGTAATTTTCTGCACTCACATAGGTTTAAATTGAACTCAAGAGGGAAAATAGTAGAAAAGGATTTGCAGGAGTTTGTCCTCTATCCTATAGGGTGATGAAAGTGCAAACTCAGCTTAGTTAAAAGAGAAACTAAGAGGTTTGGATCTTGTCATTCTGAGGAGCTGAAGAGGAATCTCGCTGACATCATACCCTCAGAGCAACTGTTACAGCAGCTGATACCAGCCTGTGACACCACCTCTCTGCTAAGCATATTGTGATAAAATTCTGTTTGATACGTGTTGGGTGCCTCTCAGAAGAGGATTTTTGTAGGTGTTTATTTTGGGCTCCTCCCTGTGCTTACTGACAGTTGTCTTGGTTTCGGCAAAGCGGGTGTGCCAGGCTCTGGAAACACAAGCAACTGCTTGTCAAAGCAAACAGGGCAAAACCAAATTACAGTTTATATATTGATAGAAAGAAGTTCGGCAAAGTGCAATTGATTTTGTTTGTAACACCGGTCTTTTTTTGTTGATTTAAGTTGAATCTTCAAGTAATATATCCTCTCCATAGGCCTAGAAGGATACATTTCTTCATCGAAACCAAGGCGGGAATGTGCATTTACTAATAATGGTTTGTACAAGGAAGCCCATGTTTAAAAAGAATCTGTGACTGGTTAATTGATTTTTCCTTTTAATAATACCATTCACAGAAAATATGACAACTTCCATTGATTTAATACAGTTTTGTTAAGACTTCTGAGCCTAATTTCAAATAAAAACACCTGACTAATAGAATTCTGTCATTATGGAATGATTGGGCTTCAATGCTGCGGCAGGAATGCACTTCTCTGAAGGTGGTTGTCTCCATTTCGGTGGTAGCAGTGTGTCACACCTTTTGTCTAAGAAAACATAATCTCAGAACCTACTTCTATACACCCTGTCACAGACTGGTAAAAGAATCAGTCTGTTCACTTGTTTTTCTTTGTCCTCCTTATAAGAAGTGAATTATTATGTAATTGGAAATACAGTGCAGTGAATCCATTTTGCATATTTCTGGCAATGGTATTATTAGGAGAAAGAGCAACACAATCAAATAGCAAGCAAGTAACAACCCGGTATGTGGAATTCATTTTGGGTTTCTGTGAGAAGGGTTTCTGTGTTGATTTAAAAGGTTTGGTTGATTTAAAAAAACATCACGCGAGTATGAAGCAACTGTTGTATACACAGAGGTGTTAACTTCAGTAAACTTTTTAGCCTTACTCTCTCACAAATCCTGGTTAGCTCAAAAATCAATGCTTCTTCACATCACTGATTTTATGAAGTTTTGGGATGCATTATCATATAGATTGACAGTTGCCCCACTGGTTCAGCACCACAGTGTGGACACTTACAAAACCATCATTAATTTCTCACACTTGTGCCCAGCAGTGGTTTCCTACATAAGAAACACTGTGTCCTTCAGAAGCAGATCAATAACCTGCTAGGTGTTCATCTCGAGAGGAAGTAACAAGAATCTATATTTCAAGAGAAATTTGTGCTCTGATATGGTTTCATATTTGCAGGATACCAGCATAAAGCAAGACATTACTTGGTATGAGACTTTACCCATTTATGCCTAGCAATATTAGAGGGAACTCGTGATGCTTAGACCTCTGAATTTATTCAAAGTACTGTTAAAGCTTTTTCCCTGGTACAGCTCAAGTGTTACGAAAGAGTAGTTCAACTCCAGAAGATTATTATTTTTTAAAATATTGGGATGCTATCACAATTTCAACTTAAAAAACCCCAAACGAACAAACAAACCTTACCTCTCGCCTTTTTTTTGTATCAATAAATCTATTTTGTCATTTTTAGTACATCTCCAAGTAGTGTAGAGGAAGCTTAATTTCTAAAAATTGCTCCCATTCAAATCCATTCACAAAGCTTGTGACCATTTTCTGTGCCTGTAGATTTAGTATGATTTAATTTTATCATAAACCAGAATGCTGTGAATCTTGAAATATTAGCAGGCTTGGAATGCTTATAGATAAATTGAAATAATGGAAACTCATTAAATTCCATGTTTT
This sequence comes from Falcunculus frontatus, assembly GCA_013398115.1. Lineage (NCBI taxonomy): Eukaryota > Metazoa > Chordata > Aves > Passeriformes > Falcunculus > Falcunculus frontatus. The sequence continues at coordinate 862,973 of VZRV01007706.1, forward strand.
ACTTGGTATACTGAAATTCTTCCTAACAAAACACCTTACTGATAGTTTAAATACACTTTAATTTTCAGAAGTCTGATTAGGCTCTAAATTTTTACTGTATCTCGTAGTTTTTGCTACTGTCTAGATGTGGCCATCTCTTCTTTAGAAGAGTCAGTTATGAATATGTAACATAAATCTGTCCTCAGATTGTTACTCAACATGATGTACTGAGTTGTGAGATTTAAATATAATAATCTTTTTGCAATTCATACAAATGCAAAGGCCAGTTACAAGTATAGATCACCTCTGATGTCATGTGCCAGCTTTGTAGAGAGAATCACCTGTGGGGATGCAAGGTGTCAGCTATAGGGAATACACCACTGTTCCTAAATGCTTATTTTTTCTTTGATTAAATCTTGTAACTATTTATTCCAAAACATCATGGCAAACTTTCCGAAAGGAAGTTTTTCATCAGTTGCTATGTTCTTTCCTAAGCCTACAGTATTTCTATTTCCAGAGTGAAGCTTAGGGGGGCTGGTCATGTTTAGGTAGTGACCTTGAAGCAAGTACTCTTTCGGGGTTGGTTTTTTCTGTTCTTCTTTTTTTTTTTTTTTTTTTAAGTTGAACTGAAAATTATGTTCTTTTAAAAAATATAAAACATTGTAAAATAAGGTAACTTTCAGTTTAAAGATCCATGAAAACAGAATGATCATAATTAAGGAGTATTTATGTACAGAATCCTTTTGCAACCGATCTGCAATTTTCTCTTTTCCTGGCTTCGCTGTTACTGAATGACCAGTTGCAGGCTGTTAGGAAGGCAATGAAATTCAAGTGACATTAGGCAGATGGGAGTGAAAAGCTGAACAGACCAATAACAGAGAAGAGAAAAGATAATCCTGGGCAGAGGAAAGGAGAATGGAAAAGTAGAATGTAAACTCAGGGCAAATTTTGGTTTGAGTGCTGAAATGAACTCGTAGGCTCAAAGTGAAATCCAGAAGGAGGATTTTCAGTTTGATGTGAATCTAGATCCTGTTAATTCTCCTATTGTGAAAGAGAAAATGTCTGGAAGTGTGTTGGTGACTTTTTTTTTTGTGGTAGAAGGTTGTTACCTTGACACTTTTTCTATTAGTACCATTATTGTATATAATGGATAGATAATGTCACTGGGGGAATGGGACATAACATAAAATGTTTGTCATGAGATTTCTACTCTGATATTATAATATCAAACACTTGAGATGTGTCTGTTATACATTTGTGTGTCAGAAAAGGACAAAAATAGTGTCTTGAGGGAGAAAGAGAATTTCCAGGACTGAAGCCATGTTATTAAAATAATGTCAGACCAAAAAAAATATTATCAAGGCATGCTTTTATCTTAGTAGCAGCAATTCTGAACTGAACAGCAAGAGAAGAATGAATGAGGAGGAATAAAGCAATCCCAAACTTGAGCAGAACAAGGGTGAGTTCAAGGTCGTGCTGTGGTAATCTGGGCACGTTTGAAAGAAATCCACCCAAAACGCTGTGGTTGTGGCAGCTCTTTGTAGATGATGCCTATGAGAAGTAAATAATTTTGCTCATACAGAACCATTTCTGTGTTGATAGCCCAGCTTGGGAGATATGGGAAAGTGGTGCTTTACTGGAATCAACCTGGGGAGTCCTGACAGGGAATCCTGTAGGGCCGTGCACTCTCCCTTTCCTCACTTCACCTCCTTTTCTTCCTAGAGAAAATCTTCCATTCTTCACTGACTCCAGCATCAGGTATGATAATTCAAGTCAGGTGGAAGGCTGCTGTAGGAAGCTGCACTGATATTTTCAGGTTCAACATCCATCGGGGTTTGCTATTTTAGGCATACTGGTGACAATGACTTTTATTATTTTTTCCATGTTGCTTTGGTGGTGCTTTCTATTGTAGTAATTAAACGTTTGAATATCAGACAATACCTTGTGTGCATATCACTTACTAAATGAAAGTGCCATGAATAAAGAAAATAAAGCTGGAAAAAATATAAGTTAAAATATGAAAAACTGTATTTGTGTTGAACTGTATTTGTGATTGAATCTTATGAAGATTAGGTAAATTTTATTTTTCTTTCTTTTTTCCCTGCTATGAAGTTTTCAATGGTGAGCAAAATCAAAACAAAACCCCACCTCATAATTCAAATGACCTCACAGTTTATCATTGTTTCAATTTTATGAGCAGTATAATCCGAGCTTTTCCTGGGATGTTGTTGAATAACAAACTTAGAGTTACAATAGAAAAGAAAAGATGTTATTGCATCAGAGGAGTTTACAAAAAGGCACCAGACAGATGACAGCCAAGGAGTTTATTTTCTTACTTTTACTCTTGTAATTTTGACATGTTGTTATCAATATTTCATTTTATTAAATATTTTTTTCAGCTTTCTATTTCACACTTCATAATTTGCAGGAAAGATTATAGCAGCACTGCGGTTCTACTCTTGAGACTGTTTTGGGTTTGTTGTATGCATGCTAATGTCTCTGAGTTGTAAGGGAGTAGAAAGTAGAAATTTTTTAAGTTGTTGCTCCCAGAATTCTGTTTGGGTTAAACAAGTGGGGGATTAAGCTCACTTGCCAAAGTTTCCCACTAGGAAATATTCACTTTCACCAACAGAAGATACTTTCCTTGTTAAAAGGGAATGTTTAAACATTGGTGATGCAGTTGGAGCAGATATGTGTCGTCTTCAACTGCATGTGTGTGGGAAGTATAATATGGCCTCATAATTTTTGGATGGAATGTCGATGTTTTGGGTACAAGGAGCAGCAGGGAAGCTGGAGACCCACTCTGTATGTCATAGTGGAGTGCTGGTTTCTGCAGGTAGCGCTGCCTGGGAATGCTCTGCCTGTTTCTCTCCCAGAGCGACCCAGGTAGCTTGGAAACAACAGGAGGGACAGATCTGAAAGAGAAGAGAGGAAGAGCTGTCACAGTTGTACGATCTGTTCGTAGCTGAGAAAGTGGCCAGATGGTCCTAAGGAAATGATGAGATTTAAATGAAATATCATATATTCAGAAAATGGCACCGCACACATCATACATCACCGAGGCTCCTGAAGGAGGAGAGCTGGGAAGGTTAGCTCCTGCATGGGCAGACTTCAGCTCTTCTTTAGGAAGGCTTGTAAAGTACTTTGTAAATGACAAATTTAGAAAGTCATTAAACGCAGTATCAAAGCTCGGTTGCTTAAGTGCATCCAATTTTGATGTGCTCTCAAAACCTGAGGGCACTTCTGATAGGAAGTGGTTTCCTAATGAGGGAATTGACTAGCAGGGATGACTTTTAAAGACTTAACTACACATAAACTCAATTTTGTCCAGGTAAATGGCTTATGTGTTCAATGCAGAGGGAGTCTAGATGATGGGGCTAAGGACAAAAAATGTATATGTAGTACTGGTAAACTTTAAAGCCTTGTGTAAGACAGGAATATGAAATGACAGTATTAAAAAGCTTAAACATTTGTTGCGATTTTAATATAACCCAGCAAGACTGTAGTGTAGGTTGGCAGGATGATGTGATGTATTACTGCTACCCTGTCTGGTATATATTGAAAGAGCTCAATGAATACTATCTGGAACAGAGTGCTTGATGATTTCCAGAGATTAAGGATGGAAATGTGGAAAGACAGCTCTGCTTTGGTGGCCTAAAAGGGTAAACCCAAATGCCATCTTGACAGTCAGTTGCATGTGGCTGACATTCAGCACTTGGGCAGCATTAGATTTTCCATTGACATCAGTGTTGACCTGAGAGATGTACACCAGGATCGTGGGTTTCATCTCCCCAGAGATACAGGTATTTCTTACAGGAGGAATGGATGGAATGGTAAAACAAACAATTGGAAAACCCAACACAAACCCACAAAAACTGCAAACCAAACCAAAACAGCCTCTTCTGTATGGTGGGGTGAGGTCTTACACCATGAATGTCCGTACTGTTCTCCCCCATTCGTGTCAGTCAGGGCTTCAGCACCTGTAAAATTTTCCATTGCCTCTGAGGTGTCAGTGACTTCAGTCTCACATTCTGTGCCCTGCTCTGGCACAGCATCTTTGGGCTTTTTGTCCATATCCCATACGAGGGCCTGGCTAAAGCTGTATCCTGTTTGCAGTCTCTCTCTTCATGGTGTTTTTTTTGGGTTATATGAATGGCCCCCTCATAATTGAATGAACTGAGGCAATCAGGAATTGAGACCTAGGAATTGAAGTCCGGTATTTAGCCAGGAAACTGAGGAAAACAGAAATATGGGCTGATGAATTAAGGCTATCAGGAAAATACTGCAGCAGCTGGGTTCATAAACTGCTGAGGCTAGCTGGGATCTTCCTTTTTCCTGAATTCTAAGGGAAAGAGCTTTTGCCTGCAGCTGTATCTACATCATTGTGTGAAGGTCACAACATGGAGAGCTTTTAAAAAAAACCTCTCAAAATAACCACAAGATTTTTCAATTATTATTTAATCATGAGCCTTTCCATCTAGTAGAGAGAAATGATGAAACTATGTTTAACAAGAACTCCATTACAGCACATTATTCAGTTTGTCAATTATTAGTTTTATAAAAGAAAACTTAGATGATATAGGTCACCCAGGTAAGCAAGCAGCAGTGCCTTTGTTCAAACTGTAACTGAGTTAGAATAATGCCTTTTTATTCTTTCCTATAAAAGAGATGTGTGTCTGATAAAGTCAATCCAGCTTGGTGCTAAATGCATTGTGTGTGGCTGATGAGTGATAAAACCTTTTCAGGAAGGCTTGCGGGTTTGTCTGTACTTGGTGTTTTACTAAATTTATTAAGGTGAAACAAAAACCTATGTATTTTATATTTCCCTTGTAAACTGATGCACAGATCACAGGAATCCATACACTGAATTTATTTTTTTTGCCTTTCAAAATGGGAAATTTTACCAAAAGCTTCCTCTAAATTTGTCACGCCAGAGACTGGTACCTTTTCTCGTGTATGGTATGCCACTATTAATAATCTCCCTAATTACAAAGACTTGCGTACTTCGCTGATGAGTGCATAATTACATCAAGGTACACTGTGTTTTTTTCTAGTCAATACTTCATTTATAAAGCTCAGCCTGAGTCTGGCCAATCAGATCTGGTGGTGCAGTGAATGCCTATTGTCACACGTGTAAAGTGACACGTGTAGGTGGATGTTTAAGTGTCATTACATTTTCTAAATATTTCATGGGATGTGCTTTGTGTTTATGCTCTGCACACTGTTCCTTTCAAGGAATCTGTCAGCTTGTCTAAGGCGATGGATTTGAATTGATTGTTAACGTGATGTTGAAGTATAACATTCTACTCAGGTAGGATAGAATTCCTCTTCAGATGGAAAATGGATTGGAAATGGTGCCTTAGCTCTGTTAGTGCCAAAGGTTTCATACGTATATATTAGAATAAGCAGAGCTTGTTGAAAACTAAATTATCCCATAACTAATGAGTTTTTAAAGAGATTATTGTTATGTTACTGAGATTATTGTTATTGTTATATTGTTATATATTTATTGTTATTGTTATTTTACTTTTATTATAAAATTTTTTTTCACTTACTTCTTAAGTATTAAGTTATAAAAGATGTTTCCTAAATTCTGTTCCTTAGGTCAAAGGAGAGAAAATCTAATTAATGAGCCCAATTTTGTTGTTGTTGTTTGGGGTTTTTTGTTTGGCTGGGTTTTACCTGTAAAGTTTTTTTGTGACTTGACTTTTTGCCAAAGCACTTGGCAGAATTGAATGGCTTCTGTCAGATACTATAGGAGCACACTAAAAATCATCTCTTTTCTTTGCTTTTAATTTCCTTATATTTCACACAGGCTGAAGAAGAGTTTCTGCTTAATTTAAGCTTTTACAAGTTCTATGACACTCTCCTTCCTCGGCAGTGATAAGGGAAGTACTTTTATCTATTTGTTCAGCCTCTCTGTAGCATTAGAAATCGCTGACTCTCTCCTCTACATTCTTCCTGTAAGAAGCTCAGGGGATGATTGGCAATGATTCAGGAAGGCTGAAGCTCTGCCTCTCGAATCAAGTGAGACATTTCTTATGAGCGGCTGTTTGTCCACTTGCCTGTTTAGTCTTTGGCTCACAGACCTCTCACCAAAGTTCTTCAACACCTCAAAAGCTGTTGGTAGCACCACAGAGACCGTGCTGAAATCTTAACCATCTGTGAACAAGAAATACTGTCTCTGGTAAAAGTAGAGGACCATTTTTTCAATTTATGTTTCATCTATCTTATGGTTAAAGAACATTGGATTAGACTAAACCCATAAAAGAAAGATATGATGATACTGGGGAGATGAAAATACGGTGAAGAACTTGTACCTTGAAGAACTTTCCTAAAGTTAGTTGCTCTTGAAGGCTGGTTATCATTGCTTAAAGCTAATTCCCTACATTTTTCAGCTTGCAGTAGAAATCCTTTCCATGTAACAAATTTACTTGAAGAAGTAGCTTTAAATGTTTTTCCAGGCTGATTATTGACCCCATTATGTGCTGCTGTTTGTCACCAGAGGGTGCCGTTGCTGTGATCTTCCACGTTCTTGTGCAAACCCACTGACTTTTGGAAGAGGTGCTGCTTCTATATGGTACCACTCCTTTTAGCTGAGTAAAGAAATGGCAAGAAAAGTGGCCTTATGGAGAAAACTGGCAAAAGAGCTATGTGTGGATTAAAACAGTAGTTGGAACAACCCTGTCCTAAAATAGGGCTGTTTTCCTGGTGTTCATTTGGGTTTCTTACATTTAATCAGCACCACTTACACCGTAGCTGTGTACAAACTCATTTCTTACCATGAAAATAACCACAAGTTTCTGGATACTGAGTACTGTGCAGCAGAAAAGCGTAAGTGTCAGAGGAAGAGGCAGTTTTATTTGTGGGTAAAGTCACAGAAGGAGGTGTAGCTACTACAAAATAAGTTGCTGGAGTATTCTGTGCTGGCTCCTGGAAGCACCTGCCCTAATATTGAACGTGTGTGAGATCCTTAGGCTTGCATGTACTATTTGTTCATTAGCTGTGCTTGCACAGTGATTGTCCACCTGTGCTCAGGTCTGAAAAAAAGATCTACACAAGCTGGACTCCAAGAAACATAGTTGATTCCTGGAATGTATCACAGGCGCAGTTCATCCCCAGAAAATATCAGACAGGCATCTGGATGCCATATGAACTCATAACTTCTGTCCTTCGGTGTTTTCTTTGGGCTTCCAAATACATAATGCAGCAATCTGGGTAAATGAAATAAAAATCTGAACTTAATCAAGCTTGATTTCCTTAGGCTGAGATGGAAGAAGCAGCTCTGGTAGTTTTTTACTTTTAATTTTATTAAGAACTGTGCTGGTATTATTGAGGGCCTTCAAATAGCATCTCTCCGGGTCAGATCTTGCAGCTGAGCAACTATTCAGTGGGAAGGATGACTTTTGTGGTTTCTGAAGTTGTTATAAATATCTCAGGAATTGCTGACTGTTCAAGTCATTTAGGCTTTTCAGTAGCGTGTTGCTGATAGGGAGAAGATCATCACTGAGTTGGTGAAATTGTATTTGCCTGAAAGTCCGAGGAGCCTATGGAAACCGAAATTTCCTTGCCATGTTTGCCCTATTGAAACTGAGATACCATCTTGTAAAAAGGCATAATATCATTCCATTACAGCAACATGCCTGTAGGCAAGGCACAATATGTGAGCGTCATTTGTTTGCTCAGAGCCATGACTGTCATTCAGAAATATTGAAAGGTAGCAGTTGGATTTTTTCACACAAATGGTTAAGGGACTTTTCTCAACATCAAATTAGCGTTCAAGAGTGAAAATATAGCTTCTGTTTCCTCAGATGCTCAGATGTAAGAGTGAGTAATCATGATTCCTGGGGGAATTTTTTTTTTTTTTAAATTGAGTGGTACTAGATAAATAGGTTTATCAGTTTTCCACAGAACACTTATATTTAGTAAACTTGAAATGAGATGAATTAGAGTGAAGTTACTCCTCTTTCCAGCTTCTTTAAGAGGGGAATTATTTTAAGGAGGCGTGTGCTATTTATATCTCCCACATAATGCTATAGCCTCAAGCTATATTGCACAGTGTGGATACAGCCAAAACAAGGGAATGGCTTTAATTGCTTAACTGACTGGAGTTTGTCTTCTGTAGCTCTTTTTTTTTCCTATTTAAACTTCTTTTGCTCAGTGAAACAGGACGTCACTAACTCTCATGTTAAAAACTTGTTTCTGATCGGTTTAGTTCAGTGCATAGAAAGTGTGGTGTGGGAAGGATTAGGTCAAGGTTAGGGCTGTGACCAGAGGGGCAAAGGAGGAGGGAGAAGTCCAAGGAGGCTCCGTGTTTGGGGCAGCCAGTGGAACACCACAGCTGTGCAGGGAAGTAGGAATCTGCCATCCAAAGCAACTTTGCTCACCATGTGTGCTGGGTGTGCTGCTTTTCAAAAGCAGCCCAGAGCAATTCAGAGAATAAGTTCTGAATGTTTTCGTCTATATATAGATGCTGGTGTTCACTTTAAAGCCTCTTTTAGTATAGCAAACCTTCCGAGCTGTATTTCTGAAGCTAATAATATATGTAAATCAGTTATAGTTTTCTTCTTTTGCAGAGTTCTCTACATTTTCAGTATTAAATAGTGAAATAATAATCCTTATGTGCCCAGTCCTGTCAATATATCCCTGGGCAGCTTCTCAAAGACTCCTTGAGTCTCAATCATCTATATTCATTTGCCAGTTCTAATTTTCTGGATAATTACTGCATATTTCAAGACCACTTCTGTTGTGATACTTAGCCAGATTTAATTCTTTCAGATACTTTATTTCTTAACCTATAATTTGACTTCCCTAAGAGTATTTGAAGATGGGTATGCATATTCAGTTTAGTCCTAAATTTTGGGATTGAATCACACTCCAAGCATGTCCTGTCTCAATCAGGACTCGCTGTCCTGTCCCCTGAAGCCTCTCTATTTGTGGACTAAATGTACTTTCACAGGAATAAGGACACTCAGTACATAATGGAGCCTGGTATCAGCTCTTGTGGGTGACAGAGTGCCATCTAATCTTTCCAAATGAAGGTTTCTATTAATTTCAAGCAGAATTTCTCATACATTTTCACATTTTTTGTGTGGTTTGAATTAATTAATTACATTTTACCTTTCTAGATAGCAGAACAGATGAAGACAGTCTGGTGTGATTACAATTATGTGGGGGTTTTGGGTTTTTTTAAGGAAAAAAGATGAAGACGAGACCTGTGATAAATGTTAGGAGACTGACCCATAACCACGGCAGGCAGACATTAATAGTCAGTGTTTTCTGTGTTATCGGCAGTCCAGCTGTTTTGCTAAAGATCCTGAGAAAACACTCTGGGAACAGTCAGTACTGCAGTGTTTCAGCTTGAAGGCTGGAGTTGAGGGGGAGGATTTGGACAGAATTCTGAGGACTTCACAGTCAGCATCATGAAGATAAGTAATTCTACATGGTGAAGAGTAAAGGAGGTAGAGCAGGCCATCAGTATGCTTTTTCTTGCTTTGGTCAGTTCCCTGATATTTAATACTAAAGGGTTTTTCCTTGCCTTTTTTTTTTTTTTTTTCCCCCTGATACATTTCACCATCTTTTTCCCCCATCATTTTCAATCTTGGTAAAAATATTATGACATTTGCCTGTCTTTGTCTGAAAGATCATTTATTCCACCTTCCTACATTTTTTTCTAATGAAACATAGTGCCTTGAGCTTAAGACATTAATGTGGTTCCAGATAATCTCCAAGTCTTGTTTGACACGTGATGGCTTAAAAGCACTCTTTACAAAGCAGAATATTACAGTATTCATGTACAAAATGAGGGTTATTCTCATTCTCTACATCTGATGAATTCTTTGCGTGGCTTAAAACAAATGGAGGAACAGATCATCTTACAGAAATAATGATCATCTGAGAAAAACGATCTGAAGAAATCAATATTTTTCTTTTCTTGACTTTAGTCCCTCCTTATTTGAGTCTAGTTCATGAAGTAATGGAATGTTAAAAATGCTTCAGATCACTTCTGTGGTGGTAAATTTTGATACTCTTTCAAATATTGGTTTCATATATTTCCTTTTTGTTAGTCTTCTTGTGCCATATGTACTGCAATATACTCTCATTTTTTCTTAGCTTGAAAGAAATGTTGCTTTTTTTTTTTTCAAACAAAATCTTTTCAAACCATTTTAAATGTGATTTGAAGTATTTCTTGGGCTTTGCTGCTACGTCTCAGAGGAGTAGAACATATGTGGCAACTTCTCCAGAAAGAACCTCTCAAAAGAACGTATTAAAGATGAAATATAAGGATTTTTAGATCAAAAGGATAATGATTTTTTAAAATCTTTACTATGTGATAAATTAATCAGAAGGTATTATAAAGATGTACAAACTTGCACAAGGAGAGGGAAGAGAAGGAAGACAGTGACTTTGAAATTAATGTAGATACAGACCTAAAGACACTGTCAGAAGCTGGTTACAAACCAAGAGACAGAACTGTAACATATGCACTTGTTAGAAATCTGAGCTGTGTCAGAGTGAGCATGATGAGAGAAATCATTGGTATGATCTCAAAAACCTCATTTATCGGGTATTTTATTGTATTTGCAGAGGTGCTGGGATACTGTGACATGAAATAACCAGAAGTGATGCAGGGGCTGCTCAGAAGCCCAGCACCAGCCTTTGGTGTCTCTCAGGCCCCTTGGGCAGTGTGAGCTGTGGGCTGAGCAGGGGAATATGGTTCTACCTTCCTATGATGCGTAAAGCTGAAATCAGCTCACATACATCGGTATGAACCAAAGTTATGTATTTCTGACAGGAGTTCTAACAGACTTGACTCTATAACTGTGGGGAAAAAAAAGTTGTTTAATAAAAGCCCAACAGATTTCCAGAGCAACTAGACATATGTATCTAACAGAAATGCTGGACCAAAACACCTCACACTATGATAATTTCTGTTTCAGATTTCATATGTGAGCATATATATAACTCATTCATGGTTTAAATGCAATTGTGAATGCATTTATCATTTGGTTAGTTAATATTCTTTGCATCAGAATATAAACAGTGAAACCTATTCTAACAGATCAGCTGCAAGGAAAGCCAGCAGCAGGAGAGGAGAGTGTATTGGAGATTCTGACATGAGGTTCATAGATCAGCCATGCCTATATCCCCAAAACAAAGATACACTGTTTTTAAATTCATAGTCTTTATTACAGTCTATCTATTTTTTCATGATCTATTTTACTTATTTATGAAAGGTTGAATTCCAAAACTCTGTGAGCTGTTATGATGCTTGTGTTGTAAGCACAATAGGTTGCAATCAAGTCTAGTAGATCTCAACATTCAAGGGAATTCTTCAAGAATTAGAAACTAAAATCTTGGTTCTGCAAGTCCATGTAAGCTTTAATGAAACAATACTAATGGTATTTCAAAAAGGATTTTGAGAAATAATCAGAGAGCAACTTCATTGTTATGACTGATCAGTAATAATGAAGGAAAGTTCTGGTTTGCGTGCATGGAAAGTGAATTTATGGCAATGCTGCCAAAATGTGATGATTGTAGGTCTGGAACCTGGAATGAGCCTGCACAGCTCTAGCAGTGCTTGGTGTACCTGAGTGTAGTCCATACTCCATTTATTTGTGCCCAATAAAGCATTCACCAGTCTGGGAAATGCTTGCAAAATGCTTGTAGTTTGCTCTGTAATCCTCATGGTCTGAAAATACTGACTTATCTTTTAAAGAGTTTCAGAAGTCTGAGGAATTAAAATGTGAGAGGAAATATTTTTTATGACTCTTTCTTATCTAATTGAAACATAAAGTCCAGAAAGTGAATTGTGATAATTTTGTACAGGAGCTTCTATGAAAGATCCATCCCATTAGGTAAATGTGTTTCAGCTGCTGTTATTGAGGTGCTAATACAGAGCCCTTCCCAAGCAGCCCTTTTTAGCAATAGCTAAAATAGCTACATTTACATGAACTTCGCTTAAACAGCTAAATTCATCTGTGTTGAACACGTGCTTGAGTTCTGCTTCATAATCTGAATCAAACATTTGGAAGAAAAATTATCTCATGGTAATTTTGTTACCTAAGGATTATTGTGTACTCTCACGTGGGACTAGAACAGGCAGCACCTGAACTGCCTTCTCAACACATGCTTGATGTGGTGTCTTGTGAGCCTCTGAGCATTCCTGCTGTCAGTGGGGAGCTGGAACCGGTGAGGAGCTGTGCCTTCCCTGTTGGACCTCACTCTTTCTCAGTGTTTTGCTGGTTCTTGTCCTCCTCCCCCAAAAGCAAGGATCTCATCTACTCCTAGCATAACGCATCTTCCTTTTGACCATGTTCCTCTGGACATCTTAGCTGCTTGTTTTGCAACTCTTATCTGCCAGATTTTGGTTCTCACACATTTTCTTGCGTCCTATTTGTCCAGTTGTATCAGAGCTCTGCTTTGGCCCCTGTGGCGTAATATATTATTTATGTACTTAATTGAACTGCATCACAAAATGCTTCAGCCTTACTGCTGTTTGTTCTTCTTGCAAAGTTAAAATGTGAAGAAGTGTTCCTGTGCTGTTGGCACGTTGTACCGATGCTATCCAGAGCTGCTCTGGCAGAAGGCAGGCAGCCTGCCTGAGGGAGACAGCAGCCTCTGCTTTGGCTGGGCTGTCCCAGCACAAAAGAAAAAAAAAAAAAAAACTAGCTTAAAATGCTTTTTTAAAAATTTTTTTTAAACCATTTATGTGTACATCTTTACAACCTTTATATAACCCATTTCTGTCTGTAGTGCCCAGAAAAGGGTGTGTCACAGGATTGTGGCCAGGGGCACAGAGGACAGCACCACACAGAGCTTTTGCTGTTTTAGGGACGCGGGTTAGGAGCCAGGGTTGGGTTTGGAGTCCAGTTCTCGTTCAGAAGTGCTTTGGTTAATACTATGATTGATACAGCAGGCAAGTGTTGTAGCAATAAATCAGTTCCATAATACACATAGGACTTGGGTGCTGGAACCTGGTTTTTATTTATTTTGGTGGTTTTACCACTTGTGGATTTCTGCCATGACTGTCATTGTATATTGGGTTTATTTTTGTTCAGCTCTGTTCTAAAGGGCTGAACATAATATGCCCCAGAGTCACAGCTGAGGCTTCCTGTGATTTCAGTGAGCAGTGGTGCTCACCCTGTGAGTCAGAACTGCCCAGTGCAGTGTTTCTGCAGCAGCGGTGCCGAGTTATCCCACTGGTCCCCAGGACTGATCAGGGGCCATTAGTCCATTGATTGCTGCTCCTGGGCTGCTCTCCCACTTCATGCCAGGTTTGAAAGAGATACTCAGTGACTTAGGAAGTAGATGCACAATCTGTACATTTATCAGTGCGAATGAAAGAATTGGTTTTTTCAGACACAGGTGAGTTACTTCTTGTGTGGGCTTGAAGGCTACTGGCAAAAAAGATTTCCCTAGAAAATAACTAGACAGGAAAAATGAGCTGGGCTTCTGAGGATCTGAAGTATAAAATATGCAAATTACAAGATTTTGGCATACTGTCAGACTTAGACTTTTTCCCTTGATATACAGAATTTGTGTGACCTGCTCAGTCAAGCATCCTATTTGCAATAGATTTTTACAAGGAAATTTGTAAGTGGCTTCCTTTTTTATTTTCTCTTTCTTTAGTGCGAGCATTTTGTGATACGAATTCCAAGTCCAGTTTGGAGCGTTATGTTATGCTTTAGACATCTGTCTCCTTAAAAGTTGAGTGAAAATACAAGATGCTTATTTGAATAACACGGTGTCATCAACAGTGCTTGAAAGTGATGCAAGAGGTGATGGTGCTTCCTTATGCTTCTCTCATCACACATCATGTAGTACATTTGGGCATGTATGTGGGTAGTTCTTTGAAAAAGAATAATAAACAGGTCCAAGATGTGATGTCAGATGTAGTTAATCACTGTACTAGAAATACATTACCCTAAATCTTGGTTAGGAAAATAGTAATCAAAGTCTTGAGTTTCTTTTCATTTGGGGAGACAGATGGCATATCTGCTTAACGGCAAATATCCAAAAGAATTTTTTTTTAAAAAATCCTGTCTTTCAAAACATGGCAATCAGAATCATCTTGGAGAGGAACTATTAAATTTAATAAGCCATATGTTCAGTGAATTTACTTATTTTGTTCAAAGACGTAGACACAGAATTCACCTCTGTATCCTTTTGTGTAAATTAACTGCCTTATTCTATGCTACACAATTAAGGTATTTAACAAAATGTGCTACATATTATTAGGCAAACACAGCTACTAGTTTTCATGTTGCTGAAATAAATGCATTTAGGTGAACAGTCTGAAGTTTACTAGAATTGCCTCTGTGGAGTTCAGCGTGTTTGAAGATCAGATTGACTGGCAGCTTCCTTGGTATACATAAAACAGATCTAAAATTATTTCAAATAGAAATTCTCTGAGGATTCTATCATCTTTGCCATTCTGTTGTACTGAAGATGCAGATGTGCCAGACTGTTCTGCAGGATTATAAATGCATTAGTGAAACCTTAATACACTCTCTAAGAAATATATGCAGTGCAAGAGGTTTTCCTAGCCATCTTGTACCCACTCATTTTGTTTATTTCATGTAATTGGCATGTTGTTCTGCTTTTATAGCTTGTTAAAATGAGATGTGAAAATGGCTGGAGCTAATGGCTGCTGGAAATCTTTTCCCATGGTAGGCAGGAGGAAAAGAAATGCATTGCAGATTTTAAAGCACAGAGCTCTCCCAGTGAGAAGCAAAGATTAAAAAAGACTGATAAAATGCATTGCTATGTATGGTAGAAGCGAGTTTTAATGACCTTGGATACATAAATGGGCATTGTAGACCAATGCCCAAGTGCTGAAGGGGCTTCCTGTGGTAGGGGCAGGGGCACTGGCTTGAGGCAGGGCTGCTCTGTGCTGTGGTGCTGATACTGAGATAGGTGTGCTGTGAAGAGTCTGGTGGTGGTGAAGGTGTTTTTCTTTCCTTCTGCAGAGAAAATTATAAATATATAAGTGATAGTGAAAATACGTGGAATGAGGTGCTCTGAGTGTCTTCCCTTACAAAGTGCAGCACTTGGCTCCAAGAAACTTAGACAAGGTAAACTGTGGACAGACATCAGCTCCTCCTTCCCTGGAGTCCAGGCAATTAAAAAAAATTATCATGTTTTTATTCTGATTTAGCAGTGGTCTGTTGAGGTCTGACTAGATAGAAATCCTTGTAAATGCCTGATGTATACATCACTAGTTTTAAAGAAAAGCTTTCTTGTTTTTCTCCTGGACTACACTGTAGATACTGTCACATTGTTTTATGTTATTTGAATTGCTGTCAGGAGAAACACACAGTCCGTCCTGTGATTCTTAAACATTTAGTTTTTAAACTTTAGTGGCTCTTAAAAAATTAAAATTACTGTGCTGCACAGCATGGTCTTAAATGGTTGTTCTAGTCTTTAGCAGCTCTTGGAACATGAAAGGATTTTAGCTTCAGGATTTGACCTGAGAAAGTGGAAGACAGCAGAGGAATTTTGGTGCATCAGTAGTCTTCTCTGTCACTAAAGGCATTGCACTGTCTCACCATATTTAATGAAATGAGCAAACAACCTTTCTATTTCCACAAACGTGTTGTTTGTTCTGTGGCAAGACATTAAATTGCAAATAGAAATAAAAACAAGATTTCCCCTTAAAAAAAGCCTGTCTTGCAGAGCACTTGTTTTCTGGCTTATTATACAAGAAAAAATTTCTTTGGATACTTAAAAAAACCCGAAAAAATTAAGAATTTTTTTCCATTATTAAAACATTTTAGCAGCTCCTGGGAAAGGGCTTGAGTTTTGTTCTGCATATCAATATCCGTTTCTTTAAAAAATCTTTCCACTGTAGCGTTAGATTTCTATACAATAGCATAGCACCTGCTAGATGTGTTCCAGAGAATGATCAACTGTTGTGTGCCCATTCCCGTGTAAAATATTGGTAAGATGAAGTATATCAAACACATTTATCTGCTGCAAATCAGTTTGTCTCAGAAAAGACTCAGTTAAATTATATGGAGCCTAATTTTTCTACTGATACACCTTCTGAATTTTATCTGATATACTGTATTTTTCTTCCCCAATAGGTCAAATGAATCATCCTTTAATTTCTCTTTTAGAATGGACAGTAAAAGTAAATTCAGCACATGCCATTTGTGTATAACTGGCATGATTTACTGCACTGCTGAATATAAAATCATAAAACTTACAGGACATGGTTAATACATAACCATCAGAATAACAGAGTGCAATTCTAAATTTATGAGGCTGAACTTAACACTGAATATCAAATAAGAACCACATTGATTTCTGTAGCGCATGGCTTAAAAACACATTAGGTGGCATAACTGCAAGACAGTACATTGATTTAAGCGTAAAATGCATAGCACTCAATACTTCACCACCTAACGTTTCCCAGTAATGAACAAAGCTGTTGTATATTGATGAAAGGAAAATTATTTGTTTTGTTAGATTATGGTACTCAGGCTGATGCCTTGCTTTTAGACTGGGTTGGCATAATTGGAATTGCACTTAGTAACAAATGACGTTGGACACCTGAAAGAGAGAGTACATGGTAAACTCTGCATAATGTGTTTTAAGAAATATGTATTTAGTCTGGACTTAATGTAAGTCTGAATTCAGGCACCCTCATTTCAGGGAGGGTACTTTGGCAGGTACAGAAGATTAATTGCATTTTGGAGGCCTCTAATTGCCTTTAAAATGTTAAACATTTGCCTTCCTGAATCATGGCCAGAGAGTAAGTCTATAAATCTCTATCATCCTTCCTCATTGAGTTTTGCCAAAATTAACTCTATTTACATCAGGAAACACACCTTTTGCCATATTTTAGTCCCCAATACACAAACTGACTTAGCAAGTGAAGGGTTTCTTTGACTTTTGTCTAAGGTCCTCAAAAGATAAATTGAATTGACATTGGCGATTCCTCTAGATTTAGTCTTCAGTAGAAAATTCTGTGCGGGGGTTGAAATTGGGTCTTTTGAACATGATTTCCTCAAAATACACTATATCCAGAGTGGCATCCTTGTCCTTTTTAATGCTCCAGTAGTGCAAACGGTGTTTGAAGCAGCTCAGCCAGAAGCTTCAGGTGAGTGTGGTCCCTGGGCTCTGCCAGGAGTGGGAACAGCCGGGAGCTGCTCAGTGAGTTCTGCCCTTGGTGCCATGTCTGAGACAGTGCTGCTCCTCAGCCTGTGAGAACAGGACAGCAAAAAGACCTTGGTCTTGAAGGACTTGAGCTGTTTAGAACGTCACACACACACACACACACACACACACACACACACTTGTGTGTGTTTTGGATTCATTGTACAAAGTGTGGCTACTCCCATGTTCAGTCCGTGGCCTCTGGTAGGATGTGCCCTTTGGGTTATGTGCATTTCATAGGTCAAGTGAGCAGATTTCAGCTCCAACTCTGTGTTGCACATTCCAAAATTTCATATGGTGTTACTTTGACTGTGAATGTTTTAGAAGACAAATTGGATGCAGTTACGTTCTAGTCTTGCTTACATTTTGGGTTACTTTTTTTTTTATCCTGTAAAGTTTAAATATTAGTCTTCATGACATGCAAAACAGTCTGAGATGTTAGAGAATAATGTTTTAATCATCATTGACATTCTCAGAGAAGATTAAAATTTAATAAAATTAATTGTTCATTTTTGAATGGCTCACTTTGCAGTTAATCACACACCTTTAGCTCCCACTGCAGATGGGTATTTCTTTCCTGCAGTGTTTTTTTACCTTGAAACTTACCTGTAATGATGAGAATTGATTAGGTAGTTGGTTATAATTTTTTCTTCAAATTAATGCAATGTAATTTTAAGTTATGCTTAGTGTGAAATAAACTGCTTTTTTAGTCTTGTTGAAAGACCCTTTTCTAAATCTGTAAAAATATTTTTTCTTTCCCTTTTAAAGGAAAATCTCCAACTTACTAAAAGAATATAACTTACTGGGGTTATATTTAATGGAAAGTATAGAATACGTTGTTTTCACTGCTGTGCATCTCTAGTAATATAATTTGAAGTGCTAGGGCCCTTTGCATCCATTTCTGAATCTATTATTAGTTGATTAAATTAACTGGCTGGATCAGTACAGTGAGAAGAGACACAGTAATGATATTACAGAATTAGTATGCTATGATGAATTGTCAGGAAAAGTAACTGTGACAGCCCTGTGGCCATATGCACTTAGCCATGCAATTTATAGTCATTTGAAAAGCCAAGGACTTTTCAGTTTTGGTTAGGAAATTTGTTCTTGCTTTTGACAGAAGTTGAGGGATATGTGTGTCTCGAACAAGAGGGGGTTTACAGTGCCAACGTGAAATGAAACCAAAGGCTCTCCTCGACTGCTAGCATTTGGGTAATTTACAAAGAACAAGCTACAAAAAAGGATGATTTTTATTGTAGCTGTGCCAGTTCTTTTAAATCAATTATAATATGATAGTGCATAGTATATAATAGTGTGGTTCCTTTACAGTTGTAGAAAATAGTATTGCTTAGGGTAAGGTAAAAGTGAATGAGATCTTGTATCACAATTTCAGTAGTTATGGAGCACCACAAATTTTGGTACAGCAGCAGTAGGGCCTTTTTAGGAGGACAGTAAATACAGCTGGGTTTTATTCTTACAACTGATTTGAGGCTATTTAAAATGCCTTATTTTGCCTTTATGCAAGTATTTGTAAATAAGATAAAGATTGCCAAACACCATCGAAATTACTGGTAGTTACAGTAGGTAATCAGCATATAAGAGTTGACTCATGGCCAATGCTGTAGCAATTCCCACTCTTTTCAGCTTGCCCTGCTTAGTTGCTGGACACTTGGAATCTAAATTTAAAATCTTGCCATTTTTACATATACCATATTGTGGGTTGGCTCTCTCTGTAATATTCTTAATCATTAAAGCCAATTATACAAATATATTTTCAAAGTAGTAACAGGCAGAGCCTGAGTATAAAAGCAAGTGGACTAAGACAAAAGACAGCAGATTGTGTAGTTAACTCATTATTTTTGTGAGCCTAATAAATGGTATATCAGTAGTACTGTGGATCTGTAATCTTTGCTGAACATCAGACTAAAACTCTTGTTGAGCTTTATGAAGTGGAGTGTTAAGTCATTTTTCTCAATATTGGTCATGTCAGTTAAAACTTCTGTAAAGAAAAGGAAATTATGAAATACGTTTTTAGTAGTTAAATGATCAGATTAAGAGGAATTCTTAATCTTACAGGAAACCACTACACAAGTTTTGATCCCTCCTGGGTCCTCTTCCTGGTACATAGGTACTGGAGATGATTCTTCGGATTGCTCTATTTGGTACCTGGTCCCCTGAGAGCAGAACTGCTTCTGTCCTTGTGTCTACTGCAGCAGATTTTCTTTTGTGCACGTTGTTTTAAGCCTTAGGAGGAAATACAATTTTTCATTTTCGTAAAATAATTTCACTTTCTAATTTTAATTAGAGAAACATTTTCCTAGCTGCAGTCTGAGGCTGACCTCTAAAGGTTACTTAGTCCATGGGTATGACATATCAGTTTCTACACATGATCTGATCAATTTCATTCATCTCTTCCTCTGCTTGGCATTCTTTGTCATTAGAAAGTTTCTCTGAGTGTTTGAGTCTTTTCTACCACAGTTGAAGCCTACTCTTTATTGTTTTTAACAAAGAATGGATTTTTTCTTCTGTTTAAAATCTTTTCTGTTAATTTAATTATTAATTTAAAATCTTGTGTTTGAGTTATTAATTTTTCGGAGTTAATACATTAAGCAAAACGTAGTATTAATACATTCGGAAAAATAATGGCCCCGTAACTGTTTTCAGTAACAAGAACCTGCAGCAGTTTTGTTGTTTTACTGGTAGAGGTCTTAATATTAATAAAGAGTTAAATACTGCTGTTAATGATGGTGTTAAGTAAGAAAACCCCTTCTACAGTTCCTCAGTTTAAGCAAATAGTCCCTTGACTTCAAAGTAAAATAACTCAAATACTCAAAAATTTAAATGTTAGTAGCTTAAATACTTAATAATGTAGACCTAGATAAAGGTATTTGTCAACTAACAAAACAAGTTCTTAGGTCTCTGTGTGGAGCGACCTGAACAGAATCTTCCCTGAAGTTATAACCTAATACTAATAATAATGGTGGTTGCTGGGGTTTTGTTTTGTGTTTTGCCTTCACCTTTATCATAGATGTATTTAAACCCATAGTCTGGTAAGATAATATTTCCATAATTATTGCATTTAACTCTTCAGATATTGATCAGCCCATGTTTCAGTGAGATTTTGGCTTGTTCTCATGCTTTATTTTTGCATTTTGTGAGCTCTGTATTGTTACCTGCATGCAGCCTCTGTAATAAACACTGCAGTCACACAGTAATTTCCTAATCTTCCTGATCTATGTTTTCTTAACAATTAGTACTAAGTTACTCTCATGCTTATTTGCCACGGTAAGCTCTGAATGTTGGAAAAAACCCCAAACCAGCCAACAAAAAACAGAAACAGAACCAAAAAAACCTGTCTCCCCTACTGTCACTAAAGTATAACAGACAAGATAGTATTTCTTTTGAGTTGTTCTTTTTGCCACATTTACAGCATCATTATTTTAAAATACTTTTTTTGGTGTTACTATAGAAGCAGCTTCTGAAATAGATGATCAAAAGTTGCCCTTGCAGGCTGCTGTTGGTTTCAGTGGGTGTTAGTGAGTGTAGGGCTCGAGCCAAAAATTAAGCTAAGTAAAACTGGAGAGGCCCGAGATGAAAATAATTTTATTTGCCTTGCTTTTTATGGCAGGGAGTCTTTACAGTTAGGGTATTTGATTTGGGGTCATGTTACACTTGGGTGACCTGAAGTGATTCAACTTTGGTTCTGATCTCTGATTCACCCAATATAGGGGCAGATAAGCTCTTAAGATCTTGCTTCTGAGTATGCACACGGAAGTGCTTGGTCCCTTTTGTAGTGTGTAGTCACACTTTGGAGTATTTGTGTTTGGCAGTAACTTTTCCTAGACAGAGATCACCAGCTAGGAAAGAGCAAAACATTATTTTGTTTAAAAAGAAAACAAAAAAGAGCTTTGTTAGTAGAAGCTGTTTGGAATATGGACAGTGCAAATCCGGAAGCTGATGTCCTGTGGCGGGCATCTGCTCCATGCTGATGGATATCATGTGCTGTGACCCCACAAAGAGCCTCTCAGCTCTCCAGTGCCTGGACCACTGTGCTAAACGCTCCTCAGAAATAACAGCGAGTCAGGATGCTCTGAAAAATATTGCCCAGGATATTTTGTCACCGTATTCTGTATTTGGAATCTAAAGAGCACTTAAACCTGAGCGGGCTGATGATAGTTGCTCTGAAGAGTCCACTCTTGCTGCCCGTGGAAATGAATGCCTTTGATGTCCGTGCACTGCAGAGAAACGCAGTAAGCAGCTAAATGCCTTAATGCATTCTGCCACTGAGCGATCTAAAAGCTTCCATGTGCATCGTGGAGCTTGTGCAGGAAGGTTTTCACTGTCAGCAAAGCAAAATGAATGCCTTTAGCTTTAAAGTTTAAATGCCTTGCTCAGCAGGGAGCCCAGAGAGATTTGTTCAACTGAAATGAGCTTATAATAAGGCTTTCATCCTAAGATAAGTAAGGACAACATTCAGTAGCTCTGTACTCCCTCACCAGAAAATACAAATAGCTTTCTCTATGTGTTATGATGCTGTTATTGTCTTTCATGTGATATGTTGCAATTCATGCTAATAGACATTTTCCATCGTGGGCTGCGGTAACGCCATGTTGTAGCTACGTTACATTTAGAAGTTCAAAAAAATAAGAGTTGCAGCTTACATATTAATTGGTTTGTTTATTTTACCCCGCAGAAACGAGCGCTAGGATAATATCTACAGGAGAATTTGCATTAGCAAGGTATTTTAAACCATTTAATTGTGCTCAAACTTTACAGAGGTTCAAAATGCATTTAGAGAGATTCATATCAAAAGAAAATCCATCACTGGCTATTAAACATGAAACTCCACTCCTGGCTTAGGCAGTCCCAGAGCTGCAGATTGCTTGAGGCTGAGAGAGTATGTTGGAGCTATCCCTGTGCCTGCTGCTGCTGCTGCTGAGAAACTGGGCAGGGTGGACCATTTGTCAGACCTGGTGTGGCTGTTCGTGTATTCTCACTAACCTGTATCTGCTGATTTTCTAGCCCCACCCCAGTCATAATTATTTCTTCTGCAATCAAGAGGCAGTATTTGATCTGCAGGTTTCAGTTGGGATTATTAAAATAGTACTTATAGCTCAAGCCTCTGTCCACTCTTGTTTTGCGTGTGGTGTTTGTTACGGGGTTTCTGAGTCCCTAATAAGCTGTTAACAAGCTGTCAATTATAGTGCTCATGCAAATTAGTGAAACAGACAGTGAGGGGCTGATGTGTACAGTATGCTATCTCAGAGGAGGTAAACTAAACCCTTCTAATTTTCATCACTGTCCTTGCAAAGCTGTCTTCATAACATCTATAAAGCATTCATCTTGTCTTTTCCTTTTTATCATGTTTACAAATTGAATATAGTAGTTAAATATCAATTATTACAGGTCATATTTTGTGTTAAATACCAGGCATCTAAAAATAGAACAATGACATTTAGATACCAAGGACTTCAGTGAATCTGTCTTCATGCTGGTTTAAATATCTTATTTACAATTTGCTGGATTTCTGGGTTCACCAGCATCATCCTGCTTTCATTTCCACCACCCCTTTTGTATTTTCTATTCACTTGTTTTCAATATATCACATTTTTGCTTGAAAATCCATTATTTCTTGGACTCTTTTTAACTCTTCCCCAAGGACTGCAAGCCGGGTATAAGTCTCTGTATGCCAGTCATCAAAACTTCTCTGGCTGCTTATTTATTTTTTTTTTCTAAGTAGTTCTCAGAAATGAAGTCTCATAGCTCATATTCCTTATCTTGGTCAGGGTTCCCTCAGGAGCATACTATAAACCTAATCTCTTTGAAATTCTCCATCAAAATATCTTCGTAAATTTATTTGTGTCCCCCTTGGTATCCATTAACTCTTGGAATACTCACCCAATGTCATTTCATACCCTATGTTACTCGACTTGGCTGTGTAAGCACAGATCATTTTGACCTTACTAGTTCCAGTTAAAATTCAAATGCTTCTGGTTTGTGCTTACTACTGCAGATTTTTTTTTTCATCTGTTTTGGGGGAGTGGAACAAAGTAGTGATTGGTTGACTTTGCTGTTTGACCGGTGAAAGTGAAATTACTGATGGAGTACAAGTATCCAACATCTGACTGTGATGTTGAGCAAGATTTCTATTTAATAAAAACAACTGGAAGATTTTGAAGGGAGTCACATAGAAAAAACTCTACTTTTCTGGTGAATTTTGGAGCTAAAATGATCATCAAAAGCCTCCTCATCTGTGAGTTTCTCTTAAGTACATGTGTAATCATAACTGAGGAGGGGAAAAGGCAGGTAACCTGGGATACAGTTGTGAAAGGAATTAAGTCCATGCCCGATTGTTCTCATCTCAGTTGGAAGTGTAAAAATTTTAGACATTTGGCACTTCATAGACAATTATGTTTTATGAGGGGGCTGCATAAATAAATCAGATTTCAAAAGGCACAGTTCTATTCTGGCTTTGAAAGGTCCTTTTGAACAGCCAGTTCTATTTGTGGGCTCATACTGGAGCTAACTAGATCCTTTTATTTAGTTATGTTTTAAAAAGGCAGCTGGCTTAAGTCTGTGTTAGGGAACCACAGAGCATTTTAGTTGGTAGGAAGGGCTGGAGATCATCTGGAGGTCACTGTCTTCTTCAGAAAGTCCTTTTTTCCTCTTGCCATGTGTCCCCAAGCACTGTACAGACTGTCTGCTGCCTCCAGCATGGTGACTGCAGGGGAAGGGCCTTGGCACCTCAGTGATAGAATGATTTCGTCACCTTGACTCAAACCTGTCAACAGCTGTAGGACAGCTGGATCAGAACGGAATCATCTTTCAGCATGTAATATTTGGCTCTTGAATTTCAAATATTTAAACCCAGTCTTAGGAGTGCATAGGCATTAATTTAACTAGAGTTAAATACTCTTAACTGAGTATTCTGCAGAAATTGAGTGGGTTATGTGCCTGCCGATTTGATTCTGACATATTAATATCAAGGACTGTTTTTCTTCTGTGAGCTGAATGGAATCAGGATCAAGAGCTAAGTAAAGTTAAACAGGCATTCATATTCATTCAGGAGCAGTACAAAGTATGTATTCAACTTGGTGCCATAATTTTCGTGTGATATCTGGTAAGCTTATTACTTAGCAAGAGCTATTAGATGAAGTTAGGCTCACAATTACAAGGAGACCCAATCAGGCTTTTGCTATACAGAGCATGGATGGCTGTAGGAAGCTGATTAGGATATTTGTAGGATATTAGTGGGAGGCTGAGGAGTTGTCACTCCCTTTTCTGAAAAGATGGATTTATTCAAAAAGCTATCTAATTGGATAGATAATTGATTAACTGAGAAATTATATTTTCAACAAAAAGCTGTCACCAGTCTGATAAAAAGCTTGTCCTTTACAGATTTTTGGAATATAGGGACAGATGTCTTCCCGTTATCATTTCCCAGCTGGAACTCTAAGAAACAAAAGAGTTGTAAGAGAGCATCATACTGTCAGGATGTGTTCAAAATGACTACTTCTTCTTCTTTTTTTTTTTTCTTAATAGTCAACAACAACTGACTGCAGCATCTGGCATTACTGTAGAGTTTTAGAATTGTTAATTCTACTAACTTTAGGTTGGAATAGCATCACAGACTGAAAACAACACAGTTTCTCATTGCTTTTCTTTTTTCTTGAAAACTTGTTTTATTGGTTCCAAATATGCATTTTGTAGTTAAAACAGGAGCCTCAGAGTTACTGATCAAATGCTTTGGGGCAATTGAAGGAGCCAGATATGGTGATAGTGTTGCTTGTGTGGAAATAGGCAGCAGGAATTCTGTGTCTCCTCTCATCCCTCATGGCTGCAGTCCCCAAGGAGCTGCTGCAGGGAGCCGGTGGCAGCGCTTTGCCCTTCTCTCCCAGAGCTGCAGGACTCTTGCTCACAACAGCCACACCTTCAGTTTTAACTGGTTCAATGTTCTCTGAATATCTTGAAAGGCTTTCTTCAATTCTTATTACCATGGGGTCTGGGGTGGGGTGTGTGTTTGGATTTTAGGGTGCTGATTTCAAAGGTTTCTGACCCTGCTAATGATTTAGATCTGTACGTAATGCACGACAGACTGGAATTAAGTCTGTGACTGGTTAGGCCTTCTAGTACTCCGGAAAAAAAAGAACTAAATAATACTTTTGGGGGGCATTCCACTTTTCTTTTGAGTAATCTAGTCTCCAGTCCTGTTTATGATGAGTTTCTGGAGTCTGGTGCTTCATATTCTTAGGTTCTGTGTTGCTGTGGTACCTGGCTGCTTTTCATGCCCATGCTAATTCCCATTTCAGATCCAGCCATCAAATATGTGTATAGTTCAAGGCACAAATTGAAAGGCCGGATTTGAAAGTTTGGTTTGGTTTTTGGTTTTGGTTTTTTTTTTTTCTCCTTTTAAACCATCAGAGTTAATTTAAAATTTCACAGGCAGAGTCTGAATGCCTTGCTGTAAATCAAAAATAGCTGCATTCAAATGAGTGAAGTTGTGAATGGAGATTAAGGTAAGTAATAGAAAACGTAAAGAATGTTCTCAAAAATGAATGTTATAGAATCTCCCTCTAATTTTGTGCAGAGGATTACTTAGTTCTTAAGGTATTAACAAAAAAAAAATAAAGTTAACTTGACTACATATGGAGTTTTACATGTTTTACACTTCTTGAACATGGATTAAATCAGCTGTGGTAAACATACTTATTACTATTCAATTTATTTCCCAGCGTCTTGAAGGAACCATGCTAATGTTTGGACTTCTTAGTTTGTTTTGATTTCATAGCAGGAAAATTGTATCCACGTAAGTGAGCATGCACTGAACAGCAATAAATCATTATTTCTCAGATGACCAATACCAGCAGGAATCTCATACACTTCCCTGCTGGAGTTGATTTCTAAATTCATTGAATAATTATTGGTGCTGCTTTTCATATGTGACAAACCTTCTTTCTGATTCTGTTGAGTCTTACAGCAATGTACACACACAACCCAACGTGCAGGGATTCTTATTTTGGGGGTATAGTGAAAGGAAGAATAAAGAACCTACATACATTTTAAAAGAAAATCTTATACTGGGAACTTTGTACAGTGTAGTTTAAGAAAAAAAAATCTGACTCAGATTATTTTAATAACTTTTTAAATTTTGTGGTTTATCAAAATGCAGATATTTCATTGAAATGTTAATATTCATGTAATATCATGAACTGTTTCTGTCATGAAGAATAATGTTGTCAATTTTAAATTATCGTAACAAAAATGCAGTGATACAGGGTAAAGTGTCTCTACTGAATGCAAAATTCGGTGAAGCTCCCAAGGTTTTAGCAACGATTATGCAGATGGAAATGATCAATGGCTGCATGAAATTTTATCTTTTGCTGTACATCTAACACCAATTGTATCAGTGTCTTTCAGAGAACAGCAATTGTTTTTATAATCTGGATCAGAAAAGCAATCTGAATTCCAGCTGGGCTGTGTGTCTGTGGGATTATGTTCACAAAGCAGGGATAGGGAACTGAGGGGCGCTGGGGCTGGGGCTGAGGAGGCTGAACTTACCCATCTCAGGGGTGTTCATTCAGTTCAGCTGCAGTGAATGTCAGTCCATCAGCACCATTGATGTGCTAGCTAGAATTGGGGAAAAGTGATTGATTCTCAAAATAAAATTAACAGGACAGTTCTTCACAATTTAAAAATAGATCTGTTATAAATGTTAGTTAAGTCCATAACATCTTTGTCTGTCAGAACAGTACAACAAATTACTGTTTCATTAATCAAAGGGTTAATTGAATTTTTAAATAAAACACTGCAGAAGTTCTCTATGGAAGTGAGACATCAATTCGTTAGAGGAGAAAAATCCTTTAATAGCCTGTAATTTAAATAGTTTTCCACCAAAATGAATTTATTGGGTATTGATTGCCTCCCAACTCAGTTTTAATACTGATTAAATATTACAACTTCATTTCAACACTCCTGCTGCTCTTCTTTTCCTTTCCCTCTTTTTTTTTTTTTTTTTTAATCCTCATATGAAAACCTGAGTAATTGGGTTCAATTAATTTTAGAAATCATGTTTAGGATAAGATAGGTTCAGTGAGAAAAGCCAGTCTGTTTGCAGTGACTTTCCTTTCTTCCTTGTGAAATACTGTTCCTTTCTTAGCCCATGGCTTATGCCTTCCAACCAGAGAGAGCAATTCTTCACAGATTCCCTCTGCTGGAAGCTGCTTCACTTAAGACAATCCCATGTTTTCCCATGTATTTACCATATTATCTTTTGCTGCTCTCAAAGCCAAATCTTTTGAAAAAAAAAGCTAAGTTCAATTTTCTTTGGGCTGTTAACTGTTGTACATTTTGGGATTTTAAATTGGCTTCCGTAAACTGAGATGTTGTAGAATTGATTTATCATCAGTTAATGTGTTGCCCTCCTGAGTGACAGAGGTGGAATGTTTCAGAGAGTGCTGCCCTGGGTTTTTCTCCCTTGCTGTATGGCCTGTGTTGCTGACATCACCTGTCTATGTGCAAGTAATTCATCAAATAGCAAAAATAAATCTTATTTTATTTCTCAGATTATTTAGTGAAGTTCCAGATGACTTTTTAGTCACTCTTTGGGAATGAAGAGAGAAAAGAGAAGGCATATACATATATATGTTGTACATCCCCACAGGTGCACATCTGTCAGCCTCAGGCAATTAAATTATTAAATTTATCAATTAAAAAATGTGAAACTTAAATGTGAAACTTAACTTTGCCCTCGTATCTCCTGAAGCAGCAATGCCTGCAGTGCCAAAAAGGAGGGATTTGGTGCCCCCTCTGCCAAGCCAGGCAGCACAGCTGGTACTGCAGGAGCTGGAGAGCTCCTGGTGAGGTCCAAGGCAGGGAAAGCAGAGATGGGGCTGCTCTTAGCGAGACGTACGAGAAACGAGATTGAGGTGGAGCTCTGAGGGGTTTGGTGAGGCTGGGCACCATCCTGGGTACACAGAGTATGTCTCTGCTTCTTCAAGCTTTCTTTGTGCAAATGCAGCCTCATTTGAAGCACTGCTTTGGCTATATTATGATGGAACTGAATTTCTTTTTCTTTTTTTGTAATCATCTGTAGAAGGCATGGAAGTGTTTAAGACAAGCTGTTATTGTTAAAACATTAATTAAATCACAGTTAAGAGTATTTGCATTTGATGGTCTGTTAGATTAATGATGACTCAAAATGGATGTTGTTGTTTGTTCCTTGAGCATTGGGAATTTTTTTTTTTCTTCAGGTGTTTAGACTCCAAGATACACTTTTCATATTAGAGGGTGGTTAAGGCTTGTGGTACAGGTCAAATAACTCCTAAATGGACACTGTGACATAAGTTTTGTTCCTTTTGCCCACAAACGATTGACCCTCTCACCCTGGCTCAGTGTCGCATTCCCCTGGAAAGCTGATTGTGCGTGGATGGGTGATCAGGGGTACCTGAATCACCTTGCTGGACTGCCTGAGAAGGTGGATGAGGTGGCTGATGAAGCCCAGAGCTAAACAGTCCTGATTGAAAGTTTCAGGTTTAATGCTGGGCTGTGGGGAACAGCAGTGTTTGACACCTTAAAGCACTGTCATTCTGTGTGACTGTCTATTCAACAAAATATTCTTGAGTCTGGATAATATATGAAGGTTAAGGTAGCCCTTCTGGTTGTGATCACAAAGAGTTTTTTAAACTTACACTTTTTAGTACAGTTACGCAGGAAGGTTTTTTAACTCTTCAGATGTGTGGGACATGCATCTGCTTCTGCCCACAGTACATTGGTGACCCCATGCTGTGAGAAACTCTCATCTGTATAATTTTAATAGATATAATTAAAGTATCAGCAATTCAAATAACGTTAACTTATACAGCTTATACCTATGCATTTTTGTTGCTTTTTGCCTATGTTTATGTGACTCTGCTTTTCTGTTTTCCATATAATATCTTACACCTAATTGATGTGCTGGAAAGAGCTCTGAAATAAAAGGTTACCATAACTTCCAGCATCCAACAAGCATCCCTAAAGAGAGTCACTCTTCCCAGGTAAGGCTGTTGCTCCTTATCCCTTTGGCCTCATAGTCATTGATGAAAAGTTGCAGGGTTTTTGTTTTTTTGTTATGAGGGAATGAATATTTACATTTTCCTTTCTTTCATGCAGGCAGATAAACATGTAGAATGGCATTTCTTATCTCCTTTACATAGCACTGTATTGCAGACACTCAGTGTTCCTGGGATGTTCAGGTTTGTGATACTTTTGGAAAGAAATTTGGCAGCATTTCTTCATACATCTTTTCCAGTAACAGCTGCAGCTTCTTTGCCTGTTGTGTTTTCCTTCTGTGATGGGTTGCAGTCAAGTGTAGTTATGGGAGATGGCTGCTTCCGCTTGTAAGTGTTGAAGCCAAGCAAGTTTTGGCTAAGTTTTTGCTCTTCTTTCTTCTTTCTCTTTTCTTGTCATTCTCTCCTCTCTTGAATTTTGCAGTGTGCTGTGGGAGCAATAGCTTCAGCAAATTTGCTACAGGGGAAAAGGCAGAAGCTGACGTTACTGAGTATTACATAGTTAATACTGATGGACTTCTTCTGACAGTAAAGAACATTTCAGATGTTAAATCTGTTGTGCAGTTTTAGAAATATTTGTGGTTTGCCTGGAAGGGGAGGTCTTTTTCGTATCCTGTTTTCTGAGGGTAGGACTAGGGCCATATGGTGGATGCAGAACGATGGGACCTGTCAGATCAGCGTGTTTGGCAGCTTCCTTTCCTCACAGGGTTCCATGTTCCCTGGAAGGAGAGGGAGTCAGGAGTGAACGTGGCTGTGCTGAAGGGCTGCAGGTGGAACCCAGCTCCCCTCAGGATGCTGGTGGGGACAGGGGCTGCTGAGCTGAGCTGAGCTCAGCATGGACAATGTGGAGCCAGTGACCTTCAGAAGGGTGCAGGGGTTTGATGGCTGGGTGGTGGTGCCTGACATTTAGGGCAGTGTCAAGGTTGAAGGCAGGCAGTGCTGCAGATGGTGATTTCAGTCCCTGCTAGAAAGGATGCTTAACTCAAAATTTAATATCTGCTGCTTTTAGCTCTGGGTGTGTGTTAATCAGCCATGTGTGTAAACCAGGATGATGACCTTCACAAAACCCTCAGCCATTAGTTGATTCAAACAAACTAAATGTTTGACCACTCACAAATAATGAAGAGGTTGAATGGGTGAAAAGGAAGATGATTAGAAGCTTTATGTGTATGTAGAAATCACCAAGTTTAGAATTGTAATGCTATTCAAATGATTAATTTACATCCAGATGGGGAGATGGTTCTTTTTTATGCAGATAGTTACTATGACATTCCAATTTACGCCCAAAGGCACAGGTGTGACAGGCAGCATCAGGTTCATGGGGTAGTTGCTAGGGGTCTGTTTACTTTGGTTTTGTATTTTCTCACTTAAAATACAGATAATAATAATAATAATGTCTTTATCAGTGACTAGGGTGTCTTCATAATGCTACGTTTTTTAATCCAAGAATTAAGAAATCCGGGCAAGTTCTTTCTGTTGCTTATCTAGTATGCTAACTATGTGTGTGTATATATATATATATTTCAATGTACTGTACCAGCAATAAGAAATCAAGCTCACCTTCTGGTTCAGATTTAATGGTTTACGTCAAGGTAAAACTTTCACAGTACTTAAGTGAGATTTTTTACATGCCATCAGAAGCAGACAGGAATTTCAGACTCCCACTAAAATTGATCTGTTTCCAGAAAGAACATTGCCAAGTCATGTAGGTGCTTCAGAGCATTTTACTGTTCTTTCCCATGCTTTATTGTTTGTGTGCAGTGACTTGCTTGAATAAATCTATTTCTGTGAATTCTTCTTTTTTCCAGGAAGGTCTCTGTCAGAGGTCTCTCTCTTGTCCTGTACCATTACTCCAGATCATCTTCCCTCTTCCCTGCATAGCCTAAACACGAAATACCTCCCCAAAACCATGTCTCCAAAGCAGTTTGGATCTGTCCAAGCAGCCCTTCTTCCCTGTGTAAGCTCTCTTTTTTCTTAACCCATCTCTCAAATGGGGCAAAGTCAGCAGTCCCCCTTTTTCTCCTCTGTACCCAGGTACTCAGCTTCCTCTCTTTGACCAGTGGAGGCTGAGCAGGACCAGTGATTCTGATCCCTCCTGTCAGGCAGCCCCTGTAGCATCTCAGAGAGGGATCTGCCCTGAGCTGGTGGCTCAAACAGGCTGGGCTTGTCTTAGGGTGGAAGAGCAGGGGATGCTGCCTGTCAGCCCTTACGGCAAACCTCGTGGGATGGGGAGGCAGAGGCTTGGAGGAATTAGTCTTTGCTCACAGGCTTTTTAAACTGTGCAGATATTACACTGCCCAGTGACTGGGAAAAGGCTGCACACTGCAACTGAGAGTCATGAAGACAACCTGAAATTTAAAACAGTAGCTTCCTTTTACCTGCATTACTTGTGAAGATTTTGGCAATGTAGGTTAGGTAATGGCTTGTAGTCATTTTTTCCTAGGGTTTAGCCTAGTGTTAAAAATTTGTCCCTGATGTCCTCTTACTTCTGCCATTTTTATTCAAGTAATTCAATTAATTAAATAAATTGTACTTCTTAATATTGATTTTTACATATTAACAGTCCTCTGCAACTATATCTTAATAAACATTAAATATCTTCTGACTTCACAAAACTAGAAGCATAATGATAAGCAAATATCTTGAAAAGGCTCTCAATATTTAGGAGTCCTTACATTTTTAGCAAGCTTTTTTCACTATGATTGGTAAGCTGCAGTCTGCCTTTGATTTACTTTCTCTAACTACATTGATTTCCGTAGCCTAATATATATTTAATTTGTAGGGATGTGATTGCAACTAATATTACAGAGCTTTTAAAGGACAATAAATTCCAGAGTATGTTTTATAGATTTTTTAAATTATTTTTTCTACTCCAAATATTTTAACCACTGAGGAAGGTATAATTTATCTCATTGTCAGGTTTCCATGCATTTTTTATTTATTGCAACTTAGGTTGCATTGAGATGGAGTGGTGTGCTCACATTCTGCAGACTGCTTTCCAATGTAGTTCTCTATTTGTAAACTGTTACCTGATTTATAAACTAGTTTTTTAAGGGAAATTCAGGCTGATACACAGTTCCTGAAGTTCCTTATAGCTCAGTTGGCTCCCAGACATTTGGGGTGTACAGCTGATGTGGCCCTTCCTTGCAATGAAGGAGAGAAAAACTGCAGAATACCTGAAAATATTGTCCTTTAGGTTGTTTGGGGTGTAACCTAAGAAGGAGTTTATTCCCAAACCTAAAGATGGACAGAGAAAAGTGAAGGTGAGTGTTGGCACTACGCTATCCAGGACAGCCATAACTGGTGTGGATACCCAAGGCCATTCCAGCATTCTCTACATATTGATTAGCTTTTGTACCCACCCACCTGTTTTCCTTAGGGTCATAATGAAGTTTCAGTTACCTTAGTTCTGCCTTGTAATGCTTGTTTTGAGTTTTGACGATTCAAGCCGTGGTGGATTTAACAAATGCTGTGGGTACCACAGAGTATAATGACAGTTTTATAGAATTGTACTGAAATTTGCATTTTGTAATTCAGATGTTTTAGCAATAAGATAGCACATGCCTTAGATTGTAGATTCCCATTGTATGGGAATTTTTTGTAGCTGTGTTGATAAATAGTATTGACATAGGCTGTGTCTTTCCCTAAGAAAGGATAACCAAAAGAAAGTTAAATACCCCTGACAGCGAGAGAGAGCTCCCAATTGGACGAATGAGAAGGAGCTTTGAAAGGAGGAGGTTGTGATTTAGCATGACTAATGATAATTTGGATTTAGGAAAAGAGATGAGGAAGTTACTCTGAGCAGAGGGGCTACACATGGCAAATGTACTAGATCAGTTATTGCCAAGTATGGCAGAGAAAATGAAGGAAGAAAGAAAAAGTGGCTTAGAAATTTCTTTTCCAGTCTCTGCTTATCAACATGAAACATCTGCTTCAGCGGCAGCGGCTCCCACTGACACCGAGCACCGACATGGGGAAGCTGCTGCTCACACCAGCACTACCCCCGGAGCTGCACCGCAGGGATTTATTATTTGTGTGTGAGGTATGGGATGCTGCAGGTTAAAATATAAGTGGTTCCGGTGAACTTGGATGAGCATCGCATATGGAAATTAGCGTTGGCACAATTAATTTTTGTTTGTTATAGTCTTAATGTTGCTAAGCTACAGAAGGAAATGGATCACACTGAGGAAGTCTACAAGTTGCTGACTGTTTGCACAGAATCTTTTAAATATTACACTAATCCTGTGCTATAGCTTAGCTTTTATTTAGTGTTAATAAAATGGGTACTTTATGAAAAGCCACCATCTTAGTTTTAAAATATTCCTGTCTTTACTTGTTGTGAGAATACTTGTACCTATAAATAGCAAAACATCTTTGCTTAGATCAGCAGCTTCATCAGAGGAGTTCTTGGTCAGACATGTACAGGCATGAATATGATCAACTCCTCTATAGTGCCAAAGAACAATACATTTTTATTTAAGACTTGCGCAAGCTTCCATTTATAGCTAAATAAAGTAACTTCACAGACAGCACAGCCCAGGTTCAAACCCACAAATAAATAAAACTGAACTATGTCGTGTTAATAAGATTGCTTCCTAAGATGAAGTGCTTGACTTTCTCCCCCCCGTGAATTCCCAGGGCAGACGTGGATTATTAGAGCTTGAAATATAGAAGGTAAGTGCTTATGGTTTCATAGGCCGATGGAACAGCCAAAAGAAGAAAGGTGAAATCTTGACCTCAGGATGGAATAGAAGCCATCTATGAATGCTTCCTTTCCTCTACATCTCTCTCCTCCACTCTCCCACCTTAGGATATCTTTTGATACTTTAGTAAAACTGAAAAGGGGAGCTTGATATTTGTTTTTTCTTCTTTCATTGGCCATAAATTTAATTAATTTGCATGATGACCCAAGCTCATTTGATGTTGAAGATTGAAAACGTTTTAGGGAGGGAGTTAAGACAGACCTTTGATGTTTCTGTTTTTACTTAATCCTCATGTTTTGAACTGTTTATGAAAGCATTACAAAGTCTTGCTATAGAGAGCAGAATTTGTCATATGATAGTAAACAAGTTTCAGTGTTTAAGAGTAGCAACAAATGCATCAAATGTGTGAAGTACTTTTGTTGTTTATACTTCTGAAGAAAAGTAACATTAGAGCCTGAAAGTATAGTATTTGTTCTGAAAACCTCTTGCTGTTCTCCAGACGAAATTTACAGCTCTCTTGCATTGCAGAGACCTGTGTCTTTGCATTTTTCTGTTGCCTCAGCTTATTTGGCAGTGCCTTACTTTAGAGGACAAGGAGTATTCTGAGCAGTCACAGAATTTTCACCTGTGTTTCCTGAATGCAAGGTTACTCATTAGCTTGGAAGTGTTACAAAGTATAATGAAATAGATATGATTGTGTTAAATTCTACAAAATTGTCATTGTCAGTTTTTAATTTTATATGTTGCATCAAATATATGGGTTTCATTTCACATACTTAGATGGTATCTCTTCCAGAAGTAATTAAAATTATACTCAATATTAAAATCATATATTAATTATTTCTGGGCAGGGTATTTCCTTCTAAAATGCATTCATTCTTTTTAGCACTGGAAAGCTAGTACTCGGCAGATAAGGACTTGCAGTAAACTCTGTATTTATCATATAGCAAAGTATTACAAATCAATTATTTAAACCACTGTTATATTTTAATTCTATGAATATAATATCTTCCCAGGTGATTTATTTTGCAGATGCTTAGACATGCCATTCACTATCCCATGGGAGCTGGACTCAGAAATCAATTTGTGGCTCTTAAATATTAGATAATTTTAATTTCTTAGAAGGAATAAGAACCCATATGTGCTAACAAATACATAGGTGAAGAGTCCTTGATGCTTAAGGATGCAAAAAATCAGTCCATGGTTAGTACATGAGACAGCTCAGTCAAAGCCAGTAATGAACCCACTACACACACGGTGTGGTTTCAATTACAGCTTTATGTGAGTAGACGGCATGGTGCCAGAAACAAAAGATTGAAACAATTTAAATGCTTCTCTTCATGGTTCAGATACTTGAGCCTCCGGTTTCTGTTCCCTTATTAATGTTCACTTTTATCTGTGCAGAACTCAGGCTTGGAAAATAGGAATTCACTGCTTGAATATGTAGAATGTCATCTTGTTAAAGGACGCTGTAGTATGATCTGGTAATATATCAGTTAGTTAATTATTTGCTGTGTGATAGTTGCCTTCAAGGTTTATGTGCTCAAGGTCAAGAACTATATCTAGAAATTGCTAATTTGTCCTAGTCAAAATTAGAGAAGTTCTTCTAATAGACAGTTAGCAAAATAAAGGTCATAGTCCCCTCTTCATATAATTACTTAGCAGTTAAATCACTTACACCTCCAGCGGTGTCATCTCTTCGCCACCTCCACAACCTGAGGGAGGGAGGGAGGCAAGTATTTGTGTCTGTAGGAAACTGTAATCTCTGTTCTTCTTGCTGAAGGTGTCTCACTGCCCGACGCTCTCTGAGAAATGAGAGCAGTCATTGTTTCAGCATGTGGAGCTGCACTGAGCAGCCCTTGCTGCTGCCCTGTCAGGCTGCCAGCCACATGCTGGCCTCGGGTTCGCCTCGGGTCAGGCCACTAGGCAGTGGGAGTCAGTCACCACAGTGCTCCAGCTCCTGCAGGTTATTTTGGGGATGGCTTATGGGAAAGCCTGGAATTGGAACGTCCTTGCAGGCGCTGTGCCATGAACCATTAGCTTTTTCAGGCTTGTACCTCCGTGGGTGTGACGGGACACTGAGGTTGCAGAGCAACTGTTTTGTGGCATTGCCAAGCACTTTATGGAGGAGACTCTGTGCAGAGCCACCTGTCCTGGGATGCCCAGCAAAGAGGGACATGGTGGCATTCCGGTGTGCAGGTCTGTCCTATAGACCTCTGCTCTGTTCCTCTCCATTACAGAGCCAATGGCTTAGGAATGGAAAGAGAATTAATCAGTTTATTAAGCACTCCAAGAGTTTTCTTAAGACTTTGAGCACACTTTTAATGGAAGCAAGGCTTTCTAATAGCCTCAATTTTTTTTTTTGTTTGTTTTTTTTTTTAAACAGGCTGTTTAGGCATCATAGATTTTCAGCTGTAAAGCTTATTAAAATGGAAGAATAATATCGTCAGGTTTCCAATTGCCGCTATGCTAAATTATTATTGTAATGATTAAGCAAAGTAGGAATTGTAGAGTATTTAGTGCTTTTCTTCCATTGAGATCATTTAATGTAACTGAGGGTATGTAAATGTGAGCAGAAGGTTTGCCTTAGTAAAGCTTATTTGCTTTGTACAGTTAAAGCAAAGTAATAAAAAGATGTTGGAAAGGTTATTATCTATTTGTCTACCTGTATTAGCATTTTGCAACAACACTTGCTTTATAAAATAAGCTATGTCGATGCTTATTAAATGCAGTGATCCGTATTTGCTTTAAAAAGTTAGGTTGTATTCCATCCAACTAGTTCTGTCAGTCACTCAGAGTTGTTTCTGTTTGGTTGCCACCATTATTAAGGACATAATCAAGATTTTCTAGGAATCACTCATGGGTTTGCCATTCCAACATGCCTTCTGTTATCACTATTGCACTGGTTTGTCTTCTCGTCCTGGAAAATTTGCCTGCCGCACATGACCTATCTCATATAACCATTTGACATTCTTGAGCCAGCCTTCCTGGCCAGAATGCATCTTAACTCTGTATAAAATGCTTCTTGCTGCCAGAAATTATTTGTTTCCTAAAATACTTCCTCTCTCCCCCCCCCAAAACAGCAGTAAAATATCATAAATGCCTGGATAAATATGGGTTTGGGGATGCAGCCTATTGGAAATGTTAATGCTGCCAAAAATAACATCATCTTTTCAATATCTGATTTCTATTTTAATAACCTTGCAACAGTATGCCTTGTCTTCAATAATGCTGCTCCTTTCTTTATTCTTTTTTTGTAAGACCAGACCATAATCCGACATCTAAATTTTTTCAGTCTTGATTTCTTGTTCTCTAGTTATAACAATTATTTATTCAAATCATGGTGGTTGCTTCCTTGAGCTTATTATCTCTGTTTTCTAAATTTATATCTATTATTGTTAAGTACTGCAACTTCAATTTGATATGAATTTCCATATCTTGAAATGGGGAATCAGGATGAGAACTCTGGTTCATCTTTGCTAATTTAAGCTAGATCCAACTACTTTTCTCTTGTTCTTAAATGTAAAATAGAAAACAAGTAATTTAACTGTGTGGTTCTTTCTCTTCTGTAAAATAGTTTTGACTTCTGGAAAAGGTTAAGAGTGAAAATATGTAAGTGAACTGAATTGTGGAGGTCCTTGTGGCGTGTGAAGTGTGTTTGGAATTAAGACTTACACCTTCATATTCAAACTTATGTCTAAACTTTCTGCAGTAACCTTCCTTTCACAGTATTTCTCGCAGTCAGGCA
Organism: Falcunculus frontatus; assembly: GCA_013398115.1. Taxonomy (NCBI): domain Eukaryota; kingdom Metazoa; phylum Chordata; class Aves; order Passeriformes; genus Falcunculus; species Falcunculus frontatus. Next base: position 900,610 of record VZRV01007706.1, read on the forward strand.
AAAAAGTTCTGCATAAAACACGTAATTCTCAGTTTAACTTTGGGGAAAAAAATTATTTTTACTTTATAAAGTAAAACATCAGTTTAATTTTTACTAGAAATATAAAATTAAGATAAAATGGATTCATCTGTACTTCCTAAAACAAGAGAGGGAAATAACAGAGAAACAAGTCTCTTTGTTCTGTGTGAAAGAGAATACTTAATCACACATCAGCACAGAATTAAAAAACATAGCAATACATGAAAGCGTTCTTTTTTTCTTCACTGAGCAAATTAATTGCCAGCAATGGAAAGAAACTACAAAGTGCTGTTTAAAAATAAAAAATACATATCTTAAATTTAATAAACAGGAGCTAACGCAGTCAAAATGAAGCTCCAAAAATCAGCTAGCAACTGGCAATTGGTTTTGGGTCTCATCAGCTTGAAATACGTATCAAACAACTTTCTTGTAAAAGAAAACTTGAAAGAGTAATTCTACATGCGCGATTTTCTGAGACAGACTGGGTGCAAAAGCTGCTGAATAAATGTCAAATGGACACTCTTCCAGCCTACTTCATTTCATAGCTGAAATCTGGCCAAACTGGAGGTCTTAAGCCAACTAAAACTATTCCTTGTAATGTTCCTCGTAATATTGTTGTTATGCTTTTGTAAAATAGTAGGAATAATCTTCAGTATTCACAGGGAAGTAGAATTTGTCTATTGCTAGATATGCTGACAAGTGTAGAAAGGGGATAAAGGGAAGAAATTATTACCCAGTGTGTGAGAAGGATGCAGGATAATTACCTCCTTATCCCCTTCTACTGACCTACAAGACAGCAGGATGTTGCACAAATATAAGGGATATAAGCTTGTCTTGCAACTGGAGGTCTCCGAAAAATTGTAACATTTATGCTGTGTAGTCATATCCTTCTGCCTTTTTTGGGGGGTAGAATGACCTTAAACATGATATTCAAGGAATGATCACTGCAGTTAATTCTGTCCTGCAGATACCGTCATTCAAATCTGCTTGTAAACTAGTGGGGTTTTTTTCCAAGATCGACAATATAAAATATAAAATGTTTTCACAAAATGCAGGAGCGTAGACAGGGCTGAAAAATGTTCTTCAGGAAGAAAAAAAAAACCTTCAAAATTCCTGATGAACGCGTTGCTGGTACGTGCTTTACACCTCCAACTTCCCAAAATGGGACAATAATGAGAGGGGACGTATAGCTGGGGCAGGGCTGGCCTTGGAAACATCGAATGTGAAATAACCCAAGGGAGAGCAGGGAGTTGATCTGCAGCCTATGGAGATGAAAATTAGAATTGAATATTGAAACATTTTGGCACTTATCCTTATTTCTGTGTCTTACTGATTGTATTGGGAGTAAGTTGTCGGTCATATTTGTCTTCTGGTTGTATTCAAATGTAGAGAACATCTTTGAATAGCAATAACATCTGAGATGCACATAAAAAGAATTTGAGCTGCTGCAAATTTTCCACTAAACACATAAGTAGAGAAATGTACATTTCATTATCTTTCTCTCCTTTTTTCAGCACTTTTTGTGGCTTAAATGCTTATCTCTAACATGGTGCTGGTATTTTTAGCAGCGTAGTGCGGGGGTTTTTACTCACTGTCATACTACACATGGTTCATCACACTGCAATAGCTCAGGATAGATCAGATCTAACTGCATGACTAAAATTTTGTGCCAGGTTAGCCTATCTGAGATGGCAGTTTAATTGTCCTGAACCACCTTAATACTTGAAGATAGTAGTTTATTAAAGGAAAAAAAATATGGCAAAATGGAGCTTTGTGTGTTGTTCATAGGGTGGATGACTAATGGGGATTCACCTTTCCGTTTTAATCTGTTTCTCTTCACTGAACAATACCCGTCAGCTCTCCAAGGTGTATGTTTTTTGTGGTCTTCAGTCAATACTATTTAAAGCAAATCAAAATTTTGCTGTGTGGTTTAATTTCAAGTATTTGTTTTAAGCTAGCAAGTGGGTTGGTTCTGACTTCCACTAGTCAGGCTGGTAGCAATTGATGAGAAACAGATTAGATTACTGCTTAATGATGACGTCTTCAAAAGCCCTGGAGTGACTGAGGAAGATAAGTCCCCGGGAAAATCAATGGACTCAGGCTCTGGAGACGGTTAGGTGAGAAGAAAATGTTTCTGTAATGACTGAAATGGCCATTCTCTCTCGTGGTCTCTCAGTTGTAATATACAAGAGAGAATGGGTCTGTGTAAAAATATCCAGCATCTCTGAACATTTTAAGGCTGTTAAAAGTCTGAGTGCTGGATGTTTATCTGATTACTCTCCTGCTCTTGCCTAACTTTAGCCGTGATGGACTAAAGCATTTCTAGTGTAGGAACTGCAGGGAAAAGAACAATGAAAAAAAACCAAAGTCCCCAAAACAAAACAAAAAAAATACCCCTTTAATAGAAGTAGCGGCTGTGCAGGTGGCAAAGAATAAAATATGTATTTAAAACCATACACGTTATTAGCTAGTTTTTTGGGTTCTTGGTTTTATCATCTTTAAAAGGTTGGGATTTAGTACTGGTGATCAATTTAGACATACATTTAGTGTTTGTTCACCAAAAGGACATGATTTGCTCTTACAATTTGCAAGGCGTCACAGACTTCTTATTTCTAGGTGGTGGTTTTCAGTTCACTCCCCTTAATCATTTATGTGGTTCTTAGGTTGGTTTTCTGTGAACCCTTTGAGGAATTAATTGTTCTCCTTCCTAGGCTATTAAGTATCAAGAATAAATGTTCACTGTTACTGGGCCAATGGCTCAGCATTCCTCCTCAATGAGGAGGAGAAGGAGGAGGAGGAAGGGAATTTCAGTCCTGGTAATATTTTTCAAGAGAAAAGCTAAAGTTTTTCAGGAGAGGAATGATCAGTCATGTGTGTGATTCTGGACAGTGGTACTGGTGTTATGTTACCTTGATGTTTATCTCTGCCTCATGAGGTTCCTTGAGTCACACTCCTGTGTCACGGAAGTTGAACAAATAATGGCTTAGAACCATATTTTCTGCCCTATTCTCATGTGGTACAGCACAGGAACTGTTTCTAGTCTTCCATGTTCTCTGAATTTCTGCCTTTTTCTTGGTTTATGTCTTTGTACCACGTTGAGTTCCTGTCAGCCACCTATTGGATATTTGAGGTTGGGGTTTTTAAGCCTATATTTGAACTCATGCTGTGGGATTTTCTTCTGTTACAATGACCCAGGAAAGCTCTGTGGGCAGATAAAATACAAATTCATTGGTTTCTCCCTAGGATTAGAAACAAGAAGATGGGGCCCAGGCTGGGTAAGGAGCTCTGCTAGAATACTGGGATTTGCATAAAAAGAAATGCCAATAAACTGGGTGAGAGTAGTCCTCGTGGTGTGGGACTGGTTAAATAGCATCAGAATTGATGAATGAATTTTATTGCTGCAGTATCACTTTGATCGATTGTGATGAACCCTTGTGTTTCAGACTGGAGAGGGCGACAGAGATCTGGGAAGAGATTTGTCCGGGCTGCCTGAGGCTGGCATTGAGTTGGGAAAGGAAGCTGGGAGTTAGTCTTGAATTCTAGCTGAGTGTGCTGCTGCTCAGAGCATCCTCTGTCCTTGCATCAGACCAGCTCCATGACAGAATGAAAACACTGTACTTTCTGATCGTGTTTTATGTATTGTTGTGCTGAACATTTTGAACTGATGGTTCTAACAACAGGGGAAAGTGTGTGCAGCCTCAGAGATCCAACTGAAGGGCCTGATGCATAAAAGTAAATCGTATCTTGATTGCAGCTTGCTTGTCAAGGATGGATGCTTGAAACAGAATATTCAATGACTGTTCAGGTGTCTTCTTTTTTCTCTAGCTTGGTACATTGACCTTCTTATCCCTTTTGTTATGAATTCAGATTCTACTGGGATAGGAATTGTGATGAAGATTGTGACTAATTTCGTGATCTTGCCGATAGAAATCATTCTATGTCATTACCAAGGGATGAAAGCATCCGAATTTGTGATTTTAGTCAATGTATCAAGTCATCTGGCTACCTGAGTATTGTCTATGATAAACTTGCTGTTACTGCACTGTTGTCCTTCTATAACATTTTAAATGCTGTTGTAATAAAGGTAAATGCAGTTACAAAAATGGGCACAAGAGTGAACAAGAATTGTGAGGATTTTTTTTTCCAAAGAAATGCTTAAGACTTTTCTTTATGTGTTAAAAATAACATTTTTATTTTAAGTTTGAGGGGATGAATTTGTTTTGGTATAACTGCAGTCTACTGTTTTAGAAAAGAAGATGACTGGAGAAACACTTCTGGTAAAAGTAGGGATTCCTCTTAGATGAGGAGTACAAAAGCTAACATTTGTTGAAATGTAATGATTCATTTGAATGACCAATTTTCTTAATAGTTTTTTAGGCCTTTTTTTTTTTTTCCAAAGATCACAAAATGATTAATAGGTTGATCCAGGCTGCATTCATATTATAGTCTAATTCTGCATTATATATTCTCCAATGTCAAAGAGCTAAAAGTTCAAATTGGACTCATTTTCATTATCATGTTAGGGGTGGGGACCTGTGAATTATTCACCTCCACTGAGAAGACCAGATTCATAAATCTGTTCAAAGGAAAGTGAAGAAAGGTTTCTAACATGTCTTGAAGATTCTAATTCATATCATAATTTCAGTATGTGGAGTTGACAGCCAATAGCAGTTTTCAGACTAAGGCTAGATATCCTTTCACCATTCACATTCCTTTCACTGGTAATAGCAAGAGACTGATTGCTTTCAAAGTAAATTACCCTGAAATGTCTGTAATTCTGTTTTTGCTGGAAATATGGACAAACTAGTTAAATTTAATGAGAACCAGTATGGATACTCTGTGTGTGTGAGCATGTGCTGTGATCCAGAGCACGATCCTCTGCCATGGTGTTCCCTATGGTTGTCATATGTCATGGTGGTCAGGCACCTCTCTGGGGTTTGTGGTAGATATTAAAAATGTGTGTTGGGAAAGTAATAAGAGGATGAGTCTTATTTTGACAGTTCATACATCCTTTTAAAAATACCTGCTACGTGTGTGGAACAGGAGAAATGAATTCAAACCACAGTTTATGTGTGTTTTCCTTCATTTCCCTTGAAAAATTTATCCTATTTTGTCATAATTTAAACATGAGTTAAATGCTCTGCATTCTTGAAAATCAAGGAAGCGAAGCATGCAGATTTGTTTCTCACCATGTACATTTTCTGACCAACTGTCATCAACACATTTAAACTGTGCTTCGTATTGGATTGAATTAGAGATTATATTCATGCATAACCGTGAGATCAGTTAGGCTGTATTCTGAGCTCAAATTTTTTTAAAACTTTGATAATTCTGTTGATTTAATGCGGAAAACTCAGAGGAAAAAAGGGTCAGTTTATATTAGAGGCCACACATGCATATTGTAGAATCATCCAAAGCCATGTAGAGAAGATATTTAACAAAATAATCTCTGAAATAAAAACAAAGCAGAAAATAACTCATTTTTTAAGTGAGCTATGAATTTATTCTTACACACATGGTATTTTAAATGCCTGCCTTCAGCTTTCTGTGAGTCACTTAAGTGTTCTGTTCCAGCTTTGAATATCAATAATGACAAGTTTCCTGACATCTGCGCTAAGGTGAAGCTATTGTATCTGTCAGTTAACCTCTTTTTTGTCAGCCTGCCATGCTGATAATTTTGTGTATGTGGCACAGTCATTAAGGTATTCACTGTCCTCTGGCAGAATGAAAATTTAGGTTTCCCATTCAGTTTGAAGACATTTTTTATTTTCTATGCAAAATCTGTATGCTAATCTAATTCTGATATATAAACTGTATCCTAAGCTGTCTGACAGAGGCATAGAAAACATTCTCCCTTCCTCACAAGTGATGTAAATTTTGCAAACTTTATTGGTAAGTATAGCAATAACTATTTATTTAGCAGATATTATCATGCAAAGTTCTTTTCAGTGACAATATTAATGAGAAAATGAAACTATGAATGCCATGAGTACATTGTGAGATATTTCATAAATATATAAAATACTTGTGTCACTTTATGCTTGTTTTCAACATATTTCACTTCTTTACAGCTTGCATAATAAATTAGTGACTTTTAAATGTGTTCTCCCATTGCTCGTGGCATCGTGTAGGTTATTTGGTTTAAAGTAATTATGCTTCATCACAGATTTATGTTCCAGTCAGAGATTCAAACACTGTTGAGCTCTGCGGTGTATGAATGATTGCAAATTTTCAAAAGAGAAGAGTTTTTGAAGGTATTTGTGTGTTAAGTTAAATTTTTGAATTAATAGGAACATCAAAGCTCCAGCATCTGGGTCAGAGAAGGACCTCCACAGAACTGCTGTTTGAAGCCTTTCATTCTTGACCTCCAGGACTGTAATAAACTTTTAAATAATTTTCAAGGACACTTCAGATGCTCTGTCAATTAAACTGCCATGCAAGCCGTTTTCTTGTTGGCCTGTAGCCATTATTTAATACAGTCATTAAAATTTAGTTTCAGGAGATTTGGTATGACACATGAACTGTTTTCACTAAATGGATTTCCTATCAATAATCATAAAAAAAAAGGAAAAAATAAAGGAAGGTGGAATAATTATTAAAAAAAAAAAAAAGAACTAAAAAACCGAATCAAAACGACTGATCTTCTAAAGGAGCATTTTAAGAGAATGTACTTCTTGGTTACACTGTGCTTTTGTAATCAGCTTTTAGGTGGGATATGATAAAGTAAACAATGAGCTTAGAAGGACATGTAATACTAAAAGACCCCCACAAAATTAAAAATCTCATAGTGAATTCTCCTGCCATTCTGGAAATCCTCACATGGAGCATGTAGTGCTGCGGACACAATGTAAGATGTGGCTGCTGAAGACTCGGTTGTTTTGAGATGCATTTCCAATATTGCAAAGCAGAGTATTGTGACGAAACCAGAATTCTTTCTTCTGGAAGGAACTTTTGGAGGTGCTGTGTGCAGCAGGACAGAAGGCAGTGGTGTCTCAGTGCTGTTGCAAGAGTTGGTAATGACCAAAGAAGAACAGGAGGAGTTGAGTGCTGTTCCTTCTTTGGTGACTCTTGTGACTTCAAGGATATTTGTTAGTTGTTTTTTTTTTCTTTTCCCCCTTATCTGAGTTGTAGGGTGGCAGGAGCCACAGTGATATCTGCTAAGCACAAGATTGCTTTGGGCTCTAAGACATTGATGTGTAAATTCATTCAGTGTCCTTCAGGAGACTGTGCTGTGCATCTGCACACTACTGGTGCTGGCCATGGTTAAAGGGCTTCAAACACGTCTGCCAAGGGGGGCTGAAGTGCTGGTGCCCCTCACAGGCCTGTAGGAGTTCTCTGTGAGAGTGTAACACCTCTCCAGCTCACCTCTGGCCCTGGGTAAGAGCACTTCACCTTCAGTTCAAACACTGGTGGCACTATCCAAGTAGAGATGGGGAGACAGCTGATAACGTGCCAGTAATGTCACCTGTGCTCTGTTTTCAGCAGAAATTGAATTTTATTGAGGGTTCATGTTGCTTGGGCAGATAGTTTGAGTTAAAGAGAGATAGAGATGATACTGTCAGGAAGAGAGGAGGTGGTATGATGGCGCACATAGCTGAGAGAATCTTTCAGCAGCTGGTGCTCTTGTCCTGTTGGAGGGAAAAAATGCTAAAACAACAAAATAAACAAACTCCACCAAACCAAGGAAATCCCCCCATAACATTGGCACTTTCATTTCTGGCCAAAATTTACAGTGTGTATGAAGAGAATTCTTTGAAGCTTGCACTCTGCCTTATGATCTTGATACAGTTCTTCTCTTCAGCTGTCTGTGTGTGTTTATGAAGGCCACAGTTTCTAAACTTTAAAATTTAAATCAATAAAGCTATTTTCATGGTTCTGAAATAGCAGCAGCTGATATTCTGTTCATTTGGGAATGGAAATCTTACTTCCTTTCTGGCTTTATGGGAGCTTTCGAGGACTCTTAAGTCGTGATTTCTATCGTACTGATCTCCTCAGATGGGCTTCAGAGTTAGGGCCCCATGTTTTATTCCTCGTACCTCACACTTAAATTTGTTGTGCAGGATAGCAGAGTCAAGTTACCAGGAATTGTGTCAGGTTGTTGTGCATTGCCTCCTCCCTCCCTCTCCTGCCCACTGAGATTCAGATACGTGGATCCTACCTTCTGGAATAAATGCAACCTTCTGTCATTTGCTGCACAACAGAAAATCTGCTTTATGCTGTATACTACCGAATTATTTTATTTTATTTTTTGGTTTGCTGCTCAGTCATTCAATTGGTTGATTTTCAAAGACAATATGGAGGTGTGTGACTTTGTCCATATGTATGTATTTATTATTGCAGGCATTACTCTCTTGCTTTGTGTAGTTTAGTTCACACCAGCCTGCCTCTCCATGAAGTTATCTTTCCTTAAGCGATCAGGTTCTGCAATCTGCTGCTTATTGCATCCTCAAAAGCATGATATAAATTCAAGTCAGGGACATTGTACTCTAGTTAAGGGACTGAGAGGATCGTAAAGAAAAATGAGACGTATAGCAAATGTGTTTCCAATCTCTATAGTATATATAATAGAAGGTTTTATTCTGCAATTGTCAGAGAGGATCTCATTAGAGCTCAGACTTTCCTGTTCCTGAAAAAGTTCTCATGTTGGGTACTTTAAAGGGAAGAGTTCACAGAGTTAAGATTTAAGGGCATAGGCTCCCTTCTAATACAGGGAACTGTGATCACAATGGACTGAAAAGTTCATAAGCTGTTTTGAAGGCAGTACTAATATGTACAGTTTGCTTTATTCAGAAGCTCCTTCATGATGCAAGTGCACCTGCAGAGCTGCAGGAGGAAAGGAATTTTCCATTCCATTGTCATCCGCTGCCCCCAGAGGCAGCAGCCTAAAAAGAATGGACTGGATCACCTTTAACTTGATGACTTTTTTTTTTTTTCAATAAACTTTCCAAGGCGGGCTGAACGGTTTAGGAACACACACCCCTCAATTTGAATAGCCCAGTGGAGGGGAGTTTTAGCCTTTGAGGTGTCCAGAGCTGCCAGCTGTCCCTGTGCTCTGAGTCAGAGCCCCTTTCCAGCTGCGGAGCTGTGCTCACCTCTGTTCCTGCAGCCAGGGCCAAGGCTCCCCCATGCTAACCTGCATCTGTTGGACGTGCTGGAAGTAGTAATAAGGTCGTCCCCTATTCTAGAAAACCAGGATAAACTAAGAGAGAAATCTAAAAAACCCGTGTTTGGAGCTCCTGTTCTAAGCCTGACAACTGGAATAAATCAGTTGTCCCTTAGAATCTGTCTCCCAGCAGTGTTTCAAAGAGAAACAGGTGTCCCCAAACAGTTCAGATTTGAGTTCTCAAATAACATATTGAAATGGAAGTCAATTTAATAATTAGATATATAAACTGAGAAAGGCAAATGATGGTTGGAGTTTCTGGCCCAAGTTCAAGAAGGCTTCTAACTTTGAAAATTGCATTTTTCAATTCTTATCATTTTAGTCTATTTTTTCTTACTTTCCTTTTCTGTTCCTTGTCTCTTCTATTGACTTGCTAAAATGGCTTATTCATAATATTTTTTCCCCTTTTATTGAAAAGCCCAAAGTTTGCTTTTTAAAACCCTTCTATTTTTTAATATTTAGAAATGTTAAAGCTCTTTGTCCCAAAGCAAGCTGTCCTTTCCCAGGTGGGTACATGTCTGTTTAGAGGGAAGGTACTTTATGCTGGTGCTGTTGTTTGGAATTGGTTCACATTCACACAGCAAAGTATTACTGACTAAGCCGAGTAGCTGGGCCTTTTTCTTTAGTTTTGCTGTTCTTCCAAAAAACCATTAAAACAGCATTTTTCTCCTTGCAACCTTTTATCAGTATGGTGCTTATTTTTCTAAACTAAAAATAAAAAGAAAAGCATACTTTTCTGATCTGCATTTAAACTGTTCTTTCAGGTCTTACACATATTCCTGTTGATGATCTTGTTAAACCTTCTCAACAAATTAACATTATGGAAAAAAAAAAATCAGAACCCAAACCATGAGATTGGTCACCTTTGGAGAGGCCCAGCTCGAGCCTGACAGAGTGAACACTTACCATATGTTTGATTTTAAGGAACATTTTGATAGTTTCCTATGATAGTTTCCTAAACGTATTTATTTTAATTCACAGATGGGTATCGTATTTAGCCAGTGTGAGAATAATCTTTGAAAAATCTGTTGCTTTTTAAAATCAAATTTCTGAACTTGAAATATACTGACAACACATCCGACAGAATCCTGGAAGCTGATCCCGGTAGATTAGGTCACCTTGTTCTAATATGGAAAATAGTTTTAAAATTCCTAATTCTGTGTATTTTGGGATAATGATTAAATGCTTCTTGGGCTTATAGTGATACATCTAATTATTTACTTAGAGATCTCTTAGCTATTCCTCCTAACTGCAGGATGAAGCCATTATTGCAATCATTTCCGAAGTTCTAAAGAACAATTTTCATTTATTTTACTAATTTATTTTCATTCCAATTTCATGCTGTAATACCTTTAGAAAAACAACATAATGCTTTGTGTTGGAGGAATGAGCTGCTCTTAGTTGGTTTATGGTCATAGCTACTGAGGTAAATTTTCTTGAGTATGCAAAATAATATGAAATAAGACAATCTTAACTTGGGCTAGAAAGCAAATAATTGCTTCTAGATGGCATCAAAGCTGGAGACTTGAGCTGGAGCAGATCCTCTGTCCATGTCTCATAAACGTGTGTCAGTCTGCTGGGAGATGTGCTTCATTCTGGCTTGGGGGGGGCAGTGGCTGTGGGAACTGGGCCCCTCTGCTGACAGCTTTCCCCACAGAAAATATGTGCGTATATACCATTTCCTGTACACACAGCTGGTATAAGGATCTTTCTTGCTCCACAATGCTGCGTGTTAGTCTTGAGTAACTACATCATTTTAGCTGAGGGAATGAAGGCTCAGAGTGTTACTGCAAACATTGGATTGGTCAGCAAGTGTCACACTCATTGCTGTTGGAAAATGCTTCTCTGGGAAATGACTAAATCCAGAGAGAAGAGCCTGGATGGGGACCAGGATTGACATTTGGGCTTGATGATATAACGAGACTTTAATAAGCCAGTAACAGGCAGCCTCACAAAATGAAATGAGCAAAGATTGCAAACACAGAGATCAGTTCCTTGGATCTTAAATACAGAAATTGTATTAATCTATATTGATAAAAATTAATTCCTTATTTTATATGGTCCAGATGTAATTATAGATCAAGATAACATTTCTTAATAAGGCAACATAGCCTTTCAAATTTCAGACCTTGTGAACTCTTGCAGCCATGGCTTCAGGAGAGCTGGAGCACGAGTTCTATTCCTTCTTCATTCATTCTGGCTTTCCCCCTGCCCTCTCCCTCTCATGTGCTGCCTGTGCCCTTTCTGCCTTGATTCCATTTGTTCTGAACTGCTGTACTGCCTCTGGGGTCCTTGTGTTTAGGCCTGAGTTTAAAGTCTCTCAGTATTGAAGGTTTATGGTACAGTGTTTTGATGGCCATATCGGGCCTCCAGAAACTTTTATTTTCATATTTAAGTTCAGTAACCTGACTTTACTGCAATACACGTATAAGTATGCACAGGTTTATGGTTGGAAATTTGCTCTGCAGACCCAGGTTTACTGCAGTCCCTTGAAAGACAGTGGTACTGGAATCCTTCCCCAGAAGAAATCAATGTCACAGGGTCTTAAATCAGCAGAAATAAGGAAAATAAAGAAGTGAAACTTCTGTAATAATGTACTATTTCTTGCCTATTAATTTCTGAAGGTGTCATCTCAGGTCATTGTAATGTTATTTTATCATAGCATTTTTACTGTGAAATGTATAGGAGGACTGCACTGTGAGCTTTTAATTATTATTTTTTAATAACGGTTGATTATTTTTTTTTTCTCACCAAGTACCAAGTTTTCTAATTCAGGTCTTGTTTGCTCTGATTTTGATTTATCTGAACAATAACTAATGGCATTGCAGGTAAACATAGTCCTAAAAAAATGAACAGGTCTTTAAAAAAAAAAACAAAACAACCAACCAAACAAACAAAAAAAACCCAAAAACCAAAAAACAAAACAAAACAAAAAAAAACCAAAACAAAAACTTGTCCGAAATTTAGGTGTTAATTTATAGCAAACAGGTCTGAGGAAAACAACAAACAGATGCCCTACACAGATCACTGAAGATCCTTTTCCCTCTCTGTTGCTCAGCTTCAATTTTCTGTGAAGTCACTGTTGCACTTCTTTTCTGATTGCCCTGGTATTTTAAGCTTTCTGCCAAAATAGGTGCTGAAGATCTTTTGTAGAACAGAATGTGAAAGAAAAATAACACTTCGAGGTACACTAAAGAAGAAAAAAGATCATAGCCAACACTTTCTACTGGGCTTGAAAAAACTCTTTTTTGTGCACATTAACCTCAGCACACCCCATGTGTGCTGTGCACGTGAGCTCTTTGGGAAGGCAGGGCTTGTTCAGAAGGCTCTGCCTGGGGTTTTGCAATATGTATTTTACATGTAACACCCTTGAGTTTGTGTGTTTCCTACATGTGTAAAAGCTGTATCTGAAAAACAGGAAGGATGCATTTAAGAAAACCCCAAAAGTTACTTTAATTTGGTTTACAACATTTTATTCCAAAATTGATTTAAAAAGTTCATCTTCTTAGTCACACATTTATTTGACAGCTCTAAGACATTTTCTCCCTGAAACAATACAGGTGTATCAAGGAAAAACAGGGATTTTGAAAAATACTTTTTTTTTAATTTGTAGAATTATTGTGTACTTGTTTTTTTCTAAAATCTTCTCAGACCTCTATGACTTCATCAAGTAAATTGAGGTAAAAAAGAAAAAGAAGAGCTTACGAAAAAAGAAGTGATGTGACACATGAGTTTTACTAGTGGGAGAAGAGCAGTTCTAAGTCACTGTTTCCACAGAGGCTTTTTGCTGTTTTTCACTCCCCTGTTTACTCAGCTGTTCCTTGTCAATGTTGAAACCAGCAGCCTCCAGCACGCTGAAGCTGATTGGTGATTGGAGGGAGAAGCAATAATCAACTAATGGCAGGATGGACAGGTTTTAATGATGCTGGGAACGCATAAAACTGAGTATCTTGATGGCTGTGGTCACAAATGCATCTCGTGTTGCTGTTTTCCTTGCTTTGTTTAGTTTTTGTTGAAAACTCAGCATTGTTTCTTCTCATTAACATGAGATAACTGGAATAAGTTTCCTATCACCGTTCACCATTCCCCCTTGACGTTCTCATAGTTTAGATGAGGCTCTAATAACCTTCCTGAGCTCTGCTGGCTCTAATGATGTCCATTCAATAAATGAGATTTGAGCACAGCTGCCATGCTAAACAGTATACTTGTACATAATTGCAGAGAAAAAAAAAGCTGCTATGAGAATTAATGTTTATCATTCTAGTCAAAAATAGAATCAAAAATACATTTTTTTAATAACAAGTACAGTTGTCTTGATAGATTTTTTTCCCTTTGAAACTTGATTATTTTACTGACATCCCTATTTGCCCCTTTGTCTTAAAGTGACAGTGATTCAGAAAACTTGCTGATGTGATAGCTCAGTTTCCTGTTGACATTACCTTTGTCTTTGAAAGCATAAGCTGTGGACCTGCAGAAAGAAGGCCCTGAGCACTGCAGAGGTTAAGGCCCATCTGGACCTGTGGAAAAATACACTAAAAATTAGTATATACAAAATAGGCAAAATATTAAAAAAAATAATACAGTAGTCCTGTACATTTATTTATTTTTTTAGTAGTTTTTACACTTTTGTTTCAGTTATTTTTCATGCTCTACTAAATGATGTCTCGTGGAGAGACACCAAAAGATATTTTTACTGTACAGCTAAATGTGGGAAGAATCTAAGTGGCGGAGAATGCTCCTGGAGAGAAAATGAGAGAATAGATGCTCCATCTGTGAGGATTTTCTTGTTTGCCACAGCACTCTGTCAGGCCTTTTTATTTCTGATGTTCTGTGTTTGTAAACTGGTAACTTTTTGTAAACCGTTCAGATGGAGCAAAGAACCCTTTAGCCAGTATTTGTTTCCAAACACCAAGAGCTGATGGTGAACATGTTGGTGACCTTTGGTGGCTCCTGGAAGTGCAGAAACTGAGTGAGCAGTGAGTGGCAAAGGCACTTGGGGTATGCTGGGAATGTGTGACAGCATGTGCTCCCAGCAGCTGAGCTGCAGGACGCCTGCAGTGATGGCATTTCCTACTCCCTGTGTGGTTGTTGCAGTGGGAGTTGAATGCAGGAGAACTCTTTCCTTGGAGTGAGCAGGAGAAGCTCAGCTCAGCTCTCACACAGGTTGGGCAATGGGGTGCCCCTACCCCACTGCCCAGTTTGCCAGACTGGTGTAAGGTGTTTCATGAGCAGCTCTGTAGCAGTACCTGGAGTTGTGATCAATCCAGCAGATTATTCACATAATTCTCTGGGATGAGTTTTCCCCTGGTGTAAGACAGTGTGTGTACACACACACACATGCACGTATATATATATATATAATCTATATATACACACACACACACACACACATATATATATATATATATATAGTGGTAGTTTATAGAGTACATAGTGTATAGTGGGAGTATATAAACTGGCCCAGCAATCACAAATAATTTCTGTAAAAACTGATTTTCCTCAGATCACAAGAGAAAAGAGAATTCAGGAAACAGAAACTCCAAATTTGGAAAAATACCCCACTAGAGACCACATTCCCTTCCCGATACCCAGCCACATTAGTCAATTACAAATTGATAGTGGAAACACCTAGCTGAGTGTAGGTTTCCTCCATAGATTGGCCACATGTGGAGCTTTTGCCTCAGAATGTCTCAGTTTACACTCTAGAGCAAGAACTGGATCCTACGGATAGTGATAGGAGTAAAACTGAGTCTTGCTTCAGCAGAATCAATGCCAAAAATTGGCTGTTTTAAATTGGAGCTCCTAACCTGAGGAAAAGCACCCATGTGGGGAGAACCTGGCATGGAGGAGTGCTGGAAATTTTACATTCCCATTGGCATGGAAATTTTGGCAGTTCTGAGGGTCCAGGGGTGGGGGAAAACCTTCAAACCACAGAGTCCACATAAGGAAATAACTGGTGTGAGTGTAATGTGGGGTGAACCCAAACCTGTGACCCTTTCTGTCTGCATCAGCACTCTGAATTTTAGTGTAATTAATGAGTTTGGGCTTGAGTGGCTGTGGTTGGGTAGAATTGGCATATCAGTTGGCACCTAACTATTTGAGCAGCTCTAAAAATATGGCAATATTGAGACAGACCTAAGCTTGAAATGGTAAGAAGTGTTTCTTTGTAAAGACAAAGACGAACTCGGAGATAATTTATGTGTTTGTTTAATAGAAAAAACAAAGCATTTTTAACAGCTAGTGAATTACTGCCTTGTTTAGAAGCACAATTGTTTTTTACATCCTCTGCCTGGGCATGGCAGCAGCTTCTCCCAATGATATTTATATGTTAATAAAATAGTGAAAGAATAAAACAAAGACAAGGGTGCATTTTTAACTTATATTGCTTGTATTAGATCCTGCTTACAGACAGTTAATGGTTTTCTTTCCCCTCTCCAGCTTTATACATTGAAAAATAGTTTCAAGAATAATAAGAAAGCTTCCTAAAATTTGTTTTCAGTAAGTTATGTTCACCTTTTAAAAAAATAGTCTATAATTTGTTAATCTCCTTCCCCTGCCAAACTGGTTGTCTTATTCAACAATAAATTGAATACAAATCTTCCCCCAGGCAGAGAGACAGAATACCAACCCCTGAAAGTCTGGCAGCTTAATTGACATTTGGTGGTAGCCTAGGCACAAGTTAATTTCTACCCTGTTTATATATACACATATACTTTTCATAAAGCATGCAGGCAGTACTGCAGATAAATTAAGAGTAATTCATGTTGTTGTTCCCAGGTACACACTTGTTGAACTGACATGAAGCCATTTCATTTTATGAGTGAAAGAGTTCCTCACAATTAACCAAATCTGTCAACCTTGCAGGAACAGTGTGTTTCCAGGCAGCTGTGTGAGGTTTGCAGAGCACTATTTTTATTCAATTGCCATCAAGTGAATACAGCAATCTCAAGAAATGGACCTAAGGGTTTCAGACCTTATTCCCAGAAGATGTCCCACCTACCTGAATGCTGCTATTCATGACTGAGAAATACCAGACAGGCTGTTGGGGCAAGCGTAAATTTTATTCATAAAAGAAGTCCTCTATATGCCTAACTCATGGCTTCAAGTGAGTGCCAGGAAAGCTTCCTTAAAAATGCATAACCCATAGTCAGGTAAGAATAGCAGTACCAGGGCATTCAAAGGTAAATGGAGGATTTATTTACAGTATTTAAATTACATTTTTAATTGTGATCTATCTCCTTTGCCTATGTAAACTGAAGTCAGGGAATGAAGTCTAAGCTCCAGTAGTAAAACCTGAGGCTTTGCAAAGCAATTGTTATGCTCAGTTCCAGCTGTGGAGTTGGTCCATTTCAGTTCCTGTATCAGTCCTTCATCCTATTGCGATGAAAGCTCTGGTTTGTGAGGCTAATCCACTGGAGCTATTTGATATACCTGTCTGTGCTATAGGCAGAGAAAATATTTATGAAATTACTAATGTGAAGTGCAGTATTGCAATAGATGTGCACAATTACAAAAACAGTATCAGTCACCCTGAGAGGGTTTTTTCTTCCAGTCAATGAGACTCTGTGTGCTTCTGAGTATGGGGACAATGGCAGGAAAAAAAAAATATTTTTTCAAGTACTTTAATGTACATACTGTTGAAAATCACATTCCTGAGTGACAAGCAAGCAGCAGCTTTGAATTGCTCTAGTTCTTCGAGTGAACGTACTTTTTCTTTGATTTCACAATACCTATTGCCTTATTTTGAAGAAATTCTATGTGAGAAAACTGTTTTGATGATACAAGTCATCAGCTACAATAAAAGTCTTTACTAAAGATTCATGGGGTTTGGGCATTTTTGAACTATTCGGGAATGACAAGAGGCAGGTATTGCAGGAACCCTGTAGGAGCAGCACTTTTACTCAGACACAGCCACAAAGCTGGAAATCTGCTTGATGATCAGAGCTGCAGTAGTAGCAAATAATTTCTAGAGACTTGCTTGTAGGTAGAGTCACGGGAAATGGGCATGTTTGGCAGCAGTTGGGATTTGAGAGTCTCCTGCTGAGGGCAGTGGGACCAGGTGTTGTTCCCACGCAGCATCAGGATCTCGGGGGTGAAGTGGCAACTGCATCATTCCAGCAATTCACTGAAAGTTCTCCTTTAGTTCTCACTTTCTATAACACTCATACTCTGATTGTGATAGTATTCATCAGCATACCTTTGACTGGTATTGCTTAAAGATGCAAAGGAAAAGAGTTCTCTGAAGTGGCAGTTGATGAAAAGAGAAGTCGGGCAGTTCCCTAGCGCGGATGTGGCACCAGCTGTGTCCCCAGCTCTCGCTGTGTTCAGCCTTTTTCTCCATTTAATCTAAAGAACAGGGTGGCACAGAGTTTACTCCTCTGAGCTGGTGCTGTCAGTGGGGTTTAGTCGCTCCTCAGTGATGCTGTGCCCCAAGGAAAGGTGCCAGCAGTGCCTGCGAGAGCGCGCTGGATACCCCAGAGCTGCCCACAGCAAACCACCTGCAGCTGATCCGCAAAGCCTTCTATGCTCTGCTGCTAAAATTAAGTTTATTTATTACCTACTTGTCTCTTGAATAAATTACACATACAAATGAAGACAGAAAAACTATAACAAGTGTTGCTTTTGGCTCAGGCAAACAGGCATGTGTGAATCTCTTATCAAATATCTCACAGACTGTTCTATTTAGCAACTCCTGGTTGTGAACAAGTGATTCATTCTTGTAGCTCTTGTCTTTTTAGTACAAACATTAAATATTCTTTCACTTCCATGACAATTTAGAAATTATCTATTATATTTTGTATGTCAAAACAAACCCTGATTTATAAAAAAGCCCCAGAATTTAGTTTCACTGAAACTGTAGCTGTGGTTAAAAATTCACAGTTATTTTGCTTTCGTTTAGTGTATTTTGCAACTTTCCCATGTATCTTTAACATAAAGACGTTGCATTATGTTGTAAATATGCTAAGCGTTTACTAAGGTGTTTTCTTCCAGTTTCCTCTCAAAGAGGAATTTTCAGGATGTTTTTGTGGTGTTTGTCTTGTTTACAAATACTCTTGTAGGTTTCTTAGATGTAAATAATGGCAAAGGAACCAAATGAAATTAGCTTTGGAGATTGCCAAGGTAATAAATGCCCCATTGATTTTATATTAAACTCCACATGTACATTTTACAAGACTTCATTAATCAATAGATTTTTTTGTTAATTTAACTTTTCTAAAATCTTACTTCTCATAGATGTCCATGTGCTCTGCCTCGGTTTGCTTTAACTCCTTGGTGTTGCACTAGGTCTGTCATCACAAGGATTAGACACGTGAAGGGAATGCCTGAAATTCTGAAGTAGATAAAAGATTGGATCCCTTTCTGTGCTGAAAACTCGAGACAATTTTTTTTTTTCAAGATATTTAAAATTCTTTAATTTTAAAGTTGTTGGTTTTTTGGTTTTTGGTTTTTTTCCCTTGAATTGTGGTACCTTTGGCCAGTTCAGGTGTTTGGGCTCCTTTCCAGGTGTGCCAGGCTGCTGCTGTTCCCTGGCTCTGCAGCGCCAGCGTCACACGGAGCTGGGCAAGGGCACTGCAAAGCTCTCAGCAGAGCTGCTGCAGCTGCTCAGGTGCACATTAACCCTCCCACTCACTCATTTCACTCCAAAATGTCAAAAATCAGAGGGAGCTTTCAAAAAAAACACCCCTTAAAAATAATGGACTCGGATTCTTGCTGTGGCAAATACATGAAGTTAATGGTTGGTTTCCACAAGTAATTATACTGTTAATGGAGCAGAGCAAAAACCCCTCAGCTTGTACAACTGGAGCAAATGACCTTAGTTTTAACAATGTTGGTGCTCCTAAAGCACCTTGTGCCATCTTTCTTTTGTTTTGAATTTGGTTTTTTTTGAGGGGGGGTGGGACAGAAGTGCATTTTATTTTGAGTCATTTCAATATACATTTTATACTGTAGTTTAATTCACAAATAGAGGAGTAGATAGTACATGATACTTAATTGCAGTTATTCAATGTAAATATTTTTAGGAAAAAAAATTGTAATATCTTTGAGAAAATATGTTGTGTTTCAATCTCTGCAGAAAACCTGAAATTTAAACTTTTTATCATAAATCATGCTTTAAAGGAATTTCATGCATTAATTATCTACAGTACCTTTTTCTTAGTGCCATCTATATTCACTGGGAAATAATGTAATTACATAGCCAGTACATCATTCTTTTATAACATACTCTCAATTGCAGTGGATTTATAACATTTCTTTTCAGACTTACTAGCAGTTGGTAAAGATTCCCTGATTTGCTACATGGTGAATGTTCTATATAGTATCTCTCTCTATTGGAATTTCATAGAGGAAAAAAAAAAGTAAACAGAAGAAAGGCTTTTATAATGAAGAGGTTTCTATGTGCTTTGCTAGTGGAGTGGGGGAGACTAGCAGTCTAAAAAAAATCCAATTATGTGTAATTTGTGTTATTGCTAATATAACTGTTATGAGTAGGATTTGAAGCTGAGCCCATGCAGAATGGTACAGTAAAATCTAGCTAATATATTTCTGTGAGAAAAGTATTCTGACAGTTTAAACTGTGCTGACGTTTATATCATAAAGTTTCTAATAAAAGAGGGTTCAGTGGGATAAAATTTCCTGAGCAGGAGTTTGTATAATATTTAGAAGTAGGGATTTGTCTGCTGAGGAGTTCGTGAAGCTTCTTCTACAGTGTGGTTGTACTTCTCAAATTCATAGTAATCCACAAGCTAGGATTTTAATAAGACACATAATACCAGGATTAAACATTGCTTGATTCCTCAAGCAATGCATTTTCAAAAACAAATCAAAAGTAACCATCTCGTAAAATTTCTAGTCAGCATAACAATGACTGTGATCTTTCAACATGAATTTTGGTGTGTTGTTTTTCTTTTCTTTTGTTGATTTGAAGATTATGTAGATTTAGATAGCCAATGTTCTCCCTTCTTCTTGTAAGAAGGAAGGTTTCTTTTAAACGTGGGGGGCTGGGGTATCAATCCTGTCTCTAAAAAATTTCCGATCCCAAGTCTTGATTGAGTTGTTCTTGGTCTGTAGTGCTCCAAGTGCTTTGTCTTCCTTTGGGGTACACAGCTTTACAAAATACCAGTGCAAAAGCTACCATAAAATTTGTGCAGTTTCAGGGTTGAGAAATCAAACAGAGCAGTCTTGGAGAGATCTAAGCTAACACATCCAGCCTTTCACAGAGGCACAGCATGTCATGTGTACCTATATGGTGTTTCTCAAGTATCAACATTTAAAGTACTTGAAACATTTTTTTGCTTCCTTCTTAGTGTTACAGTAAGCATGAAAACTTTGTAATATTTGTCCTAACTGCTGAGACTGGTCAAAGGAGGTGCAAGCAAGCCAAGTCCTTTGATTTCAGTGTTGTGTTTTTAATTTGGGACTGTATATTATTTAGGCCAAGGATTATGCAGAGTTTTCATAGAAATAAGCTGAGGCAGTTATCCTGAATCATTTTAAGGAATGGTATCTGTTTCATGCATGTACCATTTCTATCAGGCATCATAACCGGAGAACAAAAAAGTTTAGGCAAGGAAAAACCAGAAATTATGTACTTTCTTTCCCCCTAAAATTCTGTATGCTCACGTTTCCCTCCTAGATAAAGTAAAAACTCCCACTGAGAAATCTTGACTGCAGAATGCTTTTTCTCTCTCGGGGAGCTCTTTAGGCGGGAGACACGAGGCTGCAAACATTGGCACATTTACTTACTGTATGTAGATAGCTTTGTATAAACCAGACTGAAAATACACTTTTAAGCCTCACAACTTCTGCTCAAGCTCTTCATAATCTGTGAATGTTAATACCATTTTCGCTTTAGATTTGGTTAGGATTTTGTTGAAAATGTTGCCCAAACGAGGTTGGGAAAATCTCTGTCCCTGCAGGCACCTGGTGGAGCCCTGGGCAGGTCTGTGCTGACCCAAGCTGAACAGCAGCTCTTGGGAGGTTATCTCTGGAGGGCCCTGCTAACCTGAGTGGTCCTGCAGTTCTCTTATCTCAGCTCTGTTAGTGGAAAAGCAAGTAAAAGGAGGATTAAGTAACAACAATAAAATAAATCAGAACCCGAATCAACTGGAAGTATTTCTGTTCTTTTACAGTACTCTTTAACATGTTAGTTAATTTTTGTGTACTTGCTGAGATTTTTTCTGTTCTATCAACTTAAGTTTGAAGTTGTCCCTTTTCTAGGTGCTTCTCTGTCATCTTGATGAACAAAATATTTATGTGGAATTGGCAACTTCTGCTTTTCTACTAACCTGTATTATTTTAGTTCAGATTTTTGTTGTACTTGCATGTACTTTCCTTGGTCTGTACTTTTGTTTTTCTGCTATGCCATAGGGTTTTTTGAATGAATTCAAATTCATTCAAATTCCTCGTCACGTGTCTTAATTTTACCTTTTAAGAGTCTGTTCCATCATACAAAACTAGCAACTCTGGGCATTTTGGCCATCTGTAAAGACTGTGCTGGGGAATCTTTCGACATCCTGAAGTGTCTACTCTCTCTTTAGGCTTTACGAGTTTTCAGAAGCAAAGAAAATAGATTCGCAAGGGACTTAGCCCTGTACCCTTCTATTTGAGACAACTTCATTTCCTTTACTAAGAAAAATCAAAGAAACAAGTTTCAAAATGGAGTAAGATCCCCCTTCACAAACAGCTGGTGGAGATTTTTTGGTTGTTGGGGTTTTCTTTAGTTCTGAGTACACTGATATATTACAGCTGTTGCAACCACCCCACAAGCTTTCCCAGTCCCTCTGGCCTGTCCGGGGCTATGCTTATGAAGATGGATTCTTTACTCCCTAGAAGGAATCAAGATTACCCATCTCACAGCCATGCCTTCGTAGCTCAATGTCCTTGAACTTTTGCCACTATGGCCCTTCAGGGACCTGCCTGATGTGGGCTGGCATTGAAGGGCACTGGGAGAGCTCCAGCAGTTTTCCAGGATCTCTTACCTACATTTTGCACGGTTATTGTTCACATTCAATCACAAACTCTGTGATACTGACATGGTGTGCTGGATGGTGTTACTTACCTCATCTTGGTGTGAAATGAATCCATTACAAATCACTTAAGTGTATAGACCGTGTAATTTGTTTTCTAGTCTTGTTATCAGTTCAGGGAAAAAAAAAGGACTCAGGCAAAAATGTCACAGAAAATGTGCTGTTGTTAATGACATTTCTGTCTAGTTATGGGAACTGGGAAAATGACTGATATTGGTGAATGTGCTTTAATGTCTTGTGTTTAAGGTCTGGGATGATGTGTGCATGACAGGTATGTCAGGAATGGTGCATCAGGAATAGAGCTCTGGCTTCTAGCATTTGTTCATGAGTTACCCTGTTCTTATGTGTTGTATTTAGGGGAAAAAAGCTGAAATATGGACAAGCAGGAGTGGTAATGGGAGCAAGAAGAAAATGAAGAACAGAAAGGCAAAGGATTTAGAAGATTGGCAGAGAAAACAGTGGTCTGAACAGGCACAGAATAGAGTAGGAGATAAGGCAGAAAAGGAGCGTGGTTGTGAGGCTGTTGAAGGAAGGATTTATCTCACCAAAAGCAATACAGTTTGTCAGTCTCTGTGTTTGCTAAAGCTCATTCAGCATTCGTGATGATATGTGGAAATAATAGTAGAGGGAAGAGGAACACTTAGAGTGTGAGACTTTTCCTTTCAGCTGTGTTTATTTAAATGAATGGGAAACCCTGCCATGTGGTAGACTTCTCAGATGAGCTCCTTACGAATTACTTAGTACTCCATAACTTAGTAGTGATGCAGTAATTCTTTCTCTAAAAGCAATTATTTGTATGTATGAAAGTGTCAGCAGCTTGTGATGTATTACAGGCAAATGTAGTGTGCTGCTAATAGAAGTTAGTCTGCCAAATTAGCGAGGCAGAGCAGCATGAGAACTGGTGTGACCTATTTCTGCATTTCTTATGGGAATTCAAACAGAGGAATAGTTGTAAGAAAATCTTAGACCCCAGCATTGCTTTCATAATCAACTCCCAAGCAGTGGGATATATAAGATACCAGCTCATATGGGAAGAGAACAATAAACAGGATTTGTGTGTGTCGCTTGTAACTGTAGCTGTCGGGAATATTCTTTCTGATTTCATTTCTGCTTCTCATTTTCAAGAGATTAAGTTGTTGTTAATATGTTGACAGCTACTGCTTTATTTATTTTACTCTAGTATTTATGCTACAAATTTCGTCTCTCCTTCATTGTCTGTGTTGTCTAGAGTGAAAACAGTATTTTGTGTAATGCATTTCTGTATGGATTTCAGGCCATATGACTGAAAAAGTATCAGCTTACCTACTGTAATAGAAACTTTCATAGATGGGAACCAAGGTAATAATAAGATAATAACTGAAAATACTGCAACTGTTGTAGTTTTTTAAGGTGTTGACTTCAGTTGCAAAATGCTAATAAAGTACAATACTACTAGAGGTTTACAGATTTTAAAAAGCAAAGCCAAGCGTATCATAAGGCCGGGTGGAATTGTGCAGTAGGATTGTCTCTTGCTTTTTTATTCTGTAATTTTTCAAGGATTTTTAATTTTTCCCCTTTTCCTGTTGCAGGTTTCAGAGTAGTGAATACTGTAGGTGGAGGTCTGGTGGCACATCTCTTAAAACATTTATGTGTTTCCGCTGCTTTATGGTAGTAGAGAAAGGAATCGGGATACGGAAAATTCTTTGGGATTATTATGGGGTGAAAATACATTTGAAAAACATTTTAAGCATCTCTTAATTAATTGGGAACTCAAAAATAGCTGGAGAAAATGCCTTCCAATCTCCACATGATTAAATAATCCTTAATGAGAAGTAGGTCCTTCGTTAGACACTATGTCTGGTTAATTGAAGAAATCATTTCTGAATACACTCCAGAGCACAGGAATGAGCAAGCGTGGCCTGTACATGAAGATGTTTGCCTTTTACTGGTATTTAAGAGTTGCTAAATGAATCTTATTTAACTGGCTGTGCACAGCCAAAATAGTGTTATGGTAATTGTACTCTGTAACTTGAGGGGGTTATTCTGCTTCCATGTAAAATTTTAAAGTTCAATGTATTTTTTGACTTTTTTCCTTGCAGATCATTGTTGCTGTGATTAATTCATCATGGCTACTTAGATATGTAGAATCTAAATACTACACAACATTGATTTTCCTTTTTGTTATGTTTCCTGGATATCAAGCTTATTGTAAAGCCATAGGATGAAAACTCACGTGCATTCTGAAGGATAAAATATTTCTTTAGCCTGGCAGTGAGCAGCACTGACTAAGGGTTCCAATACAGCACAGGATTGTAGAAATCCTGAAGTTAGACAAATCTGGGAAACACCCCCAAGCACAGTCTCTGGTTGAAATTGAGATTTTATTTTTCTTCCATGTCCATGCTTTTGATCAGAAGGAATTGCCTTTGGGTTTCCTTTTTCCCTTGGTTGTTTTGTTTAACTTAATTCCATTTCCTTATTTCTCCTTATTTCTTCTTCTTATAATTGTGTGGACTGGAGCACACAGTGTGTATTGAAGTACGAGGCTGAGTGTGATTTGGTCATTTCTGTGTTCATGTCATTGTGGTTCCCCCAGTAACCAAAACCCTGTAGCTGGGGGGAGACAATGGCTGGGCAGCAAATCCTAAGCAAGTCACGAACTGGAGGGAATGTTTTGAACATGAGTGTGTCTCTTTGTCTGTCATTTGACCAGTAGTTTCCACTGGGAAAAGTCCTCGAAGTGGTACGAAAATGTGGGGTTGAAGAGCAGAAGCAGTCATTTTCCTCTATGAGGGCTGGGATAATCACTGAGACCACAATCACCAAGACCACTGCAAATCCTGGATTCAGAACACTTGCACTAAAAGTTAATAATAAATTAAGATGTATTGGAGAAAACATCACAGAGGTTAAGAAAAATTCATAACCAACACAGGCTGTCTGGTATTTCCCTGTTGGAAAAGAATGCAGGGGTGAGGTTGAGAGTTTAATATTATACAAGCAGAGGTTAAACCAAGATGCTTATTAAAATAGAATATAATTAACCTGTTGCAACAATGCTAGAATGTAGCCTTATGAAAAGCAAAACACTGTAACACAAAACAACGCAAGAGAGAAAAACAAACCCTTGTGTATCCAGGGGAACACAGTGCCCGTATTTGTCAGGCAGGGAAATTGGGCAGCACAGCTATCTTACTTTTCTTCATGAAATTGGCGATTGGTACCAGAGGTCACGTTCCGGAGCTGCGTGTGCTGGGGGAAGGGAAGAGCACTGGGCAGCATCACCTGCAAGGTGCTGCCTTCCCTTGCCGGGAGGGGAATAAGCTCCTGGTGTTAATTACCTGTTAATGTGCAAAGATTCTTCCTAAAAGGAGAAATTGCCGGGCCAATGTGACTCATTCGTGCTTCCATTTCTCATCCAGCAAGAGGAAGCCCCTTTGGAGCAGCTGAAAAGGCAGCCAAAAGAGGGAGTTTCTCTCACTGAAGGGGTGTCTGAGATTCTGACGGGACTTTCTCTGCCCTGCAGCTAATTGTCAGTTCTGGCTGGCTCCTTTCCTGCCCTCATTACCTTGGCTTCCTTCTCGTCTTCCTTTGGCCTGGAAATGCTGCTGGTTTCCAGGGTTTCTCTCCTTTGACTTTACATGGCTGTATCCCTCTTCATAAACTTGTGCTCTTGCTCAGAACAGATTAGAGAGGAGCATGGCCACCAGTGCTGTGTCCCGCTCCCTCCTCTCATGTTCCCCCTGCAGCACCGTGACTCCAGCAGTGCTGTGCTGGGCATGAGGAGTCCCATTGTAATAAATATGTAAGCCCAATTAAAGATAAAAACAAGTATAAAACTTTATTTCGTGTCCGAGAGTTCGAACACGCAAAGCCACGATCGAAAAGGAGACAGTGCCAAGCCCGGGGTTGGAACTGGGTGAACACAGATCTGACCTCTATCGCATCAGACCTCCCTTCGTTCACAACAGTTACCTCCGCTAGTTTGTTTATATACAGTTTTTTCCCGTAAAGTCCGGATCCTAGGTATTATTTTTGTTAATCAACTTATTCGTGGACTCTGCCATTCATGGAACTGGGGTGCACAAAGCACATCCNTCTTGATTAGCCGTTGTTCTCTGTAGCTCCGTTTTTGGAATGCAAATTTGTTCCCTGGGTGAGGTTACAATTTTCCCTAGGCAGGTTTGGCTTAAAAAAAAACTGGCTATAACTTAACTTAGTACATATTTCGATTATTACATATTTGAGCACGAATTTCCCACTTTTATTTATAACACCGGTACAGGCAGGTACCAGCGGCTATTTGTTGTGGTTGTGCTGCTGTTTGATTTCATTTTCTGCACAGACGAATGCTGGGTGTTTCTCTGAGGTGAGTATCCCTTAGCAAAGAGGAGGTAGCAGGAGGTTCTGGGCCTTTTCTTCCAAAGACACCTCTCCTTTGCATGGTGACTGGGTTCTAACGTTGTTTGGTCCTAAGGAAATACTCTGATGAACACGGATAGGAATCGAAGGAACCATTAGCGTACTAATTATCTGGTATTTTTGACATGCAAAGCAGAACAGTGCCTGTAGTTCTTCTCACCTTCACACACCAACAGATTTCAGTTACCATTTTTTCCAGTCCAGCTCTCCTACACGTGGAAGTGTGAAGTACAAGCAATGCTTTGTGAGAGTGGTGAAAAGGTTTTGATTCTGGAATCCCAGAATAATAGGGGCAGTCAGCGTTTCTCGGTCCTCATCTGAATGTAGTTTTTGCATGTGTTTCAGTTTGAAAAGTTCTTACTGATCCATGGAAATAAACGTGGATACTCTGTCCAGGTTCTTCTGGTACTGGTGTCTCAGATTACTTCGAAGTATGTAAACCTGATATTTTGCATGAACTGGGGATTGAAAGAAGGATGAACCAACCAGCTGTCATTTCATAATAAAGATGCTTTCTATTCTGAAGTGTTTTGGCAAACACTAATTTAGTTTGAAAAATAAATAAATAAACAAAAAATAATCAAGCAACTGATTTCCTGATATCAAAATTGCTTCCTATAACAAGAGTCGAGGATTCTCTTGAATACAAGGGACTTTAACGATGTCTGGCTTGGTATTAAGATAAGTGTTTATATTCAAAAGCAGAAAGAAGAGTTGCTGTTAAAGCTGCCGGTTTAATGGTTTTGTCTAATTGAATTCTTGTTTAATTCTTAGGATGAAGAAGTGATTGGCTTAGGTTAATTCAGAAATCGTGCAAAAGTTACTCTTTGAAACCATTTTAGGATTTTATTTTCACATTTCTAATTAGCATTTTGAACACTATACACACTCTTGATTCTAAATGAACTAAAATAATGAATGCCGAGTTAAATTTATTTAAGTTTGGGCCTGCACCTGTTTAATCATTCAGTCAGAAGATGTATATGAGTTTTACTGCATTTAAAGTCACTACTTAATTATTAATACTATTAAAATGCTATTAAAACATAGCAAGTTGCTAGAAGCCCTTTCAAAAGGTATTATTGAATCTTTAAAAAGAATGGGATAAGTAAAAGAAGTCGGGATTGCATTCTGCTCACTTCATTTCAGTGTAGTGAAGCCTGATACTGGTTTTATGTAGCAACATTGCTGCCTGTGTCTGAAGAAGTTTCTAATACTATGAGAAGATGACTGGTGATAATGTTTCTAGTACAGTACCAAGAGCAAGGAAAGGACAGTAAGATGGTAACTTTAATTATGTGTATAAATTAAACTCTTTGCTAGAGTCCTGTGATTGAAACTCATTACTGTATTGTTTGTTCTGAGTGTAAACTACAACCCAATTAAATTAGAAAGGATGGCTTGATAGATGCTCACAGTCTGTGGCTTTTGGAAGGGGAAAAAACCTGTCAAACAGTTCAAGATGATCTTGTTGGCTGTGCTGTCTAGTCTTTAACCCAAAACAAGTTAATGGATTGAATTCTGCAGCAGGAAAAAAAGAATTCTGTGTTGCATGGGATGGAGTGTACTGAAGCCTTCAAGAAACAGACTCTCATTTTTTTCTGTCTGCATGGAATTATGCTGTGTGTTTTCTTATGAGTGGGTGTGACCTTCTT
Source organism: Falcunculus frontatus (assembly GCA_013398115.1). Classification (NCBI taxonomy): domain Eukaryota; kingdom Metazoa; phylum Chordata; class Aves; order Passeriformes; genus Falcunculus; species Falcunculus frontatus. The sequence goes on from VZRV01007706.1 coordinate 928,875, forward strand.
GAAGTGACACAGAAAATGAGTCATTTGGGATGTCCCCAAACAGCACACTGGGCAGCATCAGGTCTTTGTGGCATAGGAGCACGAAGCTCTGACGTACCCTACTATCTTCTACCTGGTTGGACTGGCTGTGCCATACTTAGAGATTTTTTAGTATGTGGCTTTTTAAATGTAGGTGCTAAGGAGTGATGCTGGCTTTACTTTCAGCATGTTCCCTACACCGTTACTGAACAGGTTCCCCTGGGTGGCTCCAGGGCCATATTACACCTTGTGAGGTCCTTGTTTGTACCATGGACAGGTAGGTCCTGCTTGTGATGGATGATGTGTGGGCTCTGTAAACACAGGGTTTCACACGTGTCATTTCTTTGAAAAGATGCAAGATGTTGTCAAAGCCTTGTACAAGCAGTATTATGGGACACTGACATGGGCAGAATGAGCTCTTCCCCTCCTTCCTCTTTCTCAAACCTGTGTCTGTGCTGACACTAGACTTGGGCCTCATCAGTCTTAGTCATTAAGGTTAGTGAGAAATCACTTGAAAAAAGTTACCTCAGTCCTTCACTAGATCCATTTTCAGTCTCCTTTTGATGGAGTATAATACCAATCCTTATGGTTATAAAGGTATTTGAAGTCCAGATTTCCTTCTTGTTAGAGAAAAGTGTTTGTAAGAAGTGGCTGCAACTCAGTGATCAGTTCATATGGGGTTGCTCTGCAAACAAGGTCCTCCTTAGGATGTGATGACCATATTTTGACCTTGATCTTTGTGTCAGCTCCAAATAGTCATCAAAGGAATTTGCAGAAGGTTTTTCTAGCCTTCCAACTTCTTCCTTCTTTAGCCTGCCAACAATAATTGAAAAATGTAATTTGTTACTCTCCTGAATAACTTTGATACACCTACCACATGTTCTATATATGAGTTTTATTTGTAGTGGTTTGAATGCTGTATTCATTTGCTTGTGAAAGAAATGGTTGAGAAATAATGAACTCCAAATACTTCTCTAATTTCAAAGTACTGCTGCGGCATAGACTTATCTGTTGTTAAGGTGCATCTTCTCCATTATGGCCTTACCCACGGGCCACAGTGCCTTCAGGGGTGGACCTGCTGCTCCACAGACACAGCCACGGCCACAGATGCTTCAAGATGTACCTGCTCTGGTCTGGGCTTGGTTATGGCCACAGGCACTTCAGGGTGCCTCACTCCCGCCTGGACTCACCCACTGGCCACAGTCCCTTGGACTGGAGCTCACAGAGGAGTTCCAGCCTGTCCAGCACAGGCATAGCAGCGATGCCCTGGCCACCTGCCAGCCCGGGTGTGTGGCCATTGCTGTTATCAAAACGTTCCTAGGCACAGCAGTGAGGTGATAAAAGCACAGCACAGCCACGAGAGCAAAATGCAGCCACTAACAAGCACTGGAATCCAAGAGACAGGCAGGCAAGAGAGCCCCATGGCAAGCACGGGAGCCTGCTGATTAGTGGCTAAGCTGCAATGACAGCTATAAATTCCACCTGGCACATTCCAATCAAATCTGTCATTATCTTGAACCCTTCGAGCCTCACATTGGGCACCAAAAACAGCTGTCATAGTTTAACCCCAATTAACAGCTAAACCTCACATAGCTCACTGCCCACCGGTGGGATGGGGGAGAGGATGGGAAGCGTAAAAGAGAGCAAAACTTGTGGTTTGAGATAAAAACAGTTTCATAGCAAAAGCAAAACCTGTGCAGGAGCAAGGCAAAACAGGGAATTCATTCACCACTTCCTATGGGCAGGCAAAAAATTCATTCATCGCTCCCCCAGGACAGCAAGAGCCCCACCACACACTGGCGCCTTGGCAAGACAAATACCATCACTGTGAACATCCCCACTTCCTTCTTTGGGAAGGGTTTATACACTGAGCATGATTCCCTACAGTCTGGAGTATCCCTGTGGTCACTCGGGGTCAGCTGTCCCAGCTGTGTCCCCCCCCCCAGCTCCATGGGCACCCCCAGGCTCCTGGCTCCTGGGGTGGGGTGAGGAGCGGGAAAGGCCTTGACTCTGTGTGAGCCCTGCTCAGCAGTAAGGAAAACATCCCTGTGTTAGCAAACAATTTCCAGCACCAATCCAAAACACAGCCCGTACTGTACTTAGAGAAAATTACCTCTACACCAGCCAAAACTAGCACAGTCATTTATGAAAAGTGTTGGGGTTTATTGCTTCTTTCCAGTCAGTAAACTTTCAAACAACTTCATTTTTTTTTCTTTTAATCATGAGCATCTCAGCTTCCTCAATAGATTCATTCCTCAATCCCATAATGTAAAGTATATCCATTTAAGCAGTCTTTAAAAATACGCGTTTATCCCAAGCTTGTGGATGGGTTTACAAAGATGATCTTCCTCATATTCTAAACAGTGTCTGTTACCCACTGCATATTTTAAGGAATTAAATTCTCCTATATAGATTAGTTCATTTTAAGGTACATTTGGATATGTATTTAAAATAAATGGTTCCTAGAAATGACAACGGAATTTATAGCACCTAGTAACCGTAAACAGCTCAATATTGCAATTGTACATCCAAGAAACCTGAGAAAGAAACTAATATTTTAAGTGCCAGGCCTATTTATGGCATTGCAAGAATGACGGCAATAATTGCAGCTAAATAAACTAATAGAGCCTGTCATGGCTATAAGGTAGCTGCAGCACGAGTGATGGCCCTAAGTGCATGATGATACTTTTGGAAAGAAAGCACCATGTTTCTGTTTGGTTTTTTAGGTTTTCTGACTGATGCTAATGTAAGCAAGTAGCAAGGAAAGGACTGTGACGGACAACAGAGGCCCTTATCCTGAGAGCATTTGCATTCCTCAGCCGGCGTGCTGAGCTCCACAGAGGGCAGTCACATGCAAGTCTGGTTTGCAGTAGGGTTGCCAGATGCTTTCAGGATCAGGCCTTGAGTCTAGCAGAGCCTTTAGCCATACATTTTATTCAAGCACCTCCCCAGACTCTTTGCAGTGCCCTGTGCTGCTGCAGTTAAAAACGTGCTGAGGCACTGTGCTGGTATGTCTCACTCTCTGTGGGTCCCCTGGTCCCAGAGGATTTTCCCAGCACACATCCCTGTGAGTGCCTGGCATGTGTCCGAGTGGGGGTCTCACTGCAGTGGTCAGTCTGCACTGCCCAGTGCTAAAGCTGAGGAACATCAGCTTTCCTGATGGGGGTAGTGGGCATTGGGACAGAATTACCTTGGCAGCTGCTTCCTTGCCTCTTTTGCCCTGGCATAAGAAAAGCTTGGTCTATGACTTTTGTACAGTTTCTAAACCCACTACAGAAGAGCATGTACTGTTTGTGTGTATGAGCCATGCAGGATTAGCTGAGTACCAGGTTTAGGTTTGTCCTGCATATTCGGCTGTGAAAATAAGAAGCAGGAAACATCTGACGTTTAGGAGGAAAAAGGACAATATGAGCTTCTGAAATCTTGCCTTCTATTTAGAGAAGGCAGAGCACATCTTTCTTTAAATAATCTGACAGTATTTTAAAAGCTATTTAATATATATCTCTCTGAGTTTGTTATCCTGTGTTACTTTTCTGAGTTTTCTAGGGCTGAAAAATTGTCTATTCAATGGAAGTAGAGTAGAGCACTTTAGCATAGGCTTTACAGGCCTTGTGGAGCTTCTGTAACCCAAGTGAGAACTTGAAGTTGTCGCTAAATACGCAACATGCACTAATTAATGAACTGTAAAGTCAGTTACTTTCTCAGTTGACAGTTTTCCAGGAGAGAGGGTAGAAGGCAGAGAGTCCTGTTTTCACTTGGTATTAGTTGTACACAGTTGTCTGTTTTGCTGTACACCTGCATTCACATCCAAGTCCCATCTTTACCCAGTGCAATGTTGAATCTATTTCTTTACATTCTTGCTGTGTAACTTTTATTAGTCTTTTGTGCACAATTCTTTTTTAGAGTGCTGGAAAATAATGGAGTTGCTCTAATTTCATTCCTGCGTGAGTGCTCTGTCTAATCATTAAGCTGGTTCATCTTAATCTCCATTCTAAAAGGCCTTTTCTTTATAGCAACTACCCAAGGAAGACCTACACATAATCTCTATTGGAAGCCTTCACATCATTCCATTGCTTCATGAAGAATTTATTAATTTTATAAAGTATGTCTAAGCAATGCATCAGTAATTTATGAAGCTTTCATCATCATTTTTGCAGACTGAGGGCATGTGGGAAATATCATTTGTGCCACTGGAATGATGCTCAGAAAATAAAAATGAATACATCCACCAGGCTGTGTTACAGCTGTTTCCTACAGCACCATTTTGGCTGCGCTTCAAATATGGAAATCCTCTGGATGCTATTTGTTCTTGTGAATGTAGTGTCTGCAAAAAATGAGAGGGGTGTTTTTTACATCTTGCTGTATGTTTTCCTTTATTTAAGGACAAACTTTTGTGGACCATTTAGTTCAGTATTAACTGGAACAGGAAACTTTTTACTCTTGCTGGTCTGTTGGCGTTATCACACCAATGTCAGTGAGTCTGTTGCCTCTACCTGTTTTTCCAAGTCACTGAAAGCCACAAAAAATGCCCTGCATGGCCTGGTGATGCTGTGCTCAGCCTCTCTGTGGTCCAAGGAGAGATTTATGGGGTCCCTGTTTCCCAGCTGAGCTGTACAGCTCCCACCTGGGGCTCTGGGACACAGCACAAAGTTATTTTTCTGTGGATGAAGGAAAGACAATACAGTTCTGATACCAGTTGTAAATTCATCTCTCTGGCCTGGGGTATACTGGTTTTTACAAGGTCAGCATCTGATAAATTTGTTATTGGAAAGGAGGTGTGTGCTTGTGCCATTTTCAGTTCTATCACAGTGAGCAAGGGAAGAAAAGCTAAATATTCCCTTGGGACAATTAAACATTTCTCTTTAGTTAGTTGCCTGGATTGAGTCTTTGAAGCAATTGATTTATAGACATTCTCATGCACTGGTTATTGCCAAGCAATCAAGTTGAAAAAAGAAAAAAAAATATATTCTCCTTTTTTGCTCTGGTTCTTCTTTGGAGTGCTGTGGAAGGCATTAAGATTATTTTCTTGAAGACCTGAGCATTCTGTACCTAATTGGGGAATTGGTAGGGTGTAAACTATTAAACCTCATGCATTTTAATTTTAAAGGGCCCTTGCACTACTATTGCCATTTAAATATTTCAAATGTTTTGTTTTCAAACCTAAAGGGTTAACTTTCAGTTCCTGATTATTTGGTGTTTACTACACAAAGGCTGTAACTTATGTGCAATAATTAGAAGGTTTATTGTTCTCCAACTGAAAATTTAGGCACTTGCTTTCCATTTACTGACATTTCTTTGGCAACACTGTCGAACTCCTACCTACTCTCTGTAGGCAAGTGATAAATATGCAACGTTTACAATAGAGCTATTTTAAAATGTAACCTAAACGGTACCTATAGCAAACTAACACAACTTCAGTGTTTACATGCACTGAGCCCAGGCTTCATTCCTGGAAACTTTTGTTGCTGAAGTTAGTAAGAACACATTCAACCCATTTTCCATTAATCTGGAAAAGGGCTTTCTTTCCTTTGGTTCACCTTGACTCTGAAAAACAGAAACTTGGAAGAAGTTGTTGTTAGAGCAGGTTTCATTTGATTGCAAGACTGAAAAAAGTATGCATGAAAGCCATCTGTTGATAATTGAAACAGTAATATCTGTTCTTAACACTTCAGCTGGATTATACTAATAGCGATTTGAGAGAACAGGGAGGTAGGTGAGACACATTTAGAAGCAGAGACATTTATCCAACTAAAGCAAACTTGTAAAATATCAATTTTTATAATTAATTTTTATGCATTGAAATACAAATCCTAGTGAAAATAGAGACCATGTTAGAAAGATATCTATGAAGCTTCTTTTATTTTCATCAAAATAAGGTACAGTTCTAATAGCTCATGTTTTCTGGCTGTGTGTGTATAAATACATGCCTTGAAAACATCCAGTATCTGCAGGAATATCCATACAGGAACCAAAATACCCATTCTTTAATATCTTTTTAGAACATATGTTTTGCACTAGGTTGTAAAGAGCTGACAAGTATCCACTTGGTATAGAAATCCCTAATTATACATTAAAAAGCTTAATAAGAGAAAAATTCTGAAAGTGCTCGGAGATGATCTTGTGTTCATGGCTGAATGAATATCCTTGGCACCAGTGATCTTCAGTTCACTGAAAGGGGAAATCAAGAGCGCTAAATAATTAGCTAAAGGTGCTCGGCAGGTTATAGATTGAATGCTTGTGATACGGATGTACCCACTGCCTGTGTTGTATTGTTCATGAGCATTGCGAATAAGCCACATAAATTGTATTTTTAGCGCAGAAAGTGTGTTCGGGTCACAGGTTTTCTGCATCATGAATTATTTTGATTGTGATTGGGAGAAGTGGGTGTGTGGAATAATTTAAAGGTATTCATCCCAATGTACTCTGGTTTTTCCAGTTTCTTATCGTTGCGGGTTTTTTCTTCTAAAGAAAGACCAGAGTATATGGCCAAGGAAAATGAAACTCTAGTCACCTTTCCCACCACCTACATGTATGCTTTAAGCTATAATAATAGAGGCATTTTCTGCGTGGGCTGGTACTTCACTGTAAGTCAGGGTAGTTTCATTATATTTGTACTTACCAAGGCGTTGGTGCACACATTTTAGTTTAGATCCTTTCTCTGCTTGTAGGGATGCAAACTGGAATTTTAACATGCTTCCCCTTTCAATTGCTTGTTCCCTTTTTTGATACAATTTTTGAACTTCCTTCCTTTGATTTTCTTAATTAGGCTTTGCCAAATTCCGTCTAAATGTATAACTTTTAAAGTTATAATAGCAGGGAGAAGAGTAAAAATGCACAGGAAACATCCCTAAACTTTTTATAAGATTATCTAAATATGGAGAAATTTAATTTGATAGAGTTCTAAAAATGTGTAAATTCATCCAGAAGAAATACAGAACCAAAACAACTCTGACAGAAAATAACGCAAGGTATACAGTCTGAAGGGTAAAGGCTTAATGAAAGGATTAAAGTACTCCTTAGAGATATTCTGTATGCACCTGTCCTATGTTTTATGAGTTCTGCTGTTGAGAAATGCACTCCAGGTTTACCCCTGCTAGGGAATATTTTGTGTTGAAACTGATGCTTTCGTTTCTATATCCACAGGATTTATTTTCCCACGTACATAAAAATATATCACACACACACATTCTTTGAGGTATTCGTATGTCCACATGAGCATCAGAAGATCACAGTTTCCCCCACAAATAATGTGACTACATTTTTAAAGCAACTTTTAACCCTTTGGGTTTCAAACCTAGCATTCTGGATTTTTACGCTTTCTAGGTCCCTTGAAGGTGCTGGCCAGCCAAGCCAGTAACACTGTCAGCCTGGCTTTCCCAAGGATGTCTCTTATTCAGACTTCCTGGAAGTTCTCACCTGCCTTTTCATACGTCTTCTGGAGTTCCCCCTTTGCTGGGCCATTTTACCTTCTCTCCTTCAGGAAAATACTTAAAATCTTGTCCCTCTCTACTGAAAACTGTAGAGCCCAGTTGATCAGATTGTTCTGAATTTGTATTCAAGACTGTAGATCCTCATTCTGTGTTAGAAATTATGTATCTGGTGTTGTCAGATGATGTTGCCCATTGGTTTTACAATGGACTTAATGAAGGGAGACTGATGCTGTGTTTGTTGTTCTGACTCCTATACCTGATATTTTTAAGGTAGCCCTTGCAGAAAGGAGTAGTTCCCTCCCTTTGTTAATGCCCTGTCATTTCTCATCAGCTTCCAATGCCAGAACCCCAAGTGGATGTTGCTTCTAAGACTGAGCTAAAGAAATCCTCTGTGTAGAAGTAATTTTCTATGCTCACTTTTTGGAGTTTAAAAAGTAAACAGCATATGTCCAAAGTGTGTGGGAGGCGAAAAATGCATACGCTTAACAACTTGTGTGCTTCACAAAGCATGGACCAGCTAGCTGCAGAACACAGTGCTGCTACTGATAGCATGTGCTTGACAGAAAGAGAATAACCTTAATAAAGTGTGTGAATCATTAACAGTCTAATGGAATTATACTGAAATAGTTAATTCATATTAAGCAAATGTCACTTTTTTTTCCCCAGAATATTTTTTCTGTATATTTTGCACATGGGTTTATATCTGATGCAGTCCTCCTACTAAAGATCCACTCCTGTATTTACATTCAGGCTTAACTTGAAGCTCACAGATACCAAAACAAACGCTGTTGCAAAACTGGGTATAAGTGCAGGTGCTTGTTTATACCAGATACTGAGATGTGATTTTTTTCCCTTACCCTCTCCTTTGGTTTAATCATGTGAGGAAAACTAAAGGGCAGTTGGTGTAGTGTCAGTTTGGGAGACCACTTTCACTCCTTTTTATTCCTCCCCACGCCCCCAGATGTTCTCCTTTTAGTAATGCCCGGGTTTCGTTTAAAGCCAGCAATTTTGTTATCAGTCAGAGAAAACTTTTCTGAGAGATGGGGCTTGCAAGAATTTTTTTTCTTTCTTTCAAAATTACTTTATTCCTAAATGCCAATCACAGAATGTCTTTCTTTATAATTGTTTAAATCTGTTGGAGAGGATCTGTGGGAATGTCATGGTCGGAGTGATTTGGGTGGTTCTCTGATGTGATAAGGATGCTTTTAGCTCCTGTTTTGGGAAGGTCTCTGAGCACACGTCAGCAAGCCCACACAGAGGCTCTGTGCCATCTGCTGCTCACACCGGAGGAGATGGAGACCGGGGGCTGGATTAGGTGCTCAGTGGAGATTTTTCTGCTGCTGTTACTGTAAGGTCAGACTGGCCCTTCACACAGCCGAGCAAATCATTAAATCTGCATGTTTTAGCAGCAAGAGTCGGACAGACCAAAGGCGAGAATGATGAATCCCCCTTTGAACCAGCAAACCCCACCCCTGAGGGCTTGTCCGGAGCCTCTCGCTCCTCTCCCTCAGACCTCACGGTCACCGGTGCCTTACAAAACCTGACTTAATGACTTTCTGCACCACATTCGCTTGCTGTACATTAATGAGGATTTTTTAGTTGTGTTCCTGCTTTCTGTCTCTTTTAAGACTACTTTCAGTGTTTTAGCATCATGTTCAAAAGGCTAGTCAGACTTGTGTGCTCGCAGCCTCATTAAAATTCTGTTCTGCACAGCCTCTGACTCACACTTTATAATCTATCAGAACACCTGTTTTCCTTACAATGGCCACAAGGCAGCTCAAAACACTGTGGTATTTAGCATTTAATAATGAGCCCAAGATATGTATTTTTTGACACTTAAAATTTCCTTTAGAAAAGTGTATGAACAAAATTCTGGTTTGAATGAATTATCTGAGTTCTCTCGTCCTCCTCCCTTCCTCCCCGTGTTTCGTTATTTGAATTTTGACAAAACTCAGTAATTCCGTGGCAAATGGAGAACTTCTGCATGACATTAGGCAGTGGTCATGAGGAACTCTGGTGGAATCTATGGAGCAATTGCTTTCCCTACAGTATTAGTAGTTTAAATTTCTTAGGGCAGGAAGTGATTGAGATTTGTATCTACGTTTAAATAAGAGCCTTTCACAAGCAGTACGTTGTAACTCTACCCCTATGAGGATGCTTAGAAGCTTAAGTATATTGTTAACATCTGTCTCTTTATCATTCCATTACTTAAATCAATAGTGGGCATTGCAAACAATTTTTCTTTTAGTTGCAGGCTTTTAGAATTGTACTATTTAGCTTAATATTAGCCATTTGATATAGAAGCCGTTTGGGGGCTCAGCATGGGGTGGAAAATGTGATCTCGAAGGGCAAAAGCCTGTCACTGTTATGTAAGTGAAGAATCATTTCCCAGTGGATATGAAATTCTCTATCTTTAGTGGTCTAATAGAGGACATACTGCAAGTTGATTATTGTAATCCTACAGTGTTATCAGTGAGTGGATTAAGGGAGTTCTTTCTGCTGAGGGGTCAGAATAAACATTTTCATTTACTCCCTGCTGTGTCACAGACAAATAGAGGTGTTATCTAAGAACGTTTTGCCACACATGGTAAACATAAGTACAGTGATGTATCACACAGAATAGAATGGATGCTGGCAGTAAAGTAAAGAAATGGTCACTAGAAGGGGAAAATGTATTATCACACTTAATGTAGAAGGTTGTATTCCTCTCAAGTCAGCTTGGTTCAGGTTAGTAAAGTTTCACGTGTGGGATATTACATGTCATTTTTTAGCAGGAAAGTGAGTTCACTGCCTCAGCTGGTCCAAGAATCAAGGATGTTGTAAAGTATTTTAACAAAGTGAGTTGAAAACAGGTAAGGAAATACATGTGCAGGTGGTGGAGAGAAGTACCATAGGCAGATTTAACACCCTGCCTGTTGGAGAACAAAGTTTCCAAGGAATCCTATACTTAAGAAGGCATTATGCATAAGTCGTTTACCCCATATACTCTTCCAGGGAATTTTCATAAAATACCATAAGGAGTAGTGATTTTTCTTTTCCTGCTAAATGTTGTTCTTTTTGAAAACTGCTGCTCCCAGGATGAAACCTCCTTCTTTGTATGAAACGATTGCAGGGCACATTTCAGTAGAAGAGCTGTTCTTGGTAGGCCAGCAGCCAAATCGTGTGTGGCATCAGAGCACTGGGAGGATCAAGGGTGCCAGCAAAAGCAAAAGGAGAACCAGTATCACATAAAAGGAAAAGACCTGGAGGTGCCTAATGCAGGGGGTTCCTGAGTCTTGTAAAACAGGTGTCAGCTTAGCTCTGTGGTCTGAATCACTCGGTAGATACTGCAGGGATTTTATAAATGGAAGAACCACTCTCTTAGATGACTATGAAGTTGTTAGCTTCCCATAATTCTTAGAATGGACTTCTTCCCTATATGGCTTATATATCTGAAAGATAGTTTAAAAATAAATGGGTCATTTTCATGGACAATACATAGAGAAAAAAGGCAACAGAATGCAAAATTGCTGTGGAGTAGTGCTAAGATTCCCTAACCTGCAGAGTGTATACCTATATTCCTTCAAACAGTGCAAAATAGAGGATGGATGTCTTGATACATAGTGAATAAAGTATACAAAGGCAACTGAGCTCAATATTTGTCTCTACAGAGGAAGAAACCTTGAGCAAATTCTCTTCTTTGTGGAAGGTACAGGATCATGATCTTTCCCTTCTAAGGTGCCCCCCATCACCTCTCTTCCGTGCCAGCAGAGGTTTGCACAATGATCAATTCCAGCAAGGCTGGTGAAAGACCTCCCTGCTCAGCTCCTGCCCCTCTTCTCCTTCCAACCTCCCGTGACAGTTCCTGGAGTCGTGCAGGTGAAATTGCACGGGTGGAGTTTCCACCTCAGTTTATAAATGATGCTCAGTTTGGGGTTTTTTTGTCTTTGTTTGGTTGGATTTGGGGTTTTTTGGAGGGGCATTTTGTTTGTTTATTTTTTGGGGTTTTTTTTTTTAGACTGGAGCAGTTCCCCTAAGTCAGCTCCTCATCTCCTGTGTTTGCAGTTTGTTTGGGCGGGGGAGAGCTGGCAGGCTGGGCAGGGATGAGTGGGTGCGAGAGGAGGAGGGCAGGATCTGTTTACAGTGAGTTCAGCACTAGCAAAAATTACAGCATGGAACTGCACTCTCAGCAGACAATTTGATTACTGAGGCACTGCTCCAAGCACATGATTTATCCACGTAGCTCGAAACAGATAGGAATAGAGCCAGTGTGCTAATGCAAAGTAAGAGTTTCAAATAGAGCTTAATCAGATGTGACAAGATAGAATGAAATATAGACAGAATTAAGCAAAACATGTGAGTGTTGTATAAAAGAGTGAACTTAAACCACTAAACAGAGTAAAACATAAAATACTAGTTACATGACACACTAAAATCTGTTTGAATGTGGTTTGCCACATGACAGGTTTCATTATATCATTCATTTGACAAAAACAAAGAAGTTTTCTCCAGAGCCTAAAAGGAGGAGCATAACCAAGGTCACTGTGTATTCGATTTGCCAGTGCAGCAGAGCATGGCTGTGACTGCTGGGGCTGGGGAAGCTCTGAGGACATCACACACATGCTCCTGGGTGAGTGCTGAGGCTCCAGCAGTGACTGGCACAACAGTTTGCTGGATAACTTCTGATGTAGGAATCAAAACTTCACCTAAGCTGATCTAGCTGCCAGCTCTTGGTCTTTCCAGTTCCTATCAGAGAAATGCTTATGGAGTACTGTGTTGGCATAAAACAAACCTTGTCAAGATTTCTCTGTGTGAGATTTATGCAGAGTGAAATAAAAGTGTGACATGGACACCTGATGCGTGAGTCTTCTGTATGAAGCATGACACTTGGCAAGAGAGACAGTGCTGAGCTCTGCAGACCTGCCAATTCGCACTCATTTGGAATGACTCAGGCATTTTTTCCTGTTGGTTGTGCGCAAATATCCAGCTAAATAGCTCCTGAAGTTAGAGGGGGGTTTATGCAATGAAAGACTTTTCTAAAGTATTTTTTTAACAGTGCTTCTTTAGACATATGTTTTCCTTCTGTTCTATAATCACAGTTAGCCTTTCAAAACAAAATCTATATGGATTTTGAACATGAATAATTAAAAGAATACATTCTGCTTTTGTCTCTTTGTCTTACAGAAGCATAAGATGATTTGGATCATCATTTTTTCTGAAAGCTCACTGTTTCACTGGGAAACAGGGGACCTAACCTTAACTCCAGGTTAGCATGTCTTAGTTATGGGCAGAAGAGAAAGACAACCAGATGTAAAGTCAAGAATTTATTGTTAAAGTAACGTAGCAGGCTAATCAAAAAATTACTGTTAGGCCACATGGCAGCTATTACAGGAAAAGGAGGAAAGGGAGAGGAGAGAAAGCCATTACACAAAAAGTCTCAATAAATAAAAAAGTAATACAGGTAATAAATTTGAAGTTGTTGCATACACTACCAAGCACCTACCCCTTCCTGTCTCCCATTATGCTGCACTCCCACTGCCCCTAGGTCAGAAGGCTGCAGATTTCAGCCTGCAGGGAGGTTTTGGTGAGTCATTCCTGTTGCAGGAGGGGTATGGCACTGCTGGCCAGAGGTTCCTCTTTCTCTTTGTCTGGGAAAAGCACAATGCTGCTGTTGGGGATTTTTCATCCTCCTCACCTCGGGAGTGCTTGGGGCTCCCATTAAGCTTCTGATGTGTTTTTGCACCTTGCACCTTCTCAACAGATCTGCAGCTCTGTGTAACATCTGCATTTGCTGTCTGGGTAGTCTCTCCTGTGTGTCACGGACTGTTCACTGTTTTCTTTCTTACCCTTTAAAACTGTTCTGCCCCTCCCAGGCCTGGACCTGTGGCATGTTCCCAGTGCTGGTGTTCCCCATGTCACCCTGTGCCCTCCCTCTGCTGTCAGACTGGCGCTGCAGCATCACACTAGGGTCAGAAATGTGGAATGCTGCCCAGACTGACCACTGGTCATAACAGTTTCTTTAAAAATTATGGTTATTTCACATGACTATACAAAGCTGCGGACAAGTCACCCCAATTAGACAGCAGTCACCTGGTTATAAAAAAAAGTCATCATTAGAGCTAAAATCAAAGCTCCAGTGAGACAGGACAAGGCTGGCATGGCCAGAGGCACTGGCTGTAGGGTAGCACAGAGCCTGCTACCCCACAAACACTGCCAGAGCCTCTTATAAACAGGTCAGCAAGAGTTCTGCTGTCTGGTTCCCACTGAATTGTCCATTGCTTCTGTCTTCCCCCTGTGTGCTTATTTATACTGATGAGGGGATCATACTCATCCACCTGAGCATGATAGGATGGAAGAGTCTCACACCTCCACAGAATTCAACTATGTGAGAATTTTGAAGAGATGGAAAGTGAATGCATATCTTTTCTTGAACTCAAATAGTTTCTGAGTGGAGACTGACATTAATCCTTTGGTGCACTGGAGGTAAAAACAGTAAGGGAAAATGAAGTTTGAAATAACAAAAATGCCATGAAAAATTGCTATTGATCACCAGAGTGACTCCTTCAAAATCTATCACATTGAAGTTACAGAAGGAAAATCAGTCATGTTGGGAGAAGCAGTCTGTCAATACAGCTGTGTCTTAGAGTCCTGGTGCTGCCAGAACTGCTGTGCACCACTGGTGGCAGTATCTAGAGCCATGTTGACACTTCTGCTTTAGGGGCCAATCTTTGTCATGCAACTTATTACCATGGGAATGTTACTGTTAGCTTGGAGTTCAGTGTGACCAGTCAAGCTTCTCTTTCTAGTGGTCCTATGTCATTGGAATAGGTAACAATTTGGTTTTAAATATATATGTATATATAATATGTAAATTATTAAGGGGAAAAATTGAAGCCTTGGAGAGTTATTGGTGGCAGCATGAGGATTTATACAGTTTACCCTTTTTTTTTTTAGATAAATTTGAGAAAGGAATTCTACCCTGTGAGGGTGGTGGGGCCCTGGCACAGGGTGTCCAGAGAAGCTGTGGCTGCCCCAGCCCTGGCAGTGTCTTAAGTCCAGGCTGGACAGGGCTTGGAGCAACCTGGGATGGTGGAAGGTGTCCCTTGCCTGTGGCCGGGGTGGGGTGGGCTTTAAGGACCCTTCCAACCCAAACCATGCTGGGATTCCATTATATGAATGTATGTGATTTTTAATCAGTTTCTTTTTTTTTCTCTGGAGCAGTTCCTACCACTGAACTTCACATGAATGTAACAGGATAGAACAGACTCACAGCTCCACAGAGTTAAACTCTGTGAGGTCAGGCTTAGAAACAGCTGTACCATAACAGGGGCACAGGTATTTACTTAATTTCCTGAGCACAAACTTTCTGATCTTTTTTATTTGTTTTTTGTTTGTTTGTTTTTTAACACATCCTCCATTTGATCCATTAGGAGGAGCATTAAAGCAGAATGTTCAGCTCATTAAGTTTCAGTCATGCAAGACTTTCGTTCTCAGAATAAAAGCTCATACACTTGGAAATATTTGAAAAAAAGAGAATGCAGAAACTTGAACGGTTCCAAGGTACAGTGGAATTGTGTGAAAGACTAAAATTCATTTGATAAAAAATAGCAGGTTCCATGTGCCAGGAAACATTAGGAGAGCATGCAAATGCAACTGCGTTTTCAGGCTTTTCACCAAGGTGTGGAAAGATCTGCAGCTACATGAATCCAGGCTATTAAGTACTTTTAATACCTACTGTTATTCTTTGACAGGTGTATAAAATCAGTCTTCTGACAAATTCTTCTCCGTTTTTTATTTAGATAAAAAGTTCAATAATTAAACTTTGCCAATGAATGTCAAATTTCAGTTAGTGAAAGAGAGAGAGAATGCAGAAACAATCATTTATTACACAATATAATGCCATTTCATTTTCATAGAAAGTGAGTTTCATTATCTTAGAACTTAAGCTATTACTCTTTCTCCAGACATTTAAATGGAGAAATGTTTGTCATAACAGAAGCAGTTTTAAAAATTTGGTTTTATTTTAAGAAAGGCATTTTTTCTGCTCTGATTTTCCCTATGTTCTTTAGGAACAATTTCCCTTCTAAATAGGTGAAGCATAAGAAGTTTGCCTTTCTAGAGATTCAGTTAATTCAGTATTTTGCAAGGAAACGGCAGAAGCAGCACAGAAGTGGTGAGCTGCTGAGTTACTAGAGAAGCCTTTTCCTAAGCATAGAGATGATGGCTCAGAAAATGAGTCTTATGAAAGATTCATTTTAATTAGTGGATTTTTTTTAAGCCATACCGTGAGGTTGATTAGCCCTACACTACAATTCCATACATTTGTGCTGTAAGAGTGTCAAGAAAGCAGTTGAAATTAAAAGAATTAGATACTGAATATTAAATACTTTTAATATATTAATGAAATATCCTTAACAGGTTGTAAGACTGATGTAAAACAGAAGAATACAAAGGTGCAGATTATTAGTATTCCACACATGAATTATGTAGGTTTTCTTTGAAGTTGCCTGTTAAAAAAAAGAGGGCTTGTTGCTTGAGCTACATGTCCTCTGAACATAGATACATTCCTGCCCTTCCAAGACTTCTCCTATTTTTGCATAAGTAAAAGTAGCTTGAAGGAAAGTCTGATTTGTCCCTTGATCATCCCTGGTAAAAGTGTTTCTTACGGACAGCTTTAGGACAGCAGCTGCACCTACTCCATTGATGTCACTGTAGGTACATTTTAGTGATGAGATAGGAGCAATTCTTTTAGGACCATAATGATTTCTGCAAGAAATAGCAACCTTTGCTTACCTCAGCCTGCTCAGGTGCTTGATTTGACTTCTCACTGGGGCTGCTGCGTGACCTAAGTGAACTCTGGAAGTACTGGCAAAACTTTCATCAGAAATATGCTAGCACGGAATTTTGAGGTTATTTTGTACTGCTTCAGAATTCACCCAGTGATTCATTTCAGTTTCAGAAGTCATGTGTTTGAACCAGAGTCAGTTTCTGCATTTTGCTGGAAAGATCCTCATTGTATCCAAAGCAGTGAAAAACTGGATTCTGGCTGTGCTCGGTACCAGTTGTACATCACTGAACACAGCCACTTGTCCCAGTTGAGTGACTATTACAGTCTTTTTGTTCCTGACAACTTATACATTTGTCCAAGTACCTAAACTTCCTTGCCTTTTTTCTCCCTACTAGATGCACCATAAATATTGTATGTGTGAGAAGTTTGGCTCTAACCAGTCATTTATTTTACAGATCAAAGAAACAAATATGTTGTGATTCTTTTTTACTTCACAGTGTCAGCAGAGCATGAATAGATTAATACGTACAGAACTCAGAAATGTATAGTTTAATTATTTACAAGCATTTTAGCTCATGTTAATTGGCAGCTGAGTGCAAACCCTTTGTTGCCCAGCCAAACAGGTCTTGACTCTATAAGAACAGTGACTGCACTTATCAGCCAAGGAGAGAACTCGGTGCTCTTTACAGTGGAGTTGCATTTGGTGACTGCTGTCACTTTTGTCATGGACTGGGAAGGAGAATGATTCCTAAGGCAAAGCTGAGGGAGGTTTGGCATGTGTAAAGGGAGTGTGTAATAGGAACCCTGAAACTCTCAGTGTACCAAAAAACCCCACTGACGCATGGGTGTACTGCATCATGTCATACACATCTGTCTTGATTGGTCCTTGCTGCTCTCTGTAATCCCAGAGAAAGCAGTCGCTGTCTGTCTTAGGCTTCTGTCCACCTCCACGGACCACTTGGATGCAGCTTTAATCAGAACTCTTTTGTATCCCTTTTGCTGTCTGTTACCACAGTGATCTTTAGGGTTATAAAGGGCAAAATATGTCAGTATGTTCTAGAAGATAACCCATAACGTTTGTCAAGGAGGGACCAGTAATTAAAGGTAGAGGGCATAGCCGTTGTAGTTGATGTTAATATGTTTACATCAGCAAACAAACAAATTTAAATGAAATCAGAATTTGCCCCTGAACATCAGTGTGAATAATATTGTGATGCTTTAATTATTTGAAGTTAGATAAAAGTATCAAGCTAATATGACGTGTAAATTACTGTCTCAGGATAAATAGATATTGAAGAGCTTATTCTTCTGTTGAATACATGAAAAATGAAAAGCACGGTGTATTGGTAGAAAAGGCGGTTTCTATTTCAGAAACACCTTTGGGACTCGTGAACTGCCTAACTTCAATCTGAAACGAAGAAATTTCATTGAAAAAAGTGAAATGCAAAATTGTAGCTTCACTTGTCATGTATTATCTTGCCTGTATCTGTTTTATTCTTTTTCTTAGAACTTGCCTTTTATTATCGCTTTAATCACCTTGATGGGTGTTATTACAATCGCAAAATGTCAGCCTGGGGAAAGTGATAATCTTGTCATTGGTTTGTTTCAATGTCACCTTTGTCAATTCACGCTTAGCTACTGTTTAAAATTTTGGTGTCAATCCTGTGATTAGATACCAAGTGTGATGTGGCCAGTATTTACAGGTGAGCAGTTCTTCAGTATTCCTGTTTGGAATTAACTTCCTTATCGGGAATTATTCACCTTAATGATTTTTTTTTCCTTTGAATTTTTTTCCTTAGATCTTAATACTCTGAGAGATAAATAGTTTTGTATCATTAAAAGACACCAATAACTCTCGCTGGAAGTTTGGAACAAGTTTTTGTGCATGATCAAAGGTAGAAATTGTTCAAACGTCTGTAATACGAATTTAGAAGCTACTTTTCAAGACATTATTCCATTTTAACTATTCTAACATTCCAAAACCTTTCCTGGAAATGATCATCACAGACACTAATTTGATGTTCTCAGTATCTGCTTAAGAAAAAAGCTATTTCATCATTTATATTTTATTTGGGATACATTTGAAATGAGATAAGTTTAGTAAATTATTCAGAAATGTAAAGGATTACTCAATAAAGTTTTGCATTCTTAGTTTCAGTGCATTAAAGATAAACTATTAAAAAGAGGGCCCAGTTAACGCAGCATAAAGATGGTGCATGAAATGTGACATCTCTTTAACATTGAGAGAAAACACTTCCCTCCATTGAGTGCTTTACAGCTAATGCAAAATATTGACACAGCCCTATTATACCAAACAATAGACTGCTTTCAGAAAGATAATTTTATAGAAGGGGTAGTATCATGTGATCTTATTAATATTTATGAAATATGATAACAGAAAAAAGGGAATTGGGAGAGCGCTGCTATCTTTATAGACCCTATCCATTTCAGCTTCAAAATGTTTTTCATTTCACACATCAGACACTAATTAGCAAATATCTAATTAGTGTTAGAAGAGTAATCGCTCATGGGAGTTGTTGAGGCTTTGAGCTTTCATGCATGCAAAAATAGTGCCACTTTAGGTACATTTGTTAAGGTACAGTAACTTTAACTTTTATTTTTCTCTGAACTGCGTGAATTAAAATAAAAAGCAAAATTAAGCTCCAATAATTGGGGGTTGGAAAATGAATGCATTCATAAAGAGTGAGGCAAGATCCAGAAAAATTAAAATTTAGTATTTTGAAACTTCTTCAGCTGCTGGTAAATTCACTAGACCAGACAGAATATAATATTAATTTGATTTTATTCTACTTTCCAGGTGAAGGACTATGTGTAATGTTCCTCTTTACAAAACAGATAACTATATATACCCCAAATGAGTGGAACACACAACGCAGCCAGGGACGGAGTAATCAAAATGCTATCGGAATTCTACTGTTCTTAAGTTTTATAGTTCAAGTGTGTCATGGTGATAAGTTTCTGGCTATGAATATTAATTATTAAGTTACGTGGGTTTTATTTTGCATTTTGTTTTATGAGAGAGATAAATTCTATGTGAACAGAATCTACCTTAGTAGTTATTTTGTCACAGAGCGGATAAATACATCTTAGCTAGAAACAGAGTGTTCTGTACAGAGCATTGTGCTTCTGTCAGCATCAAAATTACCAACGTGAAGGAGGAAATAAAACCAACTATTTCTCGCACCTGGTTTTAGCAACACTTCTAAGTTCGCTCTAAAATAATACAAGCAGGAGCCTGATTTTGAAAATAGACAGACTGTAGGAAATGTATGAAAATAACATTAATGATAAAATATTTAGGTACTGCTAAAATATGCAACAAAATACTGAAAAATGCTGGAGGACTGAAGAATTAGTCTTTTTTGATTCTGCCGAATGTGATAGCACTACTCTTTTTGCTCAACTTCCTGAAAATGAAATGTCTGTCTATCGAATGTGAGTGCATTCTAATTCATATTCATAAACATTTTTCAATAACTGTTTACTATCAGTTTAATTTTAAAGATAATGTGGGTTCAAACTGTAGCTTTTAGATGGAGAAAAAGCAATTCATCTGTGATCTCCACTAAATTGATTTCCATTTCAGTGGAAATGGCTTGTCCTGAAGTTTCAGCTGTCCTCAGCGGAATGTTTCCTCCTAATGATGCAATATTTGCACAGTATCAGATTGTCATACTCTCCAGAATCTGGTTCCTAAATATTAGAGAAATTGAATACTCTCTTTTCTTGAAGGAGCTGAATGGAAAACAGATGTAAATAAACAGCATAAAGGCTGGATGTACTTAATTTTTATCCTGTTCAGGCAGCCAGATTTGCATAGGGTTAACACCTAAATCCCAAATTTATTAATAAAGCCACCAGTAGGTCAACAACACAAGAGAAATGTCTATCAACTGTTTGATCAAGTGTCACCTTTTTAAAAATCTTAACCATCATATTGCTGAGCAAAGTATTTATTCCCCAGACTCAATCCCAGTGAACTCAATTACAGGGGGTTTTTTACCTTTTGTTGGTTTCAGTCTTAGCTTTTTTAAAACCACTTTGAATTCCTAAGCTTGGGTTACTGAGTACACCTGAAATTTTTAAACATGTGAATGAAAATGAAGTGTGAAAAACGGTGCTTAGATTACTGTGTGAGGACTTAATAGAAATGTTGGGGGGAGAAAAAAAAAAAGTTTTGAAAGAGACCTCTATAAAATGAAGGAGATGGTATTTCTATGCATTGAATCTGTGAAAATGGAAAAATGAGTGTGTTTTATAGAGGCTTCCATGCGTGGCTTAACAGCATTACTGGAAATGGACTGATTTACACTGGTGTGGTCTGCTGATGTTCCTTGGAACTTCAGGGGGCATATCAGCACATTTTTTTCATCATCAGAATGCTGCTCAAATAGTTTGCCTAATGGCAGTTTTCCATATATTGTGACTTTTCTAATTCCGACCTCTGTTTGCGGTAACGATGCTCAGCTCTGACACGCGGCTTGGAATGGCAAAGTGTTTCCCTGGGAAAGGTTACTGCCACCAGCTTCAGTTACCAATGAGAATGTTAAAGAAGAGGCAGGCAAATTACTTGAAGCAAATTTGAGACTCCAGCCTTCTTTTCCAAACCCCAGTCTGCTCCTCCAGTTACTTGCCCTCACTACCATATTATCTGTACCAGAAATGAGAATCTCACTAAAATATTAAAGCGTATACTGCTGGGTTTAGGTAAAAAATCCTGCTTCCTTTCCTTGTTTTAAGGTTGTAGTTGGTCAGGAATTGCTATAAAATAGAATACATAATGCTTTTTAGCATTTTAGGGAGGTTTTTTAATATATATTTAGTTTAAATTTATTTGATGCTGGAAAAATTCAACACGGGAAGGTTCTCTTCTGTTGAGTAATTTTTTTTTTTGTTAGGTTGTGGGGTTTATTTTTATGTTTCCTTAAACATGGGAGGAATCTTTTATTTCTTTTGAATTCCTCACTTTTGTTGGAGCAGAGCAGGTTCTGTCAGGACAAGAATTTTGTCATGTAACTTTTGGAGAATGTCTGTCTTAAAATTCCACTGAGAGATGAAAGAAGAACCAGCAGATAGCAGGAATGCTGTAGGACTCCGGCTTTCTTCTTTCCTCAAAGACGGAGCTAATCACCTCTCTGTTAATTTGAGTGTCCTAATTTATAACTCAACACCCGTAGGCTTTATTCCTGCTCCCCTTCCAAGTAACTGACATGTCAAGGAAAATGCAGGAGCAACCCCTCCATGGGTGACAGGGATACTGAGGCACTGCTGTTACCCTCTCTTCAAAGGATCTCTGGAAATGCCTTCAGTGGATTCATTCCTTTGTGCCATCTTTTAGTTTGTGTCAGTCCAGAGCAAGGGGGTGTTAATTCATTTTAAGCACTTTTTTTTTAATCGATGTGAGGTGTGGTCCATATATACAGACTTACTGGTCTGTATGGACTTTATGTAGCAGAATATTAAGCAAAATGAAAATAGTAAAAATTGTGGAATTGTTATACTAGGCAAAACAAAAATAATGATAAAGAATACCTTCATTAGTAACATTTTTCAGTATTTGTAAGATTTCTGTTAAGTCAAGCAGATGGAATCAGGCTTGTAAACATCAATTTATGAAATATTTTGCAGGTGTTTAACATCTATCTCAAACAGTTGATAGTATTTCCACACAGCCTAATTAGCAAGGTCAAAAATCAAAGATGTGTTTATAAAGCAACAGTGACCAGATCATAAATATGGATCATAAGCAGATTATTGCTATCCCATGATGACTTACTGCTTGTGGAAAAACTTAATCTCATTTTATTTAATTTTTCTCTTAGTGTAAAGATATGCTAAAAAATAATGTTTTGTGCTTGATGTAGTGGCATAGTTAAGACAGGTAAGGCAAAACCATTCCTTTGGGGTCTTTATTTATTTCTTTCTTACTTTTTGATTATGTTAACCTTGTGGGTTTAACCTTTCTCTGTTACAAAAAGTTACCCTGTAGAAGCGTTTCCATGAATTTCAAAACCTTTCTTTAAGTCACTTCAGGATATGGCTTGACCAGAGAAAGAAACTTCATCATTCCTTAACTCAACTTTTTGGTTTTGATTCTTAAGAAAGTTGGTTTTGAATAATCTGAATGTACTTAGACTTTTTGTACTCTTTGTATGTTGAAAAACAATCTTCGAAGTAAAATATTTTGTCTTCCAGAATTCATGGAGTTGTCATTAAGGTTATTCAGCTTGTGGAAATTATGTGTTGCAATGTTATGTCTTAGCAGGAAAAAAAAAAAAAAAAAAAAAAAAAAAGGGACATATTCCAAATTAAGAAAAAACTGGATCTTTTGATCCAACCCAAATGCTTCTTTGAAAAAGAGTTAAAACTGAGTTGGGGTCATGAAATAACAGGTGTCTACTTATTGAAGGTGATAAACTTGCTAAGGAAACTGGAGCAGATGAATGCTGTCTCTGGGGAAGCATGTTTGCCCTTTTCAAAAGCAGAGATTTTAAGTCTGGAATCAATCGCAGAAATGCCTTGGCTTGCCACGATATGTATATCAGAACTAGAACAGGTAAATGCAATTTGGATAAGCATATAAATCAGAGAGTGTGATTTTAAGTACCCTTAAATGAATTAGATTTGTCTCATAATGTTCCTATTAAGTAGGTAAATATCACTGATCCTCATTATTTAGAGATCAGGTGGCATTAGCAAACACATTTTATATTTCAGCAACAGAGTTTCCAGCTTGTCAGTTTGAATGTAAGGATCGTTTTGAAATCAGTAGTGAGTAGCTCTCAATCTCCCATGTAATTAAATCTCTTTATTTTCATTTCCTTTTCTGTAAAGTGAGAACAGTAATACTATGTGCAAATTCAATATAGAAATTCACAGAACAGTTTTTGCTGCTTTTGAGATCCCAAATGTTTATAGCCACCTGTGTGGTACTGTTTTGAGGAAAAATTCTCCCTGTGTAAAACTTCGTCTTCTCTGTATAACCCACTGAAGTCATGAAAGCACCAAAATGGTTTTGATGATGATGACTGAATCCCAAAGCTTTCTAAGATTGTAGGTAACTGTGCTAGCAGCACCAGCTTTAGTTCATCTGTGGTTATTTCAGTTTCTTCTACAATCAATACAGAATCACAATTAAACTCTTTTGCAGAAGCATATATGGAGTATGACAGTATACTCAGCATACAAAGATTTGTATTTAAGACATGCAAAACAAAATAAGGAAATACTTGGTTTATATTTATCCACAGGATAATTATATTTGCAGGGATTTATTTGGGTTTTAGGAGACCACCTTATTTATTTTTCTCCTGTAAATTAATGCTTTTAACATACAGTCTCAAATAAAGCCCCCTTATTCCAGACTGTAATGTAGTGACAGTGTATTGGTTTTTTTATCCCTGGATGTGTTTACTTGCTTGATCAGAAGTACAACCAGGTGGTACCATCTTCTTAAAACAATTTTACTTCCCTTTCAATGAGAATGGTTCGTTTGAAGTTTGTGAAAGGCATATCTGTATGGAATTCATAGGATTTCATGTTGTGATACAGCAAGGAGACTTGCTAGAAATTGCCTGTTTCAGGCTGATGATGCAAAACTAGACATCTGTTAAATTAACATCTATCTAACATTTTTGCCTTTCAGTCAAATGCATTCAAAAAATTTAAATGTTTTTTAGCTGTCAAAACAATCTGTCACAAGATATTTATTTTTTTTGTATAATGGGTTACTTAAGGAAAGCAGCATATGGTTGAGTAAGCTGCACCTATGCTGCAGCTTCCCGTGCTCTGTACTACCTATGAACTACTGGAAGATGCACAGGCTTAAATTATTACTTTTTAAAATTTAAATAAATAAGTTAGAACTTTATACTTTCTAACTTGTTGGATTCCTTTTTAATTTGTGGTTTTTTTAAAAAAAAACAACCCTGATTTTGATAAAGAAACCTTAGAAAATGTTGCCTGGCCTTTCTGTCTTAGAACAGTCCATAGGATGATAAGTACATCCTGCAATAAATCACAGTGGGAACAAGCCTGCATTCACCTACAGGTTTGTTTCTTTCCTTAATTTAGGCTATTCATTACTTCTCACGTAGAGGAGGATATAATAACACATTAGCAAGTACAATTATGCATAATTTTAATAAAAACCTGTAATAGCAGGTCCTAATAATGACCAAAACCAAAAAGCCTTTAATGCAATACATAGTGCTGCATTGTACTGGGTTCTCATTCATCAGACTATGGCTTGTGTGTCTTGGTGACATTCTGGGTCTGCTTTTATGTGCCCCTTTCAGTCATGTAGCAGTGCACCCTGCCCTATCCTGCAAGAACAGTGCTGAGATTTTCCCAGAATAAATTCACAGTGAAATCCTGGCCTCATTGAAGTCAATGGGTCTGCTACCTCCAAGTCAGTGAAACCTGAACTGACTGCTTGCATCAGTATTTTCTGATAGACAGACACACTAGAAGTCCAATGTTAAAGCTGTTTGAATTATTTTTCAGAATTTATTTGTATACATTTCTTCTACTCTTCGGTTTTGATTTGTACATGCTTGAAAAATGGGGGGTTGTTTTGCTTTGTTTTAGTCCCACAGCACACAAAGCATGTGTGAATATGAGAAATTTTGCTCTGGGAATAGTCAGCAGCTTTGCAGAGGGGCGAGATTGGAAGTTCTCAGGATGCGATGTACGTCACCTCTAGGGAGATGAGAAATGTGTCACCCACACCACTACAGCCCTTCAGGGAGCATCTTGCGTTGTTCATTCATGGTTTGTTTGGATTTAGGTTCAGGGCAGGAAGAGTATACTATAAAACTATTGCAATAAGTCACTGTATTTCATTAGTTATTAACACAAAACTGCCCATTCCCCCAGAAGGAATCCTGTGGGCTTCCGTGTCACTCTGGTGTTTTCAGAGAGGCAGAATTTGAACGTGGAGAACATATGGGGACATAGACTATGGAAATCATTCACTTAAATGTCACTTCTGTCTTAGATTTGTCATCTAATCTTAATACGTTGAATGCCATGAATATGTTTGATTGTAGTTCACTTTACAGTGAGTTGTATTTCCTGCTACTGACTGTGGCCAAAATACATCCATGTTAATTATAATTACGGGGAATTTTTAAAAGCTAGTTATTTTATTTTTTGTTTGACAAATATGCTATGTGTGTTTCAGGTGCAGAAACTGTTTTAGGGTTTTTGGGGGAGTTTAGAAGCAAGTTTACTCTAGTAAAGACTTGATTACAGTGAGATAAATCATTCTAGTATCAGAGAAAAATGCACGTTTTAAAGATTACATTATAAGCTAGTGTTCACTGCTAGAGCCCTGTGGACTTCAGTGGAGTTTGTAGCACTTTAGGATTTTGGCAAGTGGGAGTAAAAAACCCCATCCAACCCATTGAGCATCTCCAGGCCGCAGTACCTTCTGTTCCCCCACATCTGCTCAGTTTCCTCCTTTTCCCTCCCTCCTCCTGCCCAGCTCTAGCAGGACACAGGCAGGCTAACCCAGCCAGATCTGATGGAACAGGCAATTCCTGGCTTGTGTCAGAACCCTTCTGGCTGTAGGGCCCTGTTCTCTATTCATTTGAGGGAGTTTGTGAAACTTTTAGGCATTTCAGAGCTTTGAGATTCACACAAGTTTGTGTGTACCCAGCTGACTGAGTATTTCAAGCAAGGACTGACAGAGAAGCACATTTGCTCAGAGACACAGGAAAAATGTACCAATATTAGTTAATGTTTGATTTCTAAAGCCAGTGTTCTAGAAACTAGAAATTTCTTTTTCCTCTTTATTGTTGCTATTGTGTCTATTCTTTAGGAGTCATGAGATACTTTGAATATACAATAACTTTACAATATTGATATTTTTAGTCGGACTGTGACAAGCTGAAGCATGAGCCTTGCCTTTTCTGGGCAGAGGTAGATTGGCAATAATCTTTAGTAAAGGTGACAATAATCATTACAGCCTCAGGGCTGTACTGTAAGTCCACTAGAGGAGCAGGAAGTGTAGGTATTAACAGATTGGGTTTTTCCTACACTGCTTAATAAAATGAAACCTGTGCCTTTGTTTGATATGCTAATAGCAGTCCCTTTTGTTTGTTAGGGAAATCCTTAGTATGCTGCAGCTTCCTTTTGATCTGACACACCTGTGAGCTAATCAATGGCAAGTTGATCCTAATATCTCACGATGCCAGTCAGTCCCTTAAGAGTGATGGGTCGCTCAAAGTCCCCCTCTTACCCTGCTCCACCCTGGGCTGCTGCTGTCATCCCGCTTTTCTCTCATCCTCCCCTCATAAGCCTCAGCCTGTGGCTTCCTCTGCACATTCCTCCCTCTGCTCCCAGCCAAAGGCAGTCAGGTTTTCTAGAAACTCCTCTGGGAAATGGATGCTGTGGGGGTTTTCCCAGTTTGAAATTAAGACTATGTCATTCCCATCTGGCAGGCCAGTCCATGGAGGGTTTTTTGCTGGCCCTGTTTGTGCTGGCCCAGTAAAAGCCATGCAAGCTGCAGAGCCCAAGAACCTCCAGTGTTACAGAGTGTGGACAATGAACCTCCAGGCTTAGGTATTAAAAATCTGAAGAGTAAGAAAATGGTTTTAAAGTGCTTTTGCCTTAAAATGTGTTCTTGGCTTTCCCTTTATCTCCCTCTTCTTTTTTCTTTTTCTTAAATGAATACTGTTCTGAAGAAGCAGATTTTGGGAGCATTGTGCTGGGAACAAAAGGATTCTTTCAAAGACTTGTTGCTCAATCTTGTTTACAGGATTTTTCTTTTCCCGAAGCCTTCTAAAGTATTCTCAATTATTCTCTTCCCTGATGTATTCATATTTGCTGGAATAAAACTTGCTCTATTTTGAGAAGGACTGCACCAAGTGCAGTTGTTCCCAGTGTTTTCTGGGTAAAATACTAGCTAAGAAAACTGGCAACGGCACTTCTTTCCCCAGATCTCTCTGCCCTCCCATTTTCACCATGAATCCTGCTGCTTTCTCTCTTCTTCCTCTGTATCAGGACTGCTGCAGCCACTTCCTTGGCCAGCTCTGCTGAGGCTCCTGCTGCTTTCTCCTTGACCCTCCAGCCCTGCCCTGCCCAAAAGCCGAGCCAGCAAGCCACAGTGGAGTCTGAATGATTCAGGTTGACTCTAAACTGGGCTTTTAAAGGCATTTCAGACTGTGTTGTGAGCATATTTTCCTTCCAGTATTTCCTGTTCTAGCATAGTTTCCGTGTGTTATGATTTCTGAGGCTCCCTGCCTCTCCTGCCAGGTGCCAGGTGTGTCACACACACCTCACACCTGGGTGGGCGAGGAACAATTGCACTTGTCCATGTGGCATTAATGATAATTATGATCATAATCATCTTTGGGAATACATTCATATTGTTTTCTTACATATGCATTAGGTTAACACTTAGCTAAATAATCGTAATTAGCAACTTGAAAATTTTGTGTAAGCATTAGTTATTAAACCCTTAAATGAGTCCTATGAGGTATCATTACCACCATTATATAAACTGAAAAAATTGACCACATCAAAGATAATTGTCTTTCCCAAGATCCAGCAATGAATCTCAAACTGAGATGTGATTTGATCTCCAAGGCTCTGTTTCAGTCATGGATTTTGCATGCTTTGAAACACTGACTCCCAGGAGTTCAATGTAACTTGTCTGAACTATAAAAATATTATTGTTTACATTCTATTTTCTCGTCATCATAGAAGAAATAAGTTGTCAGTACTAGCCCTGTGTTTTTTGGGGATCCCTACTGCAAATAAAAAAATATTTTGGGGATTTGAGATGGCTTCTGTATAACTCTATTAGTAGTTGTAACCTTAGGCGTTGTTTTCTACTTTGAAATAGAATTACTCAAGCAAGATATTACCTGAAAAATGACAAGCTCTGTTAGAATGCTGTTGAAAGTTAACCCAAATGGCACAGAAATGTCATACATAGCTGATTATAATCATGCTTCTGTGTAGAATGTTATTTTTGTATATTGCTCTGGTCTGTTTATAACCATTAAGAAGGGAATTATGCACAGTAATGTGTCTAGATTCCAAGGAAGTTATTTGGCCTGTACATTATGATTTTTATTTGTTGCTTGGCTGCAGGACAGCATATGGAGTCATTATCCACTTAATAACCGAAATAGATGCAACCTCCCTTCCCCCTGGTGAGTGTGGGGATGGGAGGAGGCAGCATCTGTCACCTTTGCAGACAGACTGAGAGGGGCAGGGTCAGGCAGGGCTCTCATCTCTGCCTTTTCCAAGAAGAGTTGTTTGCTTGTGCGTTTTTGGTTTGGTTTTTTTAATTTTACTACCTGGAATATCAATTTGCTAGGAAGGTGTAGGCGCTGCCATGGGAATGTCTCTTTGCACTGGTACAGAGCTCACTCCTGCCCTTTGCGGCCGGTGGAGGTGAGGCTCAGCAGTGCGCCAGGGACAGTAGGGCATGTTTGGGTTCTGGGAAATTTGTGTGCCGAAGTATGAAAGATGCAGCAGGGCAGATGAGTTTGATGTACTTTGAGGCCAAAGAGGAACTGGCTGAGTTAAGATTCCAAGCAAGTGATTTGCTTTCAGACTGAAACAGTCTCATATTGAGTGAGGTCTTTGTAGCCAGAGCAAAAGTATTTCCATGTTTGCATATTGTTCTTTGGAATATGTACTGATTCTGCATGTCCCTGTCTCCCTCTGTTGTTCAGTTTCCTACTCTTTTTTGTGTGCTTTTTCATGGATTTTTTTGATCTTGCTAAATTGTAATCGAGTTGCTAATGGGGCAACTAAATTTTAATAAGGTTTGATTATAACTTAGTGTTCAGCTCAGACTCATCTAAAAGGCCGGGTTTTTTTCATTCAATAGCGGTGCAGCTAAAAATTCACTGGAATCCTGTGTTTAAAATTATTAATTTAAAGTGAAAACTATAGTACTTAATTGTTCACATTACTAGCAGCCATCAGTTGTGCTAATTTTGGGTTTTATGCATGAGCTAAGCCCATAGTCTATACCTGGGTCTCTGAGAAAATAAAAGATCTGTTTCTTCAGGCACCTACAGCATCAGCCTTGTCATGCTGATGACTGTGGCGAGACAGACTTGCCATTAGTGTTGGCCCTTTGGCATCTCTTTTTGATCGGTGAGCCCAGCCGGGCTGCTCAGGAATTCATAGCACATCACAGCCGCAACTGGTATCCGAAGGATCTCTGCTCTCCTCTGGCTGGAGCTGTGTCTCTGCTCAGCCGCTGTCAGTTCTGGTTTGTATCACATCCCGCTCCTCTCTCCTCTGACCTTCCCTCAGCAGGGCCGGCCGGCAGGTGCTGCCCGCAGCCCTCCGGCTGCAGCATCCGCGGCGGCGTCAGGCGGCTCCGGGCCGCGCCCGGGGCTCGCCCGAGGGGCTGCCGTGGGTGCCCCGAGGCGTTCCCGGGCTCTGCCGTGCCGCTGCCTGCGGCCCAGGACGGTGATCTCCTCTCGCTCCAAAGCGAAGCCGTGTGCCGGACCCCCGGGCGGGGGCCCTGTCGGTGCCTCGCCGCGTAGGTGCCGTCCTGAGTGCCCCAGGCGCGGCTCGTCCGTGCGGGGACAGCGCCGGCGCATCTCCCGCCCGGCGCATCTCCCGCCCGGCGCATCTCCCGCCCGGCGCATCTCCCGCCCGGCGCATCTCCCGCCCGGCGCATCTCCCGCCCGCAGGCCCGCAGGTCCGCGGTGCCGGTGCTGCGGGGGCACCGCCCGCTCCCCCAGGGCCGTTTCGCGGCCGGACGGTGCCGGGGGCTCTGCCCGGTGCCGGGAGGGGGATGGGGAGAGGCAGGGCGGGCAGCGGGAGCGGCTCCGCTCCGGCCGAGGCTCAGGCGGGGCATGGTCTCGGGAGCCGGGCTGCTCGGGCAGCTGCTGGGGCCGAGCTCCAGGTGAAAAGAAAAAAAAGCTACAGCAACAACTGTCCTCCCTTCCTCCCCCCGCAAAAAACCAACAAACCTGACTAACCAACAAAAAACCTCAAGTGGAAGGTGTGTGCCTGCCCACGGGAGGGGGATTGGAGCTAGAAGATCTTTAAGATCCCTTCCAACCCAAACCGTTCTGTGACTGTATGAAAAAGAAACACAACCAGGGTAAAACTCGGGGTTTTTGTCTTCTTGCTTTTCTACTCGAGGCAGCTGGCTACAGCTGGGCCGGGCAGGGGGAGAGGGAGCATTGGGTTCCTCTGTCCCGAGCACCTTTGTGCGTAGAGGTTTGGTCTGCAAAGAGCCCCAGCCTTAACTGAGTGCTGTGTTAGAGATGAACGTCCCCGGAGTGAAACCTCCAGCCTCCCATCCCTCGGTGTAGATGCCACCTGTCCAGCTGTGTTAAACTCAGTTTTAATGGTTTGGGGGGGCAAAGCACTGTGTTTATATCTGAATAGTTCAAGCAGTGGCATCCTCCTTATTTGCTGTTTTAGTAAGTATCAGATGTCATAACTAAACCTGTAAATGTGTT
Organism: Falcunculus frontatus; assembly: GCA_013398115.1. Lineage (NCBI taxonomy): Eukaryota > Metazoa > Chordata > Aves > Passeriformes > Falcunculus > Falcunculus frontatus. The sequence continues at coordinate 959,561 of VZRV01007706.1, forward strand.
ACAGGGTTAGTGAGTGGTGCAGCTCTAGTTTGGCAGGCTCAGGCTTCTGTTGACCCTTCTGGCAGAGGAAAGTCACTGGGGTACCTCTGAGCAGTCACCTCGGTAAGAAGAGGCTTCTCAGAGTGTGACATAGCAGAGCACTGGGGCGTTTGCCTAATTCCGGGAGCTGCTTTGAGAGCTCCAGACGAGGTGCAGTCCTACAGGTGGTACTGCACCATGGCTGTGTGGCTGGGCAAGGTCTGAGGGGAGGCAGTGGCTGATGGATGCATCTGAGGAGTGGGGAAGGGCTGGGATTTCCCTGCCCAGGTGTCCCTGTAGCGGAGAGTGGTGATTGCTGTCACTGGGTCAGCTGAGGGAAGCACAGCTAATGGGGCACAGGTGTTGGCACCTGCCAGCTCTCCACCCCTGCAGCCTGGGCCTCCCCAGAGCTGGTCTGTGCAGCCCAAATGCATCTGGGTCACCATTGCAGCCAGATCTACATGAGGGTGGTATGAGGCTCCAGAAATGCGAGGCTGTCTGCTGCTTTTCCATGGATGTCATTTCAACACTGTAAGTAAGAGGAATGCATGGGTGTCTTTAGTGTTGGGTGGTTTGTCCAGGACTAAAACTTTCTTCCTGCTATCTTTATAGTAAACAGTTGTTTTATCTTGTGAATTTTAAGCATCAGCAGGTGTTGAAAGTATTTCAATAACATCCTTTCATTGTTCTTAAAGGGCTTCTTGATAAGCATAAAGAAATATTTCCTTTCTGGTGAATATCAGGAGATGTGTTGGAACTACTTAGGCCTTGGATCAGACATTACTTAAAATGTTCCAATGGGTTTGGCTAATTCTTAAGAAACTGAGAAGCATTTTGAAAATGAGATTCACAGTACTTTGTGTTTCTTCATACATTTTGTTTCTTTGTCATGAACATGGATTGGTTGATGACAGTTAATAGTCTGTGAATTTGGCTGACAGGAAACCTGTTAGCTGAGACAAAAACTAGGTGCTACAGTAGAGATAAGGGCAACAGAATGCTTATAATACGCTTTATGATTTATGCTTTGTCTGGCTGCACTCATATCCTGTATGCTAAAAACCCCCCAAACAGCAGTAGCATGGTATTGCTTTACATTATTGTAGTTACTCAGAAACCTTAAACAGCAGAAAAATCTATAATGAATAAGTTTATATGAAATTTCATCAGGGATCCGATTGTTTCTCCATTGAGTTCAACAAGTACAGTTTAAATGGAGAAAAATGGAGAGGAAAACAAAACAAACGGGAGGTTCAGGGAAAGAGGAAATGGATGTTATTAGACAATTTGAGCGCTCTAAGATTGTCTCTCTGCTTTGTTGTTTCGGGGTTTTTTTGTTGTTGTTGTGGGTTTTTTTGGTTTTGTTTTGGGTTTTTTCCACGAATTGTGCCCCTTAAGTGTGCTTCTGGTGTGCATTAAGATGAGCACTTTCTGGGAAGTGTATGTGGGGACTCTGACATGTTGTATAGTGTAGTTAATATCTATTCCTGGCAGCTTCCAGAGGGGTTTTTTTAGGTATTCTGTACCTGAAGTTGTGCCATTTTATCTCAGATTTCATAAGTAAGGATGAGGTAATTGTTAAAGAGCGTTGGCTGATAAATAAAGTTTTGAATTGCGTCCGTGATCATCACAGGAGAGAGCACGTCAAAAATGACAATGCCTGTAATAAACTGGCTGGGTGAAAAATAGTAAAAGTAAAAATAGTTCTCTCTTCTCTTTGTGTTAATTACTTTTTCACTCTGTCAGAAACTGTTTGTGGGAAAGCTTTTGCTTTAATGAGTCTGTCTTCATAAAGTTGAAGAACATTTCAAATAACAGCCAGATAGTTCACCCATGCTCTTAGTCAGCTGTATGAGGGATGTGGCACAGTCTCAACTGAGTTTCCATGGAATCAAAATCTGTATGTTCTACAGGAAAAAAAGAAGAATGTTATTATTAAATTGTGATTATTTTTAAATACAGCAAATCACTTATTATTGATAACTTTAAGAAAATGAATATATCTAAAAAACTGTATCTTACTATTTATAATTTGATTGGGTTGCATTTCAGAACTGTGAATCCGTTGTAAAACCAGACCTAAAATGTGCATTTAAATATTTTTTTTATTTTAATCATCTGTAATGTAATGTCATACTCACTTTTTATAGCATTTTTAATATGTATATGCTTTTTTGAACATTTCTGTCACTTTTTAACAATTTCCTTAAAATACTATATCTTAAAGTTCTCAGGAGTCAATCATGTCAAACTCTTGCTGTTCTCAACATTCTAATCAGCACTTCACATTTACCAATTTTTTTTTTTCTTTTTCTTCAGCATTTCTTAGTGGTATGACAGGGATAAAGGCAGGAACAGCTGTTGTGGTTCATACCACAGGTTCACCAAAACCAGTATCCTGTGTCTGATGAGAGCTGAGGAAATGCCAAATTAAGGGTGCTTTTTTATGTTTTTTATTCAATCCTTGTTGGTGGAATTTTACTCCATGTGTTGTACCAAAACAGATGGAGAGTAAACCAGACTGTCTTGAACCTGCCTCCCATTTTTCTTATCAGCTCATTCGCTTGAGTCACAGCCTAGATGCAGCATGGCAGTGTTTAATAAAAGAACCTCTTGACTCACGTGGTGAGTAGGACTCTGCATATGGGGATCATGCAGTGGTTTTTATACCCTGTTGTTATGGGATTGCTGCTTTAGCAGTCCCTCCAGTGTTCCTGCTCATCACAGCTCTGGGATACCTGTGCAGGAATGGAAGTCTTCCGAGTTCTCAAGGGGTCTTTGAGCTGACTTAGTAAACTCAGAGGGCTTGACAATTTTGTTTTATAAGATAAGTGGCATTTTAGGTGTTCTATTATAGTGTACACGTCCTCTTGATCATTATGTGAAACAATTTGAAGCACTTAATGAATTGTCAGGTCTTACTAGTAGGATGCACCCTAATCCTGTAAGACCTTTGTGCTGTAAATATAGTGGAAAAGTGGAGTTTTGGTACAAAAATTGTGGATCAGAACATGAGTAAACAAGAGCAAGTTTTAAAAAGGTAAGACCTTTGTTCCAGTTTTTTGCTTCCTCTACTGTGTCCTGTATTAGAGATGGAGAGCCATTTTTCTGTTTTCATCTTGGAACTTTGCTCTGAAAATTAAAAAGTTATTCATTTCCCTGCCTCCATTTTTTGGTCATCTCTTGCAGTTTTTGGCGTCCTCGGCTCATGACACAGATCAAACCCGGCTCCAGCAGGGCAGCAGGTCTTTGGACCTTGACATAAAAGCAAACAATTTTAAAAGGTTTATAGATTTGGTTCTGTGCTTCCACATTATCGAGGAAATAAGCTTGTGTCAAGATCAGATCACAAAAAAAAAAAAAAGAGGTTTTTAATTACCCTTGTTGTTAGGCAATGACAGCAGTGGCCTTTTAATTTGTTGACATCCTTCTGCTTTTTGCCATCTGTATCATAGGTGTAGCAAAGCAGTGTGTATAGAGGCTGGAATTGAATTCACAGCAGAAATAATCTCAGAATAGAAGTCAGCCTGAATATAGGTCAAGTTAGTGCATAGGAAACCAACACATCTTCAAAGCTGTGGCTCAGAGAATGCTCAAGGGTATACTTAAGGCATGAATGTTGCATATTAATTCAGGGGACTGGGCAGTAAAACTTGGCTTTGTTCAGTTTCTAAGTGTGTTGCCCTGTACTCTGAAATAAATTGTGCACTCAGTGAAGCTGTGTGTACTCTGTTGTCTCAGCATAGATTTGTATTTCATGTAGAGAACTTAAATTACCTGGTTGTGAAGAAAATGCTTTACGAGCCTCACAGTGCTCTCCTGGAAGCCAGCCTTTGTCTTTGCGATCAGAACATGCCTGCACAGCGTGGAGGAGCTCTCAGACCATGGCAGGAAGAAATCAGGCACACCTGAACCTTGTAGGTAAATTATTCTTCCCATCCCCAATGTTAATTGAGGCACAGGAGGTTCACATAAACTGGCTGCCGTTTAGGCACAGATGAAAGTAATCAGTTTACTGCTGGTTTAAGAAATGTAAATCTTCTGTGGGAGATACTTCAGGAATTGTTTGAGGTACTGAGAAGTCTTGAAAGGCTTGTTTGACTATAATTGGAATAAAAAGTCTAAATGGAAATGTATGGAGCAGACAACAGATTCGTGCCACAGAAGTCTGATTCTTGAAATGTCGTTTTAATGCATATTCCTCTATGCTTTTAAAAATAAATAGAAGGGCGGGGTGGAATTACATGTCCTTTGAAAATTTTGTACCCAAATAATCAAGAACATACTGATTATCTCCTATTTTAGTATTTTAGGAGAATTTATAGAGGTACTGATTTCCATTCGTTCATTAAATGATTGGTTGCAAAACATATTAACACTTATTTTTATGAAATAGAGAAAACTAAAAATTAGCTATGTAAATAAAATAATAACTTAGGTGTTAGTTATTATCACTTACTGAGTTGACAATGATAGGAATCAAAGATTATTTTCAGTAGCCATTAAGAAACCTGCATGAGTCATTACAGGCTGCTTTTGCTGGGATTTTCTTTTTTGTTTCCTTTTCAGAGACTTGGCTATCCCTTCTATCGTGTAACACAGGCAGCCATAGATCAGTTTGTTCAACCATGCATGTAGTGAGTAAGGTTGTGGTGTTTGGACCAAATGGAGGTCATAAACAGTTTTAATTTATAATGATGCTATCGCATGTATTCAGTTATGTTCAAAAAGCAGCATTTAAGTGGTTTTATAATTCATACCAGTAATAGCATCACAGTTTTTCTTCACCCTGCCAGGATGTTGTCTGTTGCTTATGCTTGTGCGAGGTCTTTATTTTGTGCCTCTCACCAGTAAAATCATGTCTGATCCTGATGCTTCTTTTACCACACCAACTGCATTTCTCATTGTAAATTGGATGCTGGGAAGTTAAGTATAGGCAATATAAGACACAGGGGATTTTCTTGTATGCTCTGCCTCGGTTCTAGCCCTTATGCTCCTCGTGTATTCCCTCTGAGCAGTGAACAGATCCATTCTATGGAATGGAGGCTGGGGAGAGATGAAGGGCCACACCACGCTCTTCTACTTTTATAGTGCCTGTGGTGTTAGAGATTCAAAGGTATTATTGAAAACAGGGTTTGTGGCAGAAAAAGGTGGTACATTTTATTAAACCAACAGATGTAACTGAAAAAATAAAAAAAAAATAGATGCTTTCAGACACGGTCTGTCTTTAGGTCTGAAACAGAAGAGACAAAACCAAAAGGCTGGAGAAATTAGTTCGGTGTTTGTGTCACCCAACTAGATAATTGGCAAAGAAAGTCTTTGCTAGATGTAAAATACAGAAGGATATTGCTAGGAGAAAGTGGTCACTGGCCCTTCTGCGTAACCAGAGCCTTTCCTTAAACTCCAGAGGACTTGCAGTCAATGAGTGTTTCTGGCCAGTAGTCCCTGTGATAGGTGTGAGTGCTTTTGTAGCCGTTTGCCACTTTATTTCCCCATAATGTGCTGTGGTGGTGCTCCCTGTTCTAGAAGACCTTCTGTGTTTCCTGGGAGAGGATTGTAGGGGGTGGGGTCGCCTCAGTATCATTGAAACAACGCAGTGTGGTGAATGTTCTAAAACTGTTCTGTTACTGCAGAAGGTTGAGGTCAGAGAGAATGTGTTAGCATGTGGACTAAGGACTTCTTAGACCTAAAACACACAGGAGAATAATCCAGATTTCTAGCAGAATAGGCAAGTATGGTATCAAGGTGTTTTCTGTGATTAAACTTAAACTTGGCTTCTTCAGGTAAGATTGAGGGGAAAGCTCTGGTTTAGTTATTTTCTCTGTAATGGTGAAAGTGTGAAAAAAAGGTCTGGAAATCAGCTATTTATAGCTCTGCAAAAATGGCATTACTAGTACATTTCTGTTTGTAGTTATTTTGTAATGTTTGCTGGCATGGTGCTGGTGTGCTCCTGGAGTACTGCTTGAGGAAGCTTAAGTGGAAGCACATTTAACAGCAGTAAAATACAGTTTTCACATTCATGTTTGTCAAAGCCTCACCTGTCTTATGGAAATGTGGCTGATTTATAGAGTAACTTCCATAGGAGAATGACTTGCCTTGCTCATTGGAGCTGTAAGGAGTCAAGCAGTTCAGTGTCCAAACGGTTTTAGTTCAAACGCAAGGTCAGTTCTTGTAAAAAACAATTTATTTTTTTTCAGTGTATAAGCTATGGTTAGTTTTAGCCACACAGTCTTATGCCTTTCATGAAAACAAACGAGCTGCATGCATGTTTTCAAGTGTTTTGTTGACCTTGGATGCAAATGCAGGCATTTGATTCCATTGCGAATTTGTAGATAGGCCTGTGAGAATGAATGTACTTCTAGAAGTATGTACGTATGTGTTTGCATTTTCTGAAAGTTGTTTTCACGTATATAATCTAGTAAATTATAAGAGATGTGGAAACTTCTTATCAAGACCTGAATGAGAAAAGCAATTTACCAAGAAGGGTGAGAAAATACAAAATGAATGGGAAACAGTAAAGATCTCTCCCCTAATTGTTCCTGTTATTCTCAGTGTGCACGGGCCTGTGCCAGTGCACACACTGTGTAGGCAGAGGGGCTTCTTACAGGGCTTGGGACTTACTTTGGCTTGTTTTCTTTTCTAAAGGTAGTCAGGCAGTTCCTTTAAAGTATTTACTAATAATACTCTGGAAAAAATTGCAATAACTAAACTCATGGATCTCTATTTCTCCCTCATCTTTCTGTCCCCCTGAATTTTCAGGTGGTGTTTATTTCCATAGAACAAGAGGCCTTTAAAACAGTGTAAGGAATCTGTTGGACTCCTTACACCAGCAGAGCACGAAGGAATATTTGATCCATCGCACAAACTGCTCCTGTGCTAGGTCAGCTAGTCGTGCATTGATACACGTACAGGGAGATTTAAAAGCCCACTGTACTCGCTAATATTTTTTCTCCTGATGGTAAATTTACTCTTAAGCTCACATGATGAAGACAGCTTAAGAAGGTTAGTGAGAATCTGATTTTAATGGGTCCATATTTGTCAGCGTATTCCCAATCCTTAGGGGACAAAAAATAAGAGGTGAAATGCTGAAGCAATCACAAATTTATCAATTAGTGTGGGGTTTGCAAGTTTAAAGAGTTGTTTTGCAAGTGTTGCTATACAAATATGAAACTGGATTTCATCTGTCCAGAGCTTACTATGGTGGTTTCTGGTGAGATTCTGGAGGTAAATATTCATAGAAAAACATCAATTTTAAAAGGTTTTGTGGTATAATAATGCTATAGAACTACTTGGGGTTAAAACTGGCCCCTGATTCCCTGATAATCATTTGTGAACTCATCTCTATAACCTCCTCTCTGGAACTGGAAAACCCTTACAAAAGAGGATACCAAGTTATGTAAAGCTATTGAAATATTCTTTAAAGCTACCTGAGTGCCTTAAGACCCAGATGCCAGAATGTGGCACTGTGTGACTTGCATCAGCTACCACAGCACTGTGCTCTACAGTCCAGGTCTAGATCCAGATTTCCAGCATCTTAAGTCACTGACATTGTCCTTCCTTTTCCCTAATGCAGTTGAGGTGGTAGAATCCAATAGCCCAAAGAGAGTGCTGCAGCAAAGAAAATATATCTTCTTTTTAGGTCTGTTCCTATTGCATGTTGGCTCCACGTAAATCTGAGTCTGGTTGTGGACTTGTGTCAGTTCTGCAGACAAGTACCTTGTGTGCTTTGGGCCAGTTGACCAATTGCCAGTTGGCCAAAAGCCCATTTGCCTTGACCATGTAAAGGTAGAAGGTATGAACAAAGTGAATTACAGAAGCTGCCCTAATGTTATGTGTTTGTAGTTAGAAAAAAACCTCCAACCAACCAAAGACCCAAACAGTCCACATACCCATCCTACCCCCATTTTGCATGGAAATGAACCCTCCTTGTTTGAGGACTTAGTGTGTGGATCTTTTCTAAATGGGCAGGAATTCAAAATTAGATTTTAAATTTGGGGTTTTGCTTGTAATTGTTTTTTAAAAACATTGGTAATTGGAACGTATCTCTGATGCATCCCTTTAAAAATGTTAGTTCTGGGTCAAGTTTCTTCTTTTTCTACCACTTAGAGCAACTTCATCTAGAAATTGCAGGCTAAATAAAATAAAGTGTCTGTAATACCTTTTCTTAAAAACAGATTTATCAACGCTAATATGTTTTGTTGCTATGATAACTCAGTTATCAACATTAAACATTTGTTCAGTCATTTGTTTATCAGTGGCAGTTTGTTAGTAGTTATAAGTAGAATTCCATCTGCCAGTTAAACTATATTATAAATTGATGTAGAAATTAACAGCTCCTGTTTTTTGGGGGCAGGGGGAGGTGTCTCTCCTAATGAATATATGAACTTAATTGCACATAAATGCATCTCCAGAAGATGGTTGGGGGGCATCTCAGGTATACTGCACACAAGTGTGCCAGTCAGGCAAAAACAGGCACACACTGTGATTATCTCAGTTTTCAAACCTGAAAGAGACAAGAATGTGTTGCTAAATGAGAGAGGCAGTATGTCATGCTCACTGAGATAAAAACAGAAGCTGCCAGACACTTTGGCTTTATTTTGCGAATTCTTTGCTTGAAAACTCTCCTCTCTTCTTCAGGCTTATTCTGCCTCCCATTCTCATTCTTTCTCCTTCCCTCATTGCTGTCGCGATCTCTCTCTCATTGTTCTCTCCCTCTTCCCCGTCTTTGATGCACATACGTTGTCACATTTCATTGACTCTCCCCTCTTCTCTGTTCTTACACTCACGCCTAGTGGTGCTTCAGCCGGAGCTCGCAGCCTCTCCGCCGAGTTTTAGTCATGTGTGAAGCTCAGTTTGATCGAGCGCTCCTTTTCTGCCTTTTCACTCTCGCAAAAGATTAAAAGGTGGCGTCACATCGCTCCCCGGCTTTTTCCCGCAGGAGGGACTTAAAAGGGACAACAAAAACTAATCACTTTCAATAAGCGTTTTCTTGCAAAAAAGGGACTTAGCGGTGCAATTTGAGGCCGGTGCTGAGGATTGGGAAGGCTGGAGGATGCTTCATACTGCTAACAAGGGAAGGAAGCCTTCAACTGAGGCAGGTAAGAAGTGCCTGAATCCGAATGTTTTATGGAGTGCTTGGTCGGAGCGGTGGATTTTCAGCGTTCTGTAACTGAGGCAGGCAACTGCAGCAAGAGGCAGCATCGGTGTTGTATCAGACTCCTTTTGTTTAAGATGTAAAGTATGTGCTATAAATTGAATTAGAAATGGGGTTCTGAGGACGCTGTATTCACAATGAGTGCTTGTTTTTCCCCCCTTTTCTCTGTGTATCAGAATAAATCAGAGAGCCAGCTTTTATGAAAGCTGGACTTTGCTTAAGGTTAAATTCAATGTTTAAATCTCAGTGTAAGAAAAGCTTTAGAGTCTTACAACCCCCAGGGAGCTTGCATTCTGCAATTTGATTGCAACAGCTAAATTAAAAAAAAAAAAAATTACTCTTTATTGTGTAAGGTAAAATCTAGCACTGAGTTTAGGTCTAGGTGAATATGGTTTGTTTGCCTGGCATTTCGTCGGATGAATAGCTATACCCTTTTAGACATACTGTAAAACCTATTTCGTGTTTATGTTTTGTAAATTGAGATTAAGTAGCATCCTGAATGAAATACGTGACTAAAACTCATAAAATGCATCTGTGTTTAGTAAAGCAATCACCAAATTAGAATAATGGATTTATGTCAGTTGTCAAATGGAGTTAACTCTGAAAGTGCTGTCCACAAGTGCACTTGGATTACAATAAAGGGCTTTCTGTTTAACAGTTATTGAGAGGAGCTAATTTATCAGGCAAAGCCTATGAACTTAAGTCTTGTGATAATATAAAATTCTATAGCCTAAAGGATTTGTGGTTTTGGGAAATGTGCTCTTTTATTCTCTATAAAAATACATTGAGGTTTTATAGGGATTCCAAAGGCAAAAATAATTTTAGTAAATGCTTTTTATTCACAACTGGAATATTTAACTATTGGAGCGCCTGTTTCTGGTCATCACTGGCTTTGGTGCCTTTTTTCTCTCCCTACATTTTACAGTTGCTCTCTATATCAGCAAACTGACTCAAAATAGGAGGAAGGGATTCTGAGCAGCAGCGATATTCTGAATTTCATTGTCAGACTGAAGAGTGAACAGGCAGTCGAGGATAGTTAGACCATTATTAGGGCTCTAGAAGAAAGCAAATACTGTTGTAGTGATCAGAGTTATTTGTAAAGTGGAGCACTTGCTGGCTCTAAGCAGAGCTGGGAGAAGCGAACTTCGTAAGCTGTCATAGAGTAAAGATTGTTTGATAGGCACAATTCAGTGTTGCAGACCTACAGATGAGCACCGTGCAGAGTGAAATGAATATGTTTACTTGAGAACTTTGGTCTTTATGCAAGTTTCCCCAAATGGCTGGTTCCTGCCTGCAGCCATCCGAATGCGCAGTGCTCGTGCCTTGCGAGCTCCATGGCCGGGCTGTGTGTGCGTGTGCAGGAGCTGGGGTACGAGATAGGCAGTGACAGGGGACCCCACAGCTGAGAGGGATCGAGCCCCCAGGGAACCAGAGCCTCCCACTGGGGAAAGGGGACTTCAAACCATGCTCCGTACCTTCAGTGGTAGTTAATCACACACTTTCATCCTCATACAAAGGGAAAGTTTGTTTGTTGGTTTGTTTGTTTGTTTTTATGAGGACTTGAAATCAGATCTTGTAAGTGTTTCACTGTTTTGCTGCAGATATTTTTACTTTTTTTTGGTTGTTTTTTTTTTTTTTTGGCATTGGAATTGCCACTCCACCTCTGTTTCACCTTTCAAAACATTTCTGTATGTTCTTCCAAGCTCTTTTTATGCTTCACTTCTGTTTAAGCACATGTTGGATCAAACCGAAATTAGGAGTAACTTCTCTGACCAAAATGGAAGTCCTGGATGTAATGTGGTACTTTAAATGATATTTTGGGACTTAAATAAAGTATGTCTGAGTATAAATGGTAGATGACTTCTGGTAGGAATTAGTCATGAAGACTTTGGTCCTTACGAAATGGCAGAAAAGTAAAAGGTTGAAGCTGAGCCACCTTGATGTGCTTGAGCCCAGAATGCAGGATCTGAATTGCAAAGCATTTCTCTCTGCTTTTGGCATTTGGTAACTCTGCCCTACTAGATGTTAAATGGGTGATTAATAGAAATAGCAGCATTTTACTCATGTTCCAGTAGATGTTGCTGGAGAGCAAAGTAAAGATTACTTCATCTAGAGAAAGAAATGCAGTGAGATTACAAAAACCAAAGGAAAACCTCAAGGTTTTTGGTAGTTCCATAATATGAGATCAATAATTTTTACATCATTATTGTAGGTGCTGTTCTATCTGAAAACCTGAAGAGACACATGTGCTGAAATGAGGCACATGTAGATACAACCATGTGTCTTCTTTTAAGGTTTTTAGTTTTTACTTACCTCTTAAAATTTTATCACTAGTATTAACATTGTTTGATCTGTGTTTTCTTAGAGGAAGGGCTGAAGGAATATCCCTAAAAGTTAGGCGTTTGTTTTTTGTTTTTTTAAATACAGGCACAAAATACAGATGTTTAATTATAAATTAAGAAGATATATGCATGCCACCTCAAAATTAGAATTCTAGTACAGTGAAGTTGCTTTCCTTTGAGAACAGCAAGAGCTTACCAAGTCAACACATAAAAGACAAAAAAAACCCCTCTTAATTTGTATGCTATTTTAGGTGTACTATTTTTTTAGCTGTTAACAATTGTGAGTTACCATCTTCTTATGTGATTAAATTCTGAGAAAAGCCCTATGATGAGTCTCAGATCAATAAATTGTAAGCACCTAATGGCAAATGTGTGAATAGAGAACTGTGATGTTCTATGCTAAAGCTACTGTTTTAATTAATCTGATAAAATGATAAAGCAGTCCCAAAGGAGTGGAGGATTTTAGTATACAGGCACTAACTGATGCAATTTCAGGCAACCACTGACCTCTATCTGTGGGAATATTTATTTTTGGAGATGATCATCAACCGTAACTGATTTTAGATTCAAAACCCTAATGTGTGTTGTGTTTCTTTAATCTTTGCTTTTCATGTAAAGCAGGATAAACATGCAAAACTTACGCTAGTGATGCTAAAAATGTGATCTCTCTGTGTGCAACTGGTTTGTACCTATTTGTACCTTAAATAAAAAAAGAAAACAACAATTATTTGAAGACCTTTTAGAGAAGAGATTTCAGTTTTTAAAATTAAAATTATGTTTGACTGAATTTTATAATAAATAGGAACATGTCTTTATTTTGTTTGCTACTTAATGTGTAAGAAAATTTCAACTTCTGCTTATAATTGGGAAAAAAATGCAGATAGAAAAATGTGTGGCAGATATCTCCAGTCATCTCTCATGTAATTAGCATTGTAGGCTATTTATTTATTGTGGCTTAGGTTTAGTATTTTTATGGGGTTTTGCAGACGTGTGTGCCAAAATTTCTTTAATCTGACAAGATTTATGTTTGTTGGGATTTTTTTGTTGTTGTTTATTTGCTTTGGGGTTTTTTTCCCCCACATAGGTTTGCTATTGCCAGTAGGGGTTTCCTTAATGTTCTGCTTCTTTAATTTACTTCTCAAGTTGTGCATGCACACAGCTGTGTACATACTAAGGTAATTCTTTAACCTTCAGAGAACTGTCTATACTCGATATGCAGAGGAGGTGAAATCTTTCTGCATTTCATGAGTATGGTTTAGGAAATGTGATGCTGTACATATTTCTTGAATGGTCGTGTAGTTTTTCTTCTCAAACTTAGTTGTTCCTACTGTTTTAGAGACCGTTAGCCATGGCCATTGAATGCTGTGCATCTCAGTTGGCCATGGCCGAAAGTTCAAGAGTACTTTCACATTTTTAAAATTTTGATGTCATTCAGAAAAATAAGCCTGACTGTTGCCAGTGAGAACATCACCAGAATTATGTTCTCGTACCTTCCTTGCTCTCAGACTTGTCAGTTCAATGAAATGGTACATAATTTAATTTAAAAGATTGTAATATGTCACCAGTTTCTAAAGAGAATTCCCTGTTGAAAACATTGGAAAACTCAGTTTAAAGCCTTATGACACAATATAGCCCTAAGGAATAAACTTTTATCTTTGTATTTCTCTGTTCTCAAAGTCATGAAGAGAAAAGCAAGCATACTTGTATACTGGAATTTTATTTAGGAGTATGCTCCTGAAAGATCAGAAGAGCTGCTTAGGGTCAATAATTCTGGCCACAACTGAGTTTAGTGCCATATTTCTCAGTAGCAGCAATAGTGTATTTCTAGGTTTGTCTCTGGATGCTTATTTATGTATAAACAATGGCAAAAATCTGAATCCATGTATTTTAATTTAAACCCATTAGAAATTTAAAATTACATACCTAGTCTCACATTATTGGAACTGAGGAGGAATATGTGTCTAGGAGTCTGCAGTAAGTTATTGAAATATAAAGCTGGGATGTGTACACAGGAAAATGTACTGCAGATAAAAGTAATTAAATGACTTATTCGTGGGTCTTGCATCTGTATCAGAGACTGGGATAGTATCATTAAAATAGGTAAATAAAATGTGAATAAAAATAATTTTAAAAACTAGAAATAGAATTTGGCAATGAAGTCATCTTAAGAATCTTCTAGAGGAGGACATGGTTGTATATATTTTGCTCATTAATGATGCAGTAACTCCCAAGAAACTCAGAGTAGGGGATGTAAGTCCTTTTAGCTGTATTGTGTAGAATCTATTTAGCTAGCACAGTTCTTAGTCTATGCATGCAATTTTTGAAGATGCGGAGCTCAGTTGCTGTCTATAGCTTATTTTTATTTCATAAAATTCAACCTGTGGCTCATAGCTGGTTCCGAATCAAATAAAATTTGTGTTCTGTTATCACATGAAATGTGACTGTAACAAGGTAAAACATTGCATTAGGGAGCTTTATCCCCCTGCCCTCAAAAAGAAATTATTTTTAAAAAGCAAAAAAGCTTTTCAGAGAAAGCTTTTTTGAAGTAGGACATTGTTTTCAGTTTGTTCTCCTAAACTTACCATTGTCTGTGAGATTTCAGGGATAAAATCACATGAAAGTGTCTTTTAAGTGGGCCTTTTCCATTGGCAGTGTTAGGAAACCCAATATATGTTTTCCAGGAATTTTGATATGGAGCTGAGTACCAACTATTTTCAGTTGGAGAATGTGCCTTTGAAATGTCACCTATTAATTTTGTATATATTTGTGGCAATGTCTCTTGTTGTACTTGACCACACAGTACCATCAGGTAATGGCCCTTAATGGTGTCAGTTATTCTGATGTTGTTAGGGAAGAGCACGGTCTCTTCTGTTCCCCTCATTTCTCTTGGTTACTGGATTAATGTCTATTTTGAATAGATTTTAGTTGATAAATTTGACTCCTTCAGTCCTTTCTGTTTGATCTAAATGTCAAAGCCAACACAGGCTTTTGTAGAGGTTTTTTTTTCCCTAGCAGCAGAATGGAGACAAGGAATCTGCTGCAAGTGGGTATCATTTGTTGGGGGAACAAGTGTTGATGCTAGGCTGGGAGAGTCTGGTCTCCTCTCCCCACATACAATAATGTCTGTTTTTCAGGAATTCGGAGTGTCTGACCTGTGGCACTCCCTCCCCAGCAGGTATTAATGCTTAAATGAAACCTGGATTATCTCAGTATTTTTATTAATATTTGTTGTTGTAGCCTAATTCTGTACATAACTGATAAGGCATGATGTGTCTGTGTTGGAAGGACACAAAGAGAAGGGGGGGGGAAATAGCAAGAGATTTCTGCAGGAAAGAAAAACATTTCTGAGAACAGTGTGGGATTAAAGTCAAAACTGGAACATCAGATGCTGAATGCAGATTTCTCTTAAAGTCAACCTATTGTACTGTTGCTCTGGTACGTGTACATGGACATAAATAATGTATATGTGCTATACATATATACATGCAGTCTCTAGAGGTCAGTAGAATGTAAGGAATGGACAGATGTTCAGTTTTCTAATATGAGACTTTGAGATGCAGCATATCAGTGGTTGCAACCTAGAAAAGATAAATATGTTTCTAATGAAATTTGGAAGTGAAGTAATTAATCAGAGTTAACAAAGAGCTGAATGGAAGAGAATCATGTCTGTCGTGTTGCGGAAATGAGTGTAAATTATTTGTTTTGGGCAAATTCCTGATAAATGCTCATTTGCGTTCTGAGAAACTTGACAGAGATCCAAACCATGATTATTGTATTATAGCTCATTATATTGCATCTCCTTGCTACCTGTTCTGAGAGGATCTTGTAGAATGACTGAAGTAAAAATTAAAATGGTGTTTTGAGACAGCACCTGTCAAATGTAAAGCAAATCAGGGCTCTAGTGCAGGCAACATATTTTGTCTTCATGTTTACCCCGTTAGCCATGGCCAACCTTAAAAAATTGTTTCATCCTCGTTCGCCACCTTCTAACACAAAATCTTCTGAATTAACAGATCACTCGTGGTTGAAGGTTCTGTTTTCTTTTTGGAAACTGTTTTCACACAATCACAGAATCATTTAGGCTGGAAAAGACCTCGAAGATCATTGAGTGCACCCTGTGACTGATCCCCACCGTGTCAACCAGACCAGAGCACTGAGTGCCACACCCAGTTGTTTCCTGAACACGTCCAGGGATGGTGACTCCACCACCTCCCTGGGCAGCCCCTTCCAATGCCTGACCACCCGTTCTGTGAAGAAATTCTTCCTGGTGTCCACTCTGAACCTCCCCCAGTGCAGCCTGAGGCCATTGCTTCTGGTGCTGTCCCTTGTTCCCTGGGGGAGATCCTGACCCCCACCTGGCTGCACCCTCCTGTCAAGGAGTTGTGCAGAACCAGAAGGTCCCCCCTGAGCCTCCTTTTCTCCAGGACAAACACCTCCAGCTCCCTCACATGACTGACCCTCCAGACCCTTCTGCAGCTCCATTTCCTTCTCTGGACATACTCCAGCACCACATTATTTAGACTCGAAATAAATCCTGACTCCAGAGCATGGCTGTGCCACAATGACATAAATGCATTGTTGAACTGTAAACACTGTGGTTACAGTTAAGTGGAATTAGATGTTAAATTTTTACATATATACACACACACACACACACATATATATATACACACACACACACACACACACACACATATATATATATATATATAAAAATAAAAAGGTCCTTGGAAATCAGTAGTTCATTTCTCTTTAAAGAGGCTATTTGGGTGGTATTTGACATCTTTCTTCTGTTCATGTTCTGCTTTGCATTGGGAAGCATTGATATGACAATTCCTGCCATAGATTTAGATAGATCATCAGTTCCTTTTTTTCTTGGCTTCTGGTTATTTTTGTTAGTTTGCCTGGAAGCTATTCTTCAAAAATCTCTGTGATCTCCCTAGATATTCTGGAAGGCATCTTTCAAAGTAGTTTACAAAATTTGTTACAATAGTGAGCTAAACAGAGTCAATTATTGCAGGAATCACTCTGGTTTCCTTCCCCCCCTGTTTTTTGAGTGTACTGAGAACTTTCTTTAAGCATTAGATGTGACAAAACGAAGTTGTGGAAGTGGATCTCAAACTTCAGTGTATCTACTTTTGGAGAAGCAGGAAAACTACCAGCTCAGATTTTATTAGATGTATGCTTTGAACATAAAATTGTGGTGGTAATAAAGGATGTACCTGGATTCATTATTAATACGTCATGATAAATAGTGAATATGCATGGATGTTAATGAAGTCTAGTAGTTCTCCATATAAACGGCACATAAAACTTTGAAGATCGGCCTGGTTCTGGTGTGTGAAATTGCAATATCTGATTATATGAAAACATCACCTGTATAGACGGTGAAGAACTGGCTTCTTCAATGTGAAATGATGGCAGGCCTTTGGGTTTAGTTGTTTTATGGTTATATATTTTATTTTGCTTTCCTTCTGTTTAGTTTGTGTGATTATGAGCTCTCAGGTGCAAAATAATTATATTAAACAGCAATGGTCTACATATTTAGATACAGTGCGTCTTACCTACCTGAGTGAGAACTGTAATAATGTTTGTGGGGGCAAAACTGAGTTCCAGAATTATCACTTCTAAAAACCACGTCTGTTTCTATTGGGATCTTTTTTCCCCCTTTAAGAAGTGTAAACAAAAGAACAGTAAAAAGGCAGGGTTTAGATCCAGCAGCACTAATGGTGGAGGCGTATCTTTGGGTTCAGGAAATGTAAGGAATGGAATGTTCTTTATATGCCCAGCCAGTTATCAAGGGAATGGGGAATAACTGGATACAGCAAAAATTTAGATAAAATTATTATTTTTTAAAAGGACTTAAGAAAATCTTCAGCAGATTTGCATTTTAAAAATATATTAACCAGTGTTTTTAAAGAATATTAAACAGCAGGCAAAGTTAGTTTGTATTGTCCACTCTATGTTTCGAGGCATGCTATTGGAAAATGATGGATTCTTTTGAATCTACAGCCTGGTAGGCAGTCCATTTGTAGGTGATCATAACATTAAAGAATTGTCTGTGTGATTATCTGTGATTGTGGAGAACTTGATTTCATTACTCAGTTGGTCCCATAGTTCTTTGTTGAGTGTTTTATTTCTTTGTGAGGAGAGATATATGCTTAGAAAACTGGACAAAGGTACTTGCCTGCTACAACATGTTTGTAGAACACGGAACTCTGAATTATGTGCAAACTTGAGTAATCATGGGATCTGGATATAGAGAAATATGAAATGACAGTAATAACCAGTATCACTGTAAAATTATAAATTATTTCAATTTAAGTGATTTCATTTTTCTACACACATTTTTAAAGTCTGTCACTGTAAACTGTTGACTTCATCTTGAATGCATTCTGCAGTCTTGACAGTTGAGGATTTGTTAATACTAAATCAGTAATTGTTGGCTTTGAAGAGGGATCCAGCATCTTCAGCAAGAGCTTATTAAACTGTAAAATATGGATTGCCTTTACCCTAATGGCCTCTGAATCCTATTACCATCCCATTAGAGAGTGTGGGATTTTAGTAATTCTGTTGTTGTTTTCAGTGGGCAGCAAGTACAATGGGGAAGGGCAGGGGTTAATGCAATTCATC
This sequence comes from Falcunculus frontatus, assembly GCA_013398115.1. Classification (NCBI taxonomy): domain Eukaryota; kingdom Metazoa; phylum Chordata; class Aves; order Passeriformes; genus Falcunculus; species Falcunculus frontatus. The sequence continues at coordinate 977,708 of VZRV01007706.1, forward strand.
TCCTGTAATAGTGTAACAGTGAGTCCTTTATCGTTCCATGGGAGTCTTTTCCTTCCTGCAGGGAGAGCGTCTGCAACCAGAATTAGTCCCCCACGCCCAGAAAACCCACCAAAACCCCTTGAGATTTCCTTCATTAGCACCACTTTGTAAATACAACAGAAGTGAATAAGTTGATAAATAAGTGCCGAGTAGACTATGGTCTAGGAGAGTTTTCAATTGCTGTCATTGTGCCAAGAGGTATATTGAGATATCTCTTCAGACAAGATCATTATATTTTTAATTATTTAATTGCATCAATGCCATAATATTTGGCGTGTTTTCCAAAAATACGAAAGCACCTTATTCCTGTCCCCATAAATTCAGTGTGAAAAGTGTAAACCAAAATGTAAAACAAATGAGAAGACAAGTGGTGTAATGAGTAAGAGTGAAACTTTTGTACGTGAAATGATGGTTCCTTATTTTGATCTATCCAATGATAGTAAGTCTTACTAGAGGATTAATTTCTTAAAACTTACACTAGAAAGGAATGTGAAGCATTACTAGTTATTAAGAAGGAGTAGAAGAAGTCATGTGCAGGGGTTTTGTCTGCCTTCAGGTTGTGCACGAGACCAGTACAGAACTTTTTCAGCACCTGGTATGATTTTTTTTTTTTCCCAAGTGTTCCATGGAGATTGATTTGACAGCCAAATTCCGACTGCTAGAGTCAACTTGGTTCTGATTTCAGAACAGGATCAAAAAGGGGACGATTTCAAACAAATATTGCAGGATGAGCTGAGAGGGACTTGTCAGTGTAACTTTTCAGATAAACAATATCTGATACACCGATGTGTATACCTTTTTGAGTTGGGGTTTGTTTGATTCGTGAGATGCTTCTAGCTAATAGTTTTCTTTTCAAACAGAGATAAGATGGATTGTTAGTCAGAGCAGTTACTTTATCATTATTTATTTATTTAAGATATTAGAAGATATTTGCATGGATTGGAGTTTTCATAACTAGTTTTCCTTTGTTTTCTTCAGCGTTTGTATTTGGTTCAACTGTTGTGTTGCCTATAAATACAACACTTGGCTTTATTATGAATAACCAGGATCTTGTGTGCAGACAGCGAGAAGGGCTAGAGTAGAATCTGATGGGAGATGGATGACTACTGCTCAAAGCATAATGAGTAAAGGTCATGTGAGTAGCTTTTTATGTCCTATCTATATTTATTTATGCCTTTTGCATGTTTGGCAGCAGAGACCAAGAAAGCAAAAGAGAGACATCTTTATAGAAGCAAGATCTTTGAGATCAAGTTCTCTATAAATACCGATCAGCTCATCTTCCCTCGTTAAGTTTGTGGGTCCTTGCAGTTGTTGCACACACACTTGCTCACGTGTGGCCAGATCTGTTTTCTGACACTGGTAATGATGGGTCTTGAAGAAAATTGATTGGTTACCCCCTGGTCTTTCTGCATTCATTCCTTCCCAGAATGGGATATCACAATTGCTTACCCTTCCCATGAGTGCTGGAAAGACGGAGCCTGAATTCATCTGCTGTAGGAGTTGCACACAGATAATCTGCTTGCTTAAACTGTAAAATCAGGGACTGGTAACCCAGTTTCTTTACTGTGGAACAGATAGGTTCTCTTTTACAGGCAGTGAAATTTAAATGCCTTGCAGTATGCTGTACAAGTAGGTCAGTGTTATAGCTGGAACCAAGTCAACTGATTTTTCAGAAAACTATTTTCTCTCCTGAAAGCAACCTCTTCTTGACCCTGCGTTGGGCAGAGTCCACATGTCTCTGTAGGTCAGTCTAGTTCTGTTAAGTGCTGAACAAGTCTGTGGGAAGGTATGATCTCCTTCCTTGAGTTAATAATCTAATTATAGCCTACTTACATAAAGATGTACTATCTAAATATTTTAAGGGTTTTCTTCTTGCTTATGAACAAACTTAAGCAAGATTCTACTAGAAGAAGTGTGCTTATTTTAGAAAACAGCTTTGTTCTATGAAATCTCAGAATGAATCTTTTTTCTAATCAGTAGGACCTAGGTGATAACAATACAATGAGGGAGGATAGATTGCATTTCTTTATTTAAATTTTATTGTCATTTCAGAAAGGCTAGAGCCTTTCAGAACACAGTGAAACAAAAAATCATGAAATAGCTGTACTGGAATGAATCCTAATTAATTTGCAGACCCTGATGCATAAAAATGATGGGGATCAGTAAAAAAGGTTTGACAATACAGGTGTTGCAAAAAATAATTTTAATCACAAAATTGTAACAAAGGGCTGTGTTGCAGCACTTCTGCTCACTCTTTTGTGTGGACAAGGGAAATGTGCATCATGACCATCAGAAGAGTAGGAGAGTTTGAGTGCCTTGTGCAGGTGCAAAGCACAGGGTGTGCTGCAGTGAACCATGACCGTCTGAAAACTCATTTTTTTTCAAGGGTGTAATGTCCAGTAGATACATGAATTACCTCACTGCTGTTACCTTCAGCCTCGCTCCATTTGGTTAATGCTGTTTGTGTATCCAACAGGGAGGTGCAGCCACTGTGATCACCTGAAATGTGTCAGTAGACTTAATGTGGTTTGATTGCTTCCTATGATACAACCAAGTTTTAATTTGAAACCCTTATTTTATATAGGATTATGTTTTGTAGTGCTGCAGCTTGTTAGGAATATAGTTAGTAGACAGGCTTTTTTACAGAAGGCTTTTCATTGCAACTTTTGTTTCAAGCCTACACTGTTCTATTTTGTTTATATGCTTCTAAACTGCTGAATTGAGTTTCTCAAGTACAGGTTTTATTTTAATTTAAATACATTGTGATTAAACTAAAACTCTATAAAGAAACCCAAACTTTAAAACAATTAATTTTATTGTAGTTTTCTTTTTGCATCTGAAAGCTGACCTTGTACTATAAGTACTAAAATTAATCTGCCATCAAAATCATATTGTTTGAACATTTGACATATGCCGGAGAGGTGGAGAGGGAAAACAACAAGCAAATAAAACATTTGTGCCAAAGAGCTGCTTTTAAAATTAACAAACAGCATTGGTGTCTCATCCCAAATAAGGGAGCAGAACTTAATAAAGCATGCAGTATTTTCATTTTAATCTATAAAATAAAATGGGGAAACTCTCAGCAAAGGTGGAAGTAGCCAAACTTAGAGGTAAAGAATTGCTTTGTCAGGAATTAAATACATTTGATGCAGGTTTAGTGGTCAGTTGTTAAACTCTGGACTAATAACTTAAGTGAAAGGTTGCAATCTAGTTTCTGTAATGAAAGAGTGTACCTGATGATTGAAGATCATTGATCTAATTAGTAATTGTTCTTTTGAACTGAAATTTGTTTCTCTCTGGGCTCAGTAACATTTTATTGTACTTGGCTCAAAAGGAAGACTGAAATCTAAAAACGTGGATTGGTCCTTTCAAACTCTCCCAAAAATTTGATTGCTGGAAGGACCTTTCTGCAGCTGACATGATTTTTCTGTATACTTCTGTTACTCAACAGTTCTTTATTTCAATGACAGAAAAGAAGTGTTTCCGGGTATGGTTTCAGTTGCATGGGTTTAAATAAAGAATGGAGGCCCAATGTGCCTGACTGCTGTGGACAGTGCATGGACTGTGACCTGCTGCCTCCAGTTACATTTCAGGAGCTGGACTGTGCTCTTCTGTGTGTACTTGGTTGAGTAATTTTGTCTACAATGGACATGTAAGCTGAGCAGGATGATCTGTTGTTGTTTGGATCACAGGTTTGTTCTTGGTTATACTGGAAATAACTTCCTTACAAGAACTAACTTGGGAAGGATAGAGCCTTGTTATGCAAAGGCAGGTAATGTGAAAGGTTGAGCTTATAATCTAAAAAAACCTTGTAAATTAATTAATTCTTGCTTTCAGTCTTTTTATCCTGGCATACCACGTGGGGGTAAAGCCAATAAGCTAATTGAGTCAGGATTAGCTTTGTTCTAGCTGTAATCCAGCAGAAATTTCTGTTATTTTTCTGAAAAGGTCTGCTGTGGTAACGTCAGGAGGCCCAGGATTGGAAGGTGTCATCCTGCTCCTGCCTCCCACCCCCTGTTTTCTAAACAGCAGGAACTGCAGTTTCACACTGATCAGTTTAAAAGTCCGTCCTGAAAAGTTTGAGAGATCTTTTCCCAGGGATGTTTATTTGAAATTGATATTTTGAGGGCAGAAAATAATCTGCCCACCTGCAATTCTGTTATTGAATAAGTACTGGTGATTAGTTCTTGAGATATTTTGTGTGTTGGTGATCAGCTAACAGTCCTTTCACAGAAATGTGCAAATTGGAATCCTTCTGAGCTCAAGTTAGTTGAACAGCGGGATTGGACTTTTTAGATACTTTCGCAAAGGACAGCAGTCTCTGTTCCTGTTTTTCCTTGTCAAGCTCCAGTGATTTTACACAGGATATCCCTTTTCTCGTTATGGGAACTTCAGCACTGTTTACCAGCCGTACTTATCCCAAGTGCAACTTGTTTGCTTTCTTGCTAAAAGTTCTCATGAGCCTGTGTAAGCAGGGAGCCTTTCTGACCTCAGAGTGAAATTTTCATTATTTTCATTTTATTCATGATGCTCTGAATTCATTCAGTGTTGTGAAATGCAATATCCTTTTTGCAAAGTAGAAGTGCTTCCTGTGCAATCTCAGCATTGTGTTCCAAACCCATGCTCAGCTGCAGGTTTTGTACAATGTCTTTGCAATACCTGTATATTAAACTAGAGCTCTCCAGATATCAGTAATTCTGTGTGGTGGCACATGTAGAGTGTTTTAATATTTATCCCTTCTCTGCCTTCTGATGAAAAAAACCCTTTCACCTACATTAACAAAAAGCCTGCCTGCATCAGAAGGTCTGCTTTTTTAATGAAAACATTGAGTTGAATTTGGGAATGAATTTGTATTCTGGCATTTGAGAGGCAAAAGTGACACTGACTGAAGCAAGTATCTGATTCAGAGAGAAGGTTTGAGTATTCCAGGTGCTTCTGACTGTGTGAAAGCCAGACATTGCATCTGACTTTTATACAATGCCCATGTTCTGACCACCAGAAAGTGGAAGAGTCACTGTTGGCTTCCCCCACTCTAATCTTTCTACTCGCTCCTCCGAAGTCTATCTTAAGTACAAATACTGCTGCTCCTACTATGTAATTGTAAAGCAATATTCTAATACGTTCCTTTTACTTCCTTAAAAAAATTGTTATCACAAGTTTGTATTAATCACTTCCAAAATCTCTCTGTATGTATATGGAGAAAGTGGTACATAGAAATTAGAAACCAGATCTATGAAATGACAACCGGGGGAATTGGCAATTCCTTTTCACTCTGAAGCCTGCTAATTCAGAGTGATTATTCTGATCAGCACTATATGGAATTAAATCCCTCTCTGGATGTTTGCAATACAACATTTTCATTCTTCATTGCAATTTTGAGTGCACCTTTTAACTAGCAGAGAATTAATTTGTTCTTTAGTGTGAGTGGGCATTGGTATGATATATAGTCTATTTTCCCACTGTCCCATCTGCTGACTGCAAAAGAATGGAATGTACCAGGGGCTGGTTTGATATCACAAAAAGGAAAAGCTGCAGCTCTACTGGCACCTACAGTAAATTGGAAGGGGAGGTGCTCTTTCTATAGCAGAGGTTTGTTCTGGTCCATGTTGGCATTGTTGGCTGTGTGGTGCTTTGCCTCCAGGACATGTCCCATGCTGCACTGGCTTTTTCCAGAAAGTTCAGTTCAGAAGTTGGGAGCAGTGGTGAAGCTACTGCAGTACATTTGTACAAACTGCTGCCAATTTTTGTGTGATATATTGTGTATTAGCTTACAGATATAATCCTGATGAAAGATATATCCCTTGTCTCTCTGACACAGTTTAGGGAAAGGGAAAAAAATAGGGAAAAAGCAAACAAACACCAAGCATGGGCATTGTTGTGCTGTGCAGCAGAACTGCAGATTTTGGCATGTTGTGGCTGTAGGAAAAATCTTCATCTCATGCCTGAAAGAGCATGAGCCTAAGATCTAAAGAGATCTGAAGAACTCTGGAGTCTTTTTACTCAAACTTTGTTTTCATGTGGGTTGTTTTTCATACTCCAATCCATTGACAACACTTTCCCATGTATTCAGCAAACTGTAGGACCTCGCTTTTTTGTGTGAGTAAAATAGATTTCACCTTGAAACAATAAACACATTAGGAATTGTTTGTCTGTTTAGGAAACTGTATGCTTCTAAGGTTTTGGGGGTTTTGTGCAAGTTCTTTAACATCAAATTAGCAAAAATAAAAGGTATATTAAAATCATTAAAGAGAGTGAGTTCCTGCTTTTACGTGAGCTCAATTTTCTCCTGTGCTAAGTCCCCTGAGATCTGTAGACAGTCAGTGCCAAGATAACATTGGCACCATTTTCTTATTGCCATGGTGATCTTCAGCTCTGCTGAATACTCAAGGGAGACTATGGTATTTTAAAGCAAGTAGAATTTTGGTAATTAAAAAGGCTGGAAGGAAGGATCTTTCTAAATTTTGCCGGCTTGGGTAAATAAAGATAATGAATTATGTCTGAATAGGAAAGTTATTAGTCTGCTTTACTTGATTAGTACAGAATAACAGTCAACTAAAACGGCTCTGAGGGTCGGAGGGGGGCAGGTGGGATCTCCAGTGTCCATCAGCGTTCGGTATCCGAGCTGAGATCTCGAGCAGTGGCGGTGCCCGCACAGGAACAACGCTGCCCTTTGTTGGAGTGGGACTGGCAGGAGCCCTGCTCCTCTTGTCTTTCCTCTGCACTGGGAATTAAGGGCAGGAATGCATTCCAGAATAATTTCAAATTGAGGCTCTTGCTTGGAAGCTGGACGACTCCTTCATATGCTGTTTTATGAAATGCCAGTTTTGCACTTCACTGATGGCAGTGGATTTTTCAGGCTCTCCATTGTGTCTCCGTCATGGCCCAGTTTTCATTTCTCTCTGGCTGCAGCATGAGTCAGCACCTGGGATTGTTTTATAATACTCTGATATTCTCTCCACTATTTTTTTTTTTTTTTGGTCCTTTCTCTTTTATGACCCTTTCAAACTCACCAGTCAGTGCTCAAAGGCAGTGTAAAGCATGCAGACAGGAAGGATGGTGAGATACCTGTTATGCTGATATGCTGGGGTCAAAAAAAAAGTTACAAAATCTTTCTACTAGTACAATTTCAGCCCTTTATTTCAGGTCAAATTTAGCCCTTCAGCCACAGTAGCTGTTTTTGCAAAGCTGGGTATTGTCTTGAGCGCCTTTGCAAAATATACTTTTGGCAAGCAAATAAGCATTTAAAATGAAACTTAAATTGTTTTGTGTTAAATTTCTTGGATAGTTTGTCAGAAATACAAATGATTGTATCAATTCTTTTTAACTTTATCCATATACTTTTACTCATTGTTATCCCTTAATACTTCTTGTCATTTGGGGCAGGGAGCATTCTTAAATACTTTTTTCATAATATATGATATTAAGTTTGTTAAGTTGCAAAGTCGAAAAAGTGAGCTGGATTCTCCTTCAGTGTAGAGTTTAGTCATGGCACACCTGAAAGCTGCCCATTATGCTTATTAAGTTTTAAAAGAGATTTCAGTCCATTTTGTATGTTAAAAACCAATTTCCTTTTCAAGCCATATTTTAAGGCTTGCTGATGCAGAACTCCAGCTGCCCTGATGACTTTAGAAATGCATAAATGTGGTTCCTGCAAAACAGAATCATTGTGCAGTTCCATATTGATACTGTGAGGTAGATTGTGAAGAAAACTTACTTGAAAGATCTGTGATTAAACAGGAAATTTGTATTTGGTGTCCAATATGTACATGCGTATTTAGTGTTTCTCTTATTTGGATGTGTCCTCAAAAATAGCTGCATCCAGGGGACAGGCTTTTACTTCCATCAGTGGTTTCCATCGTGGAGAACTGGAACAGCATTGCTACTCTGGTAGTAAAGGTCTGGCAGCTTTGCACAATCTCCAGCACAGGCAACTAATGAAAAAAAAATAGTGGCATTCTGGGGGGGAATATAAAGCAGGTGCTGTGCGTGTGTACAGACACCCACCCTGATCCCCCAGTTCATCTGGAACCTCCTGATCCGCATTGGATGCTGCTGCCTCATCCCATCCTGTGCCAAGATGTGTAACACCACAATTTCACTTCTGAAGAGGTAGGTGGATTTGGACAGCTCTGTATCAATTCCTGAGGACACGGAGTAACTTTCCCCAAATGGTTCAGTCTCTAATTAGTGGGCACAGAGCCTTGCCAAGAAATGTAATTCTGGCAGAGCTCCACTTCACTGAGTGGGTCAGGATTTTCCTGATTTTTATTGCTGTACTCTATGTGTGATTGATTTTGTTCAATTGAATGTAATCCCCTGGTTTGTTTGTTTTGTCATATCAGCATAAGTTAATTTAATCTTTGGGGTAATCATTTCAGGGGGGTTTTTTAATGGGATTTCAGTTTTGTGGTGGGTTTATGTACTGTCAGATATTTTAACGAAAGTATCCATTTAGGTAAATTAGAAGCATACCAGCTTTTTTACTTATTTGCATTGGAGTTTTAGTATTTAAAGACCATGGTCTAAATATGCTCTAAATTTACCTTCTTTTAGAAAGGATAAACCTGTTACTTGCCTGGCTCTGAGCAAGGATAACAGGAAATAAACAAGCCCAAGTCTCTATCTAGTTATTTTTAGCTTAACTATACTACTTTTCTTCTTATTTCAGTTCACGATGAGATGAGAACTGCAAATAGCCTAAATTAGTCTGTAGCATTTATATCTTGTTAAGTTTCCTGCTTTGGAAAATATGCAGGAAAATGATTATACGTGGTATTCATCTAGAGGCTGATGAGTTTGTTATAATTATGAAGGTAGATGTAATGAGATGAAAACATCTTTCTTTAGGCTCTCTGAGGAATTCCTTCTCTCCATATTGCTATTGGGTTAACTATTTTCTAACCAAAGTGTTCCTCAGCCTTCACTTCTCATATTTTGGGGTTTCCTCAGATGCTGTTTAGGAGATTGATTGGCAGCTCTGCTATTAGCATTTCTAGGTGATAACTAATTAAATTCTACATGCACATGAGTGGATAATAAAGACTCCTTCGCATCTCATTTATTAACACAAATCTCCAGTGTAATTATCATTTTACCATTATTTAGCATGCTTAATAACTCTTTGTTGAGTAATTTTCTAGTTTCTTCTAAAAGACGCTGAGATGTAAGTGTATCTAAAATCTTCATCTTGTACAAAGTTATAATATAATCGTTTTGGGTTTGGTTTATGCTTCCTTTGATCTTTCGGAAAGTAAATCTCCGGGTTTTTTCAGCTCAAAGTTTTTCAAATAAGTTGATAATTCCTAAACTGAGTTCAAATATTTAATAGGCATTATGAAGCGGTTAGCTGAGGAGACTGGAAGATGTATGTGGGTTCAGTTTATTGTTTACTTTACAGGGAAGTGTTAGCAAGGAACTGGTGAGAATGGGACTATGAATATTTAGTATTTGAGAAGGAGTGCTGAGTTTGCCTGGTATCACTGTCAGAGTAGATTAGAAACTGTTCTTTTTATTTTGTTTGTTTTGATAATAATAATTTTTGTTTGTGTGGTGGTAATATATTTTCAAGGCTGTGTCCAAAGTCCTCCTTTCCACAAAGGATTTTATCTCTATATTTTTCCATATGCTTTTATTTATATGTTAGTAATGTGTATGTGTATATTTACATGCAGTTGTCCAAATATAATCCGTGCAAGTACTTATGTTTGAGAACTGGTTATGATACCCTTATTTTCATGTGAGAAGAGATCTGGACAGGTGAAACAGATTAGAAAAAGTTTTCCTTCAGTGTGGTTGATAAAATTGTAGCATTTTTATTACATGATTTCTCTGTGTATATACATATAATTTCTATAAATGCCTGCTGTTAGTGTAACTTCACAAAAGGTTTAGTTGACTTTCACGTGCCACTAACAATTTCAAAGGAATGCAGGGTTTGGGGATATCTTTCTGTTATTCTTTTGTTCATTTGTACTGTACCTGTAGAAGTGGTAATTTTTGGAGAGTCATACACTGATTATTTTGGTGTGAACTTTTATGACAGCAGAAGTTCCACCCATAATTGCAGTTTAACTCTCTTTTAGTGTGACAATATTCAAGATTTGAATGTAAGAAACAGCACAAGTTCTTCCTTCACAAGAAACTCTTTTCCCTGAACTGTAATCCTGTATTCTGCTGTCACAGTTTTCTAAAGCTTCACATAAATTTGACCTAGAATAGAGTATTTTCTGCAAGCTTAATTCTGTAGATATTAAGTCATTATTCACCTTTCATTCTTATAGTAATGCCACGCCACATTTTGCAGCCAAACACAGGCCTTCTGGCACAGAAGGCATGTTTACATTTTTTACAGCAAGTTGAAATCACCACCTGATCCAAATTTTTATGAAAGAAATTGTCAGAAGGAAAGGAGACCTTTAAAGAGAGACTAGTCAGATGTCCTGGTGGGTTTTTAGAATGCTCTGTTATGAGACAGGGATTCTTGGGCTAGACCAATTTCTAACTAAAGATATAAACAAAGCCTACCTTTTTTGGTTTTTTGACTTTCCAACATCCCTCTTCCATAATCCTTGAGTTGTTCTTGATGTGATGATACACTATAGAGAAAGGGAGAGGGCACTTTTTCTGTAGTGACTAAAACAGTAAATGTGTATTCGCTTTCCACTCATAGAGTGAATGTCCACTCAGGTTAGAGACAGCACATTTACAGTGTGTGAAGGATTTATCAAGCAGCTCAGAGGTCTCTGCAGTTTAGGATGTGAGCAGCAGGGCTGCGAGTGACTTCGCAGTAGTGGAGGCTTTCTCAGCTCTTGTCAGTTCTTACGGAGCTCTGGAGAAGTGCACAGCAAAAAAAGCCACGTAGCATCAGCATTTGTGAACTAGATTCTCTCACTTTCATCTTTGCAATCCTTGAAAACAGAAAGATTGGGGTGGATGCAGCTGTGAGAGTAACTTGGTGCAGGGCTGCCAGCTTCGTTCAGGTTTTTGTAGTGGGCGGAAGATGAGTGTGGTTTGATTTCTCTCATTTTCAGTTATTACAGCTACTTTCTGCCTGTGTATCTTATGGGGTTTTTATCTTGAATGGTATTTTCTTACAGGCTTTGGATTTTGGCAGCAAATACTTAAGATCTAGGAAGGAGATGTGGGCAAGTGTGTCTGTGCTGATTTGTATTCTGCCTCGTGGACTAACCCATGTTTCTTTAAGTGAAAGAGTGACTTACATACTGCATTCTGCCTTGGTCTGTACGAGACTGTTCTTCAGGAAGCTGTTATTTGTTACTTCACAAATGCCTTTGCTATAACCTTCCTCTCACATTGTGCATTAAACTCCTCTGCTAATTTTTAAAATTCTTTAGTCAGTGAAGACTGTGCATTTATATAAGTGACTGAACACGGAGTTAACTTATTTTTAAAATGTGTAAGCATCTAAATCTCACTGGTGTGGTTATATTTTGAGTGTTGGTGCAAAAAAAAAAGGAAATTTTTTTTTTTAATGGAGGCTGCTGAAGCTCCTATACTGCAATAAAAAAAAAGTTTATAAACTAGTTTTAGATGCAATTAGTGCAGAAAAAGCTACTCATTTTCTACAGTTTAAATGGTAGGGAGTAAGGGTCCTACTTTTCTCTGGTTTTCTTTATATATTATTTTTGGAAGCTCTAGTTTATTCAAAATTTCATGATGATACAAAGGTATATTTTGTAGATATGCCACTTTGATCTTTTAATCATTCTTCAGTTCTGTGCTGTCTATATATTTTAAGGTGTTCTGGTGACAAAAGTCCTTGGAATATTAAATAATTCTTAAATTGTCTGTCTCGTGAGAACCTGACAAGAAGGGGTTTACAGTAAACTGTATCTCTGCAACTCCCAATTTGTGTTGATAGCTAGCTATGCAACTTTTTCTTCCATGTGCTTTTATTTTCATCTTTTAATTTAGCGTTTAGTAACACAGACGTTTTGAAAGAACTTTTAAGGACTGTTTGAAATAAACTAAATACCTTGAAGACCAGGCCATGAACACAACCAGTAGGGATGAAAATTTGATTGCGGAGCTCTCCTGTCGCTGCCAAAGTGACCTTGGTTGGTGGAAAGATGACAGAGTGCTTTCCTGGCCGTGCCTGACAGCAGCGCGATAGCGGCACGTTTGACAAATCGCTCACATTAAAATGGGGGGCACTTTCGGCAGCACCGGCGTCCCAATCCATCAGTCCTGATTACTACACAAACGTCAGCCATGGCACAGAGCACATTTGTCAGGGGGAGTAAAAAGCAGTTGTTAGTAGGAGCACTCCCTGTCACAGTAATGGACTGAGGCTCGCTGTGGTGACTCGCAGGAACCAGCACATTTGCAAATGGCCTGACCAGGACTTGGAGGGAGCACTTTATTTACACAGTACAATGGGATAATTAAACAGGCACAATTAGAAACTTTATATAGGGATGATTGAAAAGTTTCTTGAGTGCTTGAGGCTACCTGAAGAGTATCTGAGAGACCGTGTTCTATAGAATGCTTTATGCAGCAGGGAATCAAAATGCGTGCTGTAAAAATTCTTTGAAATGCCTTATTCAGATGAGTTCGGGTTTGGGATTTTCTTTTTTTTTAAATGCTAATGAAGAAACTGTACAATAGGAATTCAGTCAGAAATATCAGTAAACGTAGAATTGGATGTGGATTGATATTTTCAGTCATAGCTACTTATTTGTGCATCTTTCACCCATCTTTTATAGGGGTTGTATATGTGCATAACTGAGGAATTATACAGAAAGATAATCATTTAGAGTAAAAGAAATCACTGGAAATAGTGGTCTCTATATAGAACAGGTGAATTTATTTTTATTGAAGAGAGTAGGACTATCCCATAAAGAAACAGCATTACTCTAGTGTCACTTCTGTACTGTAAAACTGATATTCCTAAGAGCTTGTTAGAAACAAAATTGTTCTCATTTTCACTCACTGATTACTCAGTGTTGAGTGGATAATAGATTTAATAAACCTTCAGATAATTATTCCAGAAATAATGAGTCATTTAAGTTCAAATGTGTTTACATTTGATTTGTTTTGGGTTTTTTTGGAGGGAATCAGTACTTTTATTAATGCCAATACTGTTTTCAACACAGCTTTTCTGTAGAAGAATTTCTATTTCATATTTCAGGTCTTTTGTCTTGACTTGAAAAAGAATGCAAAGTATGTGATAGAGAACACCTCACAGTGAATGAATAAAATACTGTTGCAACTGGGAGAACTTAAAAGCCACCAATTGCTGGGGTTTTTTTTACCCATGTGAAGTTTTTGTGATCTGGTTTTTTCAGAAGTTTTACCTCACAGTTGTCCTAACTATTACTAATTTAAAAAACAAAACCTTTTGCCAAGCACTGTAAATGCTGAAAAGATGGTGGCCTGGGGGGGAAAGCTGCACTTGATTTTTCAGTTGCATTTAGGTTCTTGTGTGGGAAACATTTTAGTTATTAGTTTACTTTTTAGGAGATGGTTAAACTTGAATTCATCAGAAAAGAGAAAATGAGGTTCATCTGAAATGGCAGAAACTTGAGTATTTCTTTGGCTCTCAGAGATACTTCTGACTTTGTGTTGTGGATTAGAGTTTAGTATGCAGAAGTCAGTGTATACATCTTTCAGTATCTTGAGTTAAACCTCTCTTCTGCTAAATAGAAATTATGAGTTTCTTACATGGCACAAAAAACTGGGAGCTCTCTTGTCTCTCCTCCAGCACTTTAAATTACATTTAGCTCATTTGATTGAGTGCAGCATTTTCTACCAAGTTGAAACAATGGGGAGATGAGTTTGAAACATGGGTGTACTTCTTTGGGATCTCTGATTACCTCCTGGATTACCAATAAATGTCTCAGCTGTGTTACCTGGGCACATCGTTGCTTTATTTCTTCACAGTCTCTGTGCTTTGGGAAGTGTTACTGTGTTTATTCGCACTGACCTAATGAAATTAAGAGTGTATTTCTAGGATCAAAGCTCTCCTTAAAAGGGCAGTATCAGTGTGTTTCAAAATGTAACTCTGTTTTTAGCTATCGAGGTTTCATTCAAACGCTGTTGTAATTCTTTCATACCTCTGCAGATGAGTGGCAGCAATTCCGTTCTGAAACCTCCAAACACCTTTTTGTGTGTGTTACTAGAAGGATCCCCTTAAAATTAGATTGTGGTGAATTTCGGTTACTGAAGATTATTTGAACCTGTGAAATTAAATGAAATATTATCTAGCTATAATATTTTGCTAAGCATGAAAATGTTGATTTCTGTGCTTTTGTATTGATAAAACTATGATGAGGAGATAAACATTCCTTCCATCATTATGGCTTTACTGCTTTGCCATTCCCTTCTTTTTTCCTGCTGAAAAAACAGAATCAGTTGTATCTGTATTTGCATCAACAACTGTAGGCCATGCATAGTTCACCAAGCTTGGTAAAGACTGTCTCTAACTGTTACTTATTACTGGAATTTGCACACAGCTGAGAACATCCGATATAAAACATTCGCAGAGTTAATCCAAATCTCCGATTAGCTCTTCGAATTTGATCTTCTTCCAAACCAGACTGAAATGTCAGGTTGTTTTTAAGTTTTCTGGAAAATGGAAATTTCTGTAATTTTCTCTTCCCAAATCATACCGGTTTGGGTAAGAAATGAAATTCCCAACAGTTTCATGACTTCTCAGCACGACCTCTGAGCAGTCCATCAGGTTTTCAGGGAAGCCAGTGCCTTAGGAGGAAGGTAGGTAGAGTTTGCAACCTGTGGGCATTTTGTGGAGTTTTTTTCTGTTAAGGCAGCATGGAAAATTGTATGGCAAATTCTGGCAGTCTGTCATGGCATCTGTTGGAAATAATGAACGGTGACAGCTGGGTTTTCCAGCTAACTCTGATCTTCTCCGGTGACCTCCTCTAACAGTGTTTTTACTGCATTCCACTGCAGATTGGAATACAATGGCAGGGATCTGTGAGGAATGGCCAACTTAATGAGTGTTCTGAGGGCTGTTCACGGGGGCCTGAGTTTTATAGATTATAGCATCATTATGTCTCAGAAGTTAATAAGAGAGGGGTGTGATCAATAGATCATTTCAGGGCTTTTAAGGTGAGTTCAGTAGTGCAGCAGGGAAACAGGATGTCAGTCCACACTTTGGATTTGGGTCATGACAAGTCCTGCTTTGGCAGAGCTGTATAAAGCTGGTAAAGGAATGATCCCTAGACAGGGAGATTCTCAGAACTTTTCTGCTATGGCAATGGGAGGGATCTTCATCTACAACCCTTTGTGTTAATGAAGTTGTGCTTCATCGTATTAATGATTATTTTATTTATATGTGGCTTATGGATGTTGTTGCTTGTATACTTCATCCACTTTGCATGTGCTTGATGTATTTGCATACTCATCATTGAATGTAAATAGGATCATCCATTTGCACATGGTTTATATGGATAAATGTTTTCATTAAATTATCTCTCTGGTACAACCAGCAATAGTGTGCTAAGAAATGAGACACTGCCTTCATTTAAATGTCAAAATTGTAAGTTTAGGCTCACCTGATGTTTCTTATTCTAAATCTATATGTGTGTCTGCTTTTTCAGGCTTTCGTATTTATATTAAAATTTCAAGGAGACAGGGCTATACTGAATGTGTCAGAGTTCACTGCTCAAAATCAATATGCGGTAGAGGACAAGCCCGTTTTTTCAATATACTCTATTTTGAACAAATACTTGTAAAATCTTAAAAATTTACACGCTTATGTTTGTACATAACTGTGATGTTTCTTTGGAGAGAACATCCCTTTCTTGCAAGTCTCATTTTTTCATTTTGAAGATTCGCTGGTCCTTTACCTTGCCAGTGCACTTCTCTTTCTGTAGAGACTGCTGGAAAATAGTGAAACAATGGACACTGTCACTGTCTGAGTTCAAGTCCTCCTCAGGTTTTGAGGAGACATACTGCTTGCATATCTTCAGAATTTCATGCTGTCCTTAAAATATTCCATAAAGAACTATAAAACCACATCAAGAAAATTCATGAGGTATTCCAACCATCAAGAATATTCTCTAAATCATTTGCATGCTTATCCTTAGTCACACTGTATCAGTTTGCCATTTCTCTCAACAGTGTAAGTTTATACTTTATGAACATGGTGAATTAAGGAAGTTGATAATGCTTGCTTTTCCTTGTACAGGTTGACCTCCCTGATCAGATAATAGTAAGATATTCCTTCAAGGGGATAAAGAAATAAATACTTTATTTATCTGTATTTTAGAATGTATGTGTATGAAAGAATTCTATCAATAAATTTAAAGCTGAGTGACAATTTTGCTCTATACCATTGTAGTTCAAGCTTTATAGTGCATTTTGTTCAGAAAACAGCTAGAGGAGGCAAAGAGATCTTCAGACATGACAATTGCTTGAAGTGGTGTTTGCAGTGATAGAAAAGACAGTAGTTCCCCAAGGAAGGAAAAACAACCTTACAGTTATTTTATTTTCTGTATGTACACATCTGAACAGCTGGAGAGGAGCTTGAGTTGGGAATCATCCCTTTTGTTGATGTTTGTTTTGTCTTTTATTTATCTCTGTCTGTATTCCAAAACTGCTGCTAACTTGCCAGTATCTTTGGGGTTTGATTTGTTTGTTTTAATGAGATATTCTGGAACTTTTTACTTTATTTTTTTTTCCCTGTGAAATGAAAGAGAATAATCTGGACAAAGTGAAATTAAATTTCACTTGAATACCGACTTCTTTAATATTTTGCTCATCATTCCTCTGCTGTGGAATCGTGGAACACCCATGTCAGCAGTGTGTCATCATGGCCAAGGAGACCCATCCTGGAGTGCAACAGGAAGAGCATTGCCAGCAGGTCAGGGAGGTGATCCTGCTCCTCTCCTCAGCCCTGGCAAGGCCTCACCTGGAATATTTTGTCCCGCTCCAGGTTCCCCAGTACAAGAGACATGGAGCTCCTGGAGCAGGTCCAGCAGGGGATTGCAAAAACGATTAATGGAGTGGAGCATCTCCGTTATGAGGAGAGGCTGAGAGAGTTGGGCACGTTTAGCCAGGAGAAGAGATGAGTGAGAGGCAACCTCATCCCTGTCTGTAGTATATGCAGGGAGTTAAAGGCATCATCTGTATCTGGATGAGCAAACTGTGACCAAAGAAGACTCAGAATAAATGCTTCTTTTTTCTTTTTTAATTTCACAAATTTCCATCTCAAGAAATGACAAATGTTTCAAATGTAAAAGGGAAAGGGTTGTTGAAAGGCTTTGGTTTAGTTCAACATTTGGTACACTAAGGAGAAATAAGGAATAATAAATGAGGGTTCAGCAGAGGCCTCTCTCTACATGAGCATTAACAAAACAGGGTGATGGAAGTTGTTGGAGGTGTGGTGTATTTTATTGGATTTGCAAACATCTTTGTAACCATATAAGAAAATCAGTTTTCTGAACTGTTGAAAACCTCGATAGCTAGGTTAAATATTAATTAGATAATACGTTGGTTATGAGTGAGGAGCTTTGGTACTAAAATCTTTTGGTGCCCAATTTAAATATAAGGGTTCACAGTTTACCTCTGGCAAGAGCAGAGTCTAAGGTGACTGGCTGCCAGCAGGGATGACTTGACTGAGAGACCAGAGTGGAGCAAGAGGACTTCAGATTGACTCATCTGAGACTAGGGATTCTGAAATGACACACTTAATCCCTATGGATAAGGTACTTGACAGTGCAGTTTACATATTCCCTCCTAGTAATCTGAAAAGTAGCCATGACATTGGCTCCAGAGGGAGCTGCTTGGCAGCTTTCCCTGTGTGTGTGTGAGAGAGAAGGTGCTGCAATTAGAGACAATAGCATGTGGAGCAGGAATACAGAGGAAAAGGCTGAATTTTATTAAATTGAGTGTTTTCATCAATAGCCAAGCAACAACCCCCATGTAACACTGTGAATTAATTGTGGAGAATATTTGTTGTTCTGCCACACGGTTGCTGTGTAAATACTGCTACCAGCAGTACAGGCAGCTCTGTGTTGTGTTTAACATTGCTGTGAAATACAGGTGTGTGAAAAGGGGACAGTAAAATTTCTGCCATTTTATTTCTCTCCTTGATAATTTTTCCTTCTCTTTGAAGAGGAGAAAATAAGCTTGAGGCTCTTTGCTTTTCAGACGTGTGGACCACAAGTAGTTGTTCCATGTATTAAATCTGTAAGTTTTGAAGGGTTTGTGGGTTTTTGTTTGATTGCTTTGGGGTTTGGTTTGGTTTTTTTGGAGGTTTTGTTTTTACTTTAGGCATGCCAAATAGTACAAAGGTATTTGTAAATAAGGGTTCCCCTGACAGAAGTCCTAAAAATACAGCATGATTCATTACAAAAACTGGCAATGATTTTCATGGTAGGAAAACAAAAATCGCTTATTAGGTAATTTAGCATTAAAATATATTTGAGATTGGAGGGCTGTTAAAGCTGGAATAGAGACATCATTCCATGTGTTTTGAAATACTGTTTGGTTTTTGTGGTTTTGGGGTCTTTATTCTGATTTTTAAATACCGAGTTTATTTTCTAAAGTAGCATCTGCACGGCAGGCCATGTATTTTTATGATGCTTATTTCGGTTCTCGGGCTTTATAACGCTACCCGAAGGCATGCTGTGCTAACCTAGAAATTTCCTTTTTATGTCTTGTTGTGTCTGAATAACTAGATGAAGTAATAATAGCCTGAAAGTACATCAAAGGTGAGCTTAGGGTTAGCAAGGTAATGGCGTCTTTGTATTTTACTTGAAAAATTTTGATTTGTGAATTAAGAGCCTAAATAGCAGCTGGGATGTTTTATAGCAGGAGTTACGTAAGGCTGGAATGGGCAGACTGGGTGTACAGCACAGGAGGAGCTTTACATCTGCTGCTGGCTTTTCAGTTCAGTAAAGAACTGGGGTTCTCATCCTTCAGAAGTGTCAGGTCTTAAACTTTGAAAGTAGCTCTCAAATTAGACTTCTCTAGTGAAAAATAAATGTAATTGAGTACCTGATTCTGTGTGTGTGTGTTCTGAAGTCAGAGAGCCTTATTTGCACAGTGCTGAGTGCGGATGGAGACTGACAGGTTTTTTCTTTGTCCACATGATGTTAACCAAGAGCCAAGTTAGCAAATATGGCAAACAGCACTGGGTGTTGAAAGCCTACACTTGGGATCACATGGCTGAAATAACTGCACTGTATCTCTTATTTGTGTGCGAAGAACTGACTTCACTTTTCAGTCACTCCCTTTTTTGCTTCCTGAGAAAACAGAGAAGGTTGTGCACATGGAATGTTGGTGTCTTGTTCAGGTTCCCTTCCACACCTGAAGTTTAGTTTATGGGATTTCTCACCCAGGCCAAAGTTACTATTTGATCATTACAACAAGGACTTCCTAAATTTGTGACAAATAGTATAATGCAAAATAAGAACCCCTTAATACTGTTCTCTAACTGTAGCTACAGATGTGGAAGGAAGATTTGTAACTAATACTCCTGGAATGATGCTGCCTATGGCTTTTGGGAGGATTCATTCCTCTTCACTTAGTCTGTTTGCAAACGATTTAAAAAATGTGGCTCATCATCTGTTTTCCTGTCACTTCAAAATAAGTTTGAGAGGTGCAGGGGAGAAGGGATTGCTTTCCTTTTTATCACATGTATTTATTAAGACTATGGCTTCTCTAGCAAGTCTCATTTTTCTTCATGTTTTTCTGAAACACTTTTTTTATGCTTTTCAGCTGGAAATCTCCACTGTAAGAACTGTCATAAATAATATTTATATCATAATCTAGTATTGACAGAGGGTTTTTTAAATGTAGTGTAGCTTTATGGTGAAGCTTTATGTGAAACATACAGCTGAATTTTATCCCCTTTGAGTTAGGTCAGACATTTACTTGTTGATTTACTGAGTGATTTCTGAAAGACTTAGTGACAGTTCTTAAAAACCTACAAAATAAAATCTGCATACCATTGTCTCTTAGGATGACCAACTCTCAAGTTTGTGGTCCTTTCAGGAGTGACTTGTTAGTCCTCCATTGGGCCAGGAGTCTTTCCATTGCCTTTTCATGGTGAAGATTAAATTGTTGTAAAACGTATCATCTGGTACACCATGCTGAAATCCTTTCCAAGAGTGCCAAATCCCTTTTAGCTAAAGAAACAAATTTGAATTCGTTCTTAATTCACTCATAACAAATTTATGTTGACTGCTCCTTATCTTCGTTTCTTATCTCCACAAAACTCAAGTTTGGCAATTGGTTCCGTGTCATTTGATATCAGAGTTAAGCTGACAGGTCTGTTAATTTCTTTTTCCTCCCCTACCCCTCACTTTGCAAAGGCGGGTACTGCTTTGTGTTCCTCTGGGATGCTTCGTCCTCTCCAAGTGTTCTGAGATGATCACAAATTGGTTAGAGATTTTTTTTTTTTTGGTTGTTTTCGCAGGTATTTTCTCAAAAGCTGTAGGCTCAACTTTTGATATCATTGATTTGAGGGTATCTGTGATGCCTAAATATTCTTTTCTCATTGATTTTTTTTTTTTAAAAATGCACAGTTTTAATTGTAAGTTTTAATTATAATACTGTGCCTTTTTGAAGATAAAAGCAAAATCTCTGTTAAGAATTCATCCAGTTTTAGCACAACTTTGCTTCTTTTTTTCCTCCCTTGTACTTAAGGGGTTTTTTTATTTTTCCTTTTCCTTACAGTTTCTGACTCATGTTGTGCTTTACATTTCTAATGATGAGGAATGAAAGTACAATGTATAATCTTATTCTGTTATTAACAGAATTAGCATAAAAAAACCCACAAAGAAATCATGAAAAAATTAATATAGATATTGTCAAGATTGAAACGAAAAGCATTTCTAACAATTAGAGTTCATAACACAGAGCATGATTGTAACAATTGTTCTGTTATGGCAGCTGACTTGATTTGATGTATATACAATTAAAACCCTGAAAAACTAATTTTTAAAGATTCTTTGCATGTGTGAAATACTTTGCTATCCACAGTGCTTTTGTTTGGACGTGATAAAAAGCTGTCATATATAGTAAAATAACTTTAATGGAAAGAAATAAAACCCAGAAAATTGTATTTTTTTTTTTTAGCCAAGTGCCGAATGTGCGCATTTAATCCCCTTGTGATTAAAACACTTAAAGGTGCACTTACCTTCATGTGTGAGTATTCCCATTCTCTGAAATGAGGCTGCTTATGCTTAAAACCTTTAGCGAGGCCATATGAAAGAACAGGTTTTGTGCATTGTTAACTAAATAGTACTGATGACTCCATTAAAGTGAACGTGCATACAATATCTTTGAATTTATGCCCTTATTGCTCCCATTTTTCAAATTTGAAATATTAAAAGGAAGGCAAAGCTATCTTCAGCCTTTAGAGTACAGCAAAAGAAAAGAAGCCTCTCATCATAAATATCATTAATTCAATTGCATTTTCCCACTGAACTTGGTAGTTCTGAAGACACATCCTATAACTCATGCAAAGGAGAGGAGTGAAAAAAGAAATCACACTTGGTCTGCTGTGCCAGCCATACCACAGTAGTTTTAAGGTTGTATTTTATACACGTCTACTTGCTGTTTTTTAAACCTTACGTTTGTAATAAGGTTTTCATTCAGCTTCAGTGAAGTGTTGTAAGGCTCAGTTACCTGCCATACTGTACCTATTACGAGTTGAAGGTTTTAATCCTTCTTTAGCATTTTTTGTAAATGTATTGCCACTGTATTATTTTAAAATATTCATAGCAGTGCTCAGGTACTTGTTGAGTTCCAGATAGGCTTTGAGACCCTATTTTTGTTATGTTCTGAGTAAACATAAGTTGTCATCACATCCTATCAGAATATATAGTATTGATTCTATACATAATCTTCCAGAATATTTACAAGGGAAATGTAAATCGCCTATACTTGGTATTGGTGGCATGGTTAGACTTTTTCTAAATCTGTTCATTATGAAAGTTTTGCACTGAGTTCTTAATATGTTTTTTGAGGTCTGTCAGTTGTTAGTAACTATTATGTAAGTATACCAATCCATGTCAAAGCTTATAAATTCAGTCTCTACACCTGCACCCTCTTGCAATGACTTAACGAATATGTTGGTAATTTCCATGTGATTTTTCCCTTAGTTATTATTCTGAGTTTGTCACGTTTATAAAATTTAGTAGAGGTCTTGAAGTAACAGTGGCAAGAGAAGACTGAGGAGATTATACCAGCATTTTTTTGCCTGTTTATGAACACTGGAATTTTCTGTCCTTGTCTTATTTTTCCTTTTATTGCATGCTCTAAAGTTTTGCCCCAACCAAGTCAGTAAGGCTGCCTGACACCTCACACTGTGAGGTGAAGGACTGAACCAGGGAGGTCTTTGGCTGTTTGCTAAAATCAAGTAATGTCTATTAAGTTGTTGCTTCATGTGGGTTACAGATCTCAGCATTAGCTTGAAAATGTTTATCTCGTTCTAAAAAGTTGCTTCATGACTGCTCTTTTTAAGGAGGACAAGTCCTTCATGTTTAAGTATGCAATAAAGGTGAATAGACAGTAAAACTGTGGTTACATTGGTGCTTATTTTCCTCGTGTTGCTGTACTCACACTTGGAAACCTTTTGGGTCTTTTTCTTGTTTGCACTCTGAGCTGTAGAAACATGTCCTTATTTAGATATTCCAATAGCCAGCAGCTTGTGAGTAATAGCTTTATCCCACATTTTCATGCAAAGCCTTAAATATTTTATATCATGGTTTTGATTAGGATGTGGGGTAGATGATCTTTGAGTGCCTTCCAACCCAAACTATTCTGTAGCTGGTTGTGTGAAAAGAGGTTCTTTCACATGTCAGTCCTCATCTCATTTCTGTGAACAAAGCCTGTAGGACTGTCAGGAAAGTGCAGGACAAGGAAAAAGAGTTTAACTGTTAAAACAGGCTTGGTGCCTTATTTGTTGGTGTCAACAAACAGGAATTCTTGCATGCCTAACAATCAACTGGGTGAAAGAAAAACACCGCTTTTGCCGTAAGAGTTTAATCCCAGATGGTAACGCCTTAAACAGGATACAGTTCACAGAAGTGCAAAGATGACCACATATACACTTCTGTAAATCTTGTTCCTTTTTCAAGCCTAGAACAGGTATTCAGCTGGGAAGTAACTTGCCATGCCTAGTGAATTTTAGAATCATTGTGTCATTTGGAAGAGCTCAAATGTCACTGTAAGGAATTAAACAGGAAGAGGTACTGCAGAGAAGCAATATCGAATGGAAATGGGCTAAGAGGATAGAAATGTAATTAGCAAAACACATTTTCATGACTAGTAAAATTAGCACCCATTTATACATGTTATACACTTGAACCCTTGTTGACACCTGAGGCTGGGAAAATATATCTGCTAATCAAAACATGTAATTATATCCTATGAAGCTGAAGTAACACACTGAATCCTTGCTCTTCATGGTGTTAATGATTTGTGAAACTCATTTACCCGATCACCTCAGTTTGTCCTTTCTTGCTGTATTTCTGTTCCCCAAAATAGTGAGGTCAGGGACATTATAAAGCAATTAAATATCAGATCTATGGAAGAGCGAACACTATGTAAATTGTTAGATGGTATTGATATTAGAGAAGAAGGTGCTCTCAATAACGGGGAAAAATTCTCTGGTTATAAAATAAGCAAAGCAAGATAAATTATTAACTTGCTGGAGAGCTAAAATTCCTGTGGACCTGTTATGTAGTGGGGTGGTTGGTGATTTGTAATTTCCCACTGGTATGACCTTACTTTGCTGTCTTCAGAGCCCATATCTACATCTAATTGAAGAACGTTATAGTCTGACACAAACATAAAGGGGAAAATGTGTGAATGATTGGTTTTGGTAGTGATTTGGGTCTATACAGGAGAAATACTGAGGAAAAATGGGATATGAAAAATGTTTACTAAGTTTCATGATATGACAACAGATGAATTTATTTTGGTTTACAGCCCAATTCTAAAGTAGCACTGTGGAGATGTGAGAGATGAATCAATCTAATGTAAAAGAACAATTTATTTAGTCTGGCAATAGTGAAGTGTGTTGCTTCAGTGAAAGGGGTGCTGCCATAGCCATGGACACAGTTCTCTTGCAGCTTTTGGTTTGTGTGTGTAGGTAACACAAGTGAGAACTGGGAGGGGGGAAGGGGGAAAGAAGGGTTTAGATAGAGTTTTTTGATGATGAAAAGTAGAACCAGGAATCAACTTATTCACAATAGCATTAAAATCTTCTTTAGTTCTTGCAGTTCAACAGAATCTTCAGGCTAGTTAAATTATAAAGATGATTGTACAAGGGAGAAATGCTTCTGTTGTAGCATGGATGTTATCCATCTTGACTAAGCAGCTCTGGCAGGTACTTTTGAATAACCAGTCTTAAATACTCTTTTTAACCACTTTCGGTTTCTGTATCTGGCTGTCTTAGATGAACCAAACAAGAAGAAAAGAAGAGTTTTTATAACAATGCTACTTTACCACTCTTAACTTGCGTCATTTTTACTGACATTCAGTGGGAATGTTTTCTTTCTTTGAAAGCCAAGACAATTAAAATTTAAAACTGAATAAACATAGTATACATATATATATACATATATATATATACACATCTATATATACACACACATATATATATATAAAATAAATAAATGTTTATTTATCATGAGGTTCTGTATTCTGTGTATGAGGTTCTGAAGAACAGTGTAGTATAAAAGTGCATTAACTAGTACAGATACATTAACGCATTTAGTATTAAGAGATTTCTTAGAAAACTGGAAATGAGCAGAAAATTTGCTACCTAATATTTGAAGGTAAATTAATTCAATGTATCGTAGTTCTGTTGATATAATCTTCCTTTGTGCAATAATTTCACATAAGGGAAACTGCGGCAATATTTACATACCGTATTTGCTATATGCAGTGTAGTTACTGTGCTAAATTTCCCACTTGGATGCATCAGTCTCATAGTTTTAGGTGAAGACTCATGGAACACCATAGACATTCAGGAAAAATCCACAATTTAAGTCAACAAAATTTATTTTAAAAAAACTTGCTGTGCCTTCCTTGAGATGAGATTGGAGAGTCTAAGTAAGTTACCAGTTAAATAGAACTGGTATGATAATGCATAATGCTGCATTGAATCTGTACATAAGTCATCTAATGCAGGAATGTTCTGTTAATTACTATTGTGCATCAGTGTGTTCTTTTTGTGATAGGATATCTGGCAAATCCTCTAAGTTGTAACATTTACTGAAGAAGTCTTATTTAAATACTGAGACAATTCTAGTTCTCCATTTAAAGTCCTTAGGTGTGATTTTTGAGTATGAATTTAAAACTTTCTGTCCCGTTATGCACTGCTTACCTCAAACCAGTGATGTGTTGTGGAATCTGAATACCTGTGCAAGGAGTGGACTGCTTGGACATTCAGAATGCAGGAACAATGCCAGATGAATTAGGTGAAAATTAGTGGAAGTTCAATCACAGACCTTGAGTTCTCTTCAGAGTGAATTGTTGCCTGGGCTGCACTACTCACGCCTTAACACAGTCAAGGGTTCTTCATGCTTAGTGACATTTAAATTTAACATATTTCCTTGCTTTATCAATTTATATTACCCGGTCATGCAAGACGTTATTTTTTAGGGAGGTTGTTTTTGCACTCTGTTCTGAGGATTAAAAGAGCAAAGTGTCCAATGCACAGCTTTAATCCACTCCGTTGTGTACCTATGTTGTGCTTAATGAAGCCAATTTGCAACTGAAGTGCTTCATTTTCCTCTTGGAGTCAGTAGAGAGTGGTAGATGCTTTTGGATACTTCCCAGAGAAAGACCATTCTGTCGTGAATTCACTCACCTAAGTTAGGTGGACAAGACTTCCCTCTGAACACATCTCAGGAGTGCTTATTTCTCTCCCCCGACTGCAGAGAATAGGTTTGGCATCTCTGTAAAGAATCTGGCCATGGTCTAAGTGCCTCATTTAGGTAAAGAAGATCCCACCCATATGGGTTTTTTAATGCATTGGACAAGTTGACCAATAAATAGCAGCTTAAAAGGGGTTTTGTCAGTGTTAGATGGTAAAAGGAAAGGTCATAAAGATGAACTTTGGCATATTTGTTAATGAAAAGGCTGATTCAGCTGAGACATTGCTCACTTGAACCTTCCAGAAGTGAGGTGTTCCACCTTGCAGCTGTCCCTTTCTGCGAAGTACTGCCATAGGTGTGGTTTGCCTGATGACCTCTATGTACCAGATGATATCTAGGGTTTGTCACGACTGACAGACAGGATGCGATATGTGGAAATTTAAATAGTTCCAAATGCTTGTGATGGAATAAGACCACCAAGTAATTGGGAAGGACTAGTTAAAATGTCAGTGTCCTTGGCTGCTTCATCAAGGAATGTGTGAATTGTGTCCTGATACCCTACTTGGTGAAATTCTTACATCCAGAGGTGAACTAGTGAAATTGTAACTTCCTCTGTGAAACAGAGGTTCTGCTTTGTCATAACTCCAAGCTTTGTTTGCTCTCTCCTTCAGAGGAGTGCTGGTTTTACAGCTCAGCACTTCTCTCTGTTGGTACAGGGTCAGCAGCTGTATGGATTTTCTCCATGATAAACATAACTGTGTGCAGTAAAGATCCGGGTTTAAATTCGATTTTCTAAAACACACCTCTGCTCCCAGATGATTGAATATAGCTCTTGGCCACGGGTGACTGGTGGCATGTTTAATGTCCCAAATTAATGACCCCTCAACCCCTAGCTTAGCTGCATCAGAGGTGTTGTGATAAAAGCAATGATGATTGGGGGATTACTGCTGGGCTGAGGCACAGTCTGTCCACTTTGAGTAAACAGGTTTCTAGTGACCCTTCACTTGACTCATCTCCTCCTGCCTTTGTGTCATCTTCTCTTATTTGGCAGATATTACATACATTGAAGGCGGAAAATTATTTCTTCTGACTGATGTAACTTGGTCCCATGGCTAGTACTAAAAAAGAAAATCTAAAAAAAATTACTGGCATGTGAAAATTCTTATTATGTTCTTAAGTTTATCTCTTGTCATATTTTTACATCAGCTGGCAAACTAGAAGCTGTGTGCAGTATTTTATACATGAGCATGCTTTCCATCCATCCTAATGCTCTCTTTGGATCTACTGAACAAAAGGGATGTGTTCAGGATTTGTGCCCTGCACAAAGAGAAGGTAGGAGCTTGTACAGAGAGTGCCATGCCAGGAGTGCAAGGAGAGGAAATATGGCCTCTGGACAGGGCCAGCCCCCTCCCCTCCCACGTTCTAAATAGAGCCTTAGTGTTTGGACAATATCTAATCCTTAATCTGAAAGGATGTGTGAGGTGTTCAGTTTATTTACCGTGGAAGAATAAAATGCTCAGCTGCACCTATTACAGTCTGAACATACTTCTTCAGGACAGCCCTCTCTGATTCTTGGTCCTTGGAGCTTCTGAGTTGTTGGGTTTTTTTTCCCCCAGGCCTAACGGAATTGTAACCAGTTGTTTGTTTTCTCACTTTCTTGGCTGTCTTTTCAAGTCTTTTACTCCGACTTTTCCTCAAGGTTTTGTACTTTGTTGCTCCATTTAATGTGAGCGTGGAGTGTGCAATGGAGAGCCAGCTGTGAACATGAGGTAGTTTCTGTAGGAACATCTAATCTTGAGACTTGGATTTCTGTTTACACCTAAGCTCATCCTTGTGTTATTTGTATTTTTCATCCCTGATTTCTTCCTATGTTCCTACTCTTGCCTCCAGCTCTACTTCTAAAGTCTCATGCTGGGATTGGCAATGAGACACTGTGTAAAGGCAGTTTGATGTCTCCTCTTCATATCCTAATGATTTTTCTCTTATTTTTGAGATTACTCTGACCCATTTATTGCTTTGTTCTTTTTTATATGACATTTATGGACAATGATGGACACTTAAAAGATGGAAAACAATTGAAAATTTTCAAATGTCAGCCTGTTTCAAATACTATTTAACACTTCTAAAGTTCAAGTCACTACTAGGCCTTTTTCTCGCTCCGTCCTTAATGAAGACTGAAACTTTCTTCATTCTGTTCCCTTTAAAGCAGAAGTGTTTGATGTAGATTAACACCGAATCTACTGTTCAAACTCCCTTCTTCATCCCACGACAGACCATGTATGGGATCAAATGGCGTCATTTTGATCAACTAAAATATTTGGAGATAATCAGTCTGTGAACTGTCCTACGCTTTTGGCATTTCCATGGTAATATATGTGGAGGAGGAGAAAGTCTGACTTACACATGTTTTCCCAGTCATGATTTGTCATTATAAGTGAAGATTCTTTTAGGTAATGTAGTCAACACAATTAAAGCTAAAAGGCAAGTCTGGCATAATCCCAGTTTTAGCCTTTCTGAAATATCATTTATACAGAGTGAGATTACATGAAGTTCTTAATTGCCAGGATTTGTAAGACAATACTTCAGTCTGCACTGGTATTTCACTATATACACAAATAGTCGTGTGTGATGCCATAATTTTGTATGTGCGTGTGTAACAGAGGGCAGAGGTTTTTTTCTGGATTTTTTTGTGGGAAGTCTGAAGATTCTGTGTAATACTACTGTCTTGTGCTATGGTTTAGATGGCTTTTATCTATCCACTAGAAGCTATTTCAGGGTAAATTGACAACCTGCACTATGTCTTCTTACTCAATCACCTCTGTGTGCGGAGTGCCAGTAGTGTTTTCAGAACAGCACTTATGATAAGGAAAAAGAAGGCATAAATGGGCTGCTGAGAATTTATTGGGAGTCCTCATTCTGTTGATCAGGAGCTCTGCCAATGCAGTGACTCCACTGCCTGTTTAGTGAACAGGTAGAGCCTTTTCTAGCCAGAGTATTTCTCCTCCTCAGAGATAAAAAGGGTAGAATGAACAGGAGCTGAGACAGCTTGTCACTGCTGAATCTTGTCCTGACAGCTGCCTTAGCAGAATGCATTTGATAAACTGTGATTGACAAAATACTTGAAAACTGCAGCTTAAAACTGAATTTCTGGAGAGTGTGAAAGTAGACAGGATAAAGTAAGAATAGTCTTATGAGCACACAGAACTGTCATCATGCACATAAATCTCTTCAAATTTGAAAAATACAAAGCTGTAGGGAAACCTAGACTGTCCTAACATAATTATCAAGATCATTACTGAAATTGAGCCTTCATTTGAAGCTAGATCCTTATGCAGTATTTTGTGCTCGTTTACTACACAAAATCTAATGTTGTGACTTAATTCAGTGGTAGACAAGGGGCAAAATGAGCAGAAAAAAAAAAAAATCAGCTATGGATTGCTCTGAACCTTTGGAGTCCATACATAAATTTTGAAGTTTTGTGGTCCATTCTCATACTAAAGAAAGAATTGGCAACAGTGGACTTGCTTTCCCTGACTTTACATTTGTGGTCTGAGAACAATTAGTTTCCACTTATTGTAAATTAAGCTCATCAGTTCCCAAAAAGAAAACCCTTCTAATGTATCCTCTACATGATTGGAGGTGCTCAGAGGGCTCTTTTCTTAAGTGAGTTTTCTGTTCTATTTCAAATCAATATAATGTCCTTAATAGTCTATATAAAATGTTATCTGTTGTCCCACAAAACTCTGAAAATTAATTACATCACTCCTGCATAAATACTGGGATGATTTTCAAAGTACTCCTGTGTATATTCAGTTGCAAACAGAAGATAGAGGTCACTGCCAGTCCTGCTGACTGCAGAGTGCTGTGGCAGTGAGCAGAGCACAGACTGTGTTGGTTGTAGTCATTAGACTGCACCACCACTTGATGCATTTTTTGGTGTTCCATTTTTCATTTGCATTTAAATTCCTGTGAAGGAAAGATAAGATAGAGGTAAATAAATGATGCTTATTTGCTCTTCAGTTGAGCTCCTACTAGACATATGACTTAAAGAGAGAAAACATTGGGGGAAAATGCCTAGGTGTCCTTTGCAAAGCATCACACCTCCATTCATTCTCCAGCAGGCTTCTTAAGACATATCCCTCAGGTTTTAATGAAAACATAAATCAAATGGGAGTAACTAAAAATACACTTAAAGTTAACAGGAAACTAGGTCAGTCACCACATGACTCAGTATTTGTAGCTTAGATAAAATACATTGCAAAGTTTTTTACATCATAAATATCCTTCTGGTACATGCAGAAAGTATTGTCTCTCTTTAGTACCTCCAAAACATTATCCCTCTTGAGTCGGGGAGTGCAATGCTTTCTCTTTAACTGTGAGCAGCATGAAGCTGGGATGTGTTTGGGTGTGTGTCTTGTCCAGGGCAGTTTTCCTGCCTCTTCCATGAACTGCTTTTTGTGCGAACTGGGCGCTGAGGGCTCCACTCCATCAGGAAGCAGATGGGTGCATTTGTTGTCAGCCCGTGTTGTGTGCAGAGGGAAGCAGCTGCCATCATGTGTGAGGTAACATATGTTGTTACAGAAAAGAGCTGAATTTATCTGAGTTTTTTCTGAGTGTTACTGCCTCTTCCTGCACTTTGTTGTTATGTTCATGGGGCAAACTTAATTTTGCTGGTTTTTAGAATGAGCTGGAGAAACAGAAACATACTGAAGTGATTGATTTCTGTATGACAGTTTAGTGAAGGCAAAGAAGTTGACAATTTCCTGAATAATCTCACAGCATGAATGGGTGGGATAGAAAACAGTAGGTGAAATGGATAATTATTGAGGAATTATGATGGGCTTTGAATTGTCTATTAAGATTCAGGAAAGTTATGTTAGTACAACAGTGGACAATCCTGTGAAAGGATATCTATGTAATATTACAATAATGCAAACAAACCTCTTCTTATAACAAAAAAAAAAGGAACCAGTGAAAAGTTTATTTAAAGAAGAAACCAGAAAATATTGTCACTGCCACTGTACAAAGGCGTGGAGGGTCCATAAACGTTGAACAATATGTTGAATACTCATTCTTTCATTTAAAGAATGATACAGTTGAACTGCAAAAGGTATGAGATGGTGAGATGAGATACCCAAAGTATGGCATAGTTTCTTTATGAAGTATAACTTCAATATTCTTTAGTGTAAAAGCAACCAGTGACATGACTGGAGCCTCTGCAGTGGTGATTGACATAAAGAATGTGAATAAGGGATGCTTTCTCACAGCCTTTTACCTGTATGGAATCTATACAGCGTCAAATTAGCAAATGGCAGGTCCAAAATGAGCAAAAATCTACTGCATATACATCCAGGACTTCTTGTCCCTGCACTTTGTAAATGCTAACAATTTACACTGGTTCAAAGCCAGACTTGAGAAAGTGATGGAAGAAAATCCAACCAGAGCTTTTGAATAAATTTTTTAGCATATTGAAGAGGCAAGCTCCTGGAGTTACAGAGGATATTCTCAAGTATTACTTTTGTGTATTTATTCTAGTTTTGTACTTTTCCCTGAGCTAGAGAAGTGATAAAATATCTTTGATATGATTTGCTATAGGTTTTACTTACATTCTTTATCAAAGAGTACTGAGAATAGTTTTGTTTCAAAGCTATAGGCGATCTCATTATAGAAGCTGAACAGATATTTGGTAAAGTTTGAGATAGGAATCTTGTTCTTCATATCTTTTTCTCCAACAAAAACCACAGTGAAACAGTAAGCTTGTCTTCCTGTAAGTTGTGTGTCAGTTCTTAGTTCTTTAAAATTGTTTATAGGCACAGTTGACAAATAAGATCTTGCTAGCTAAATTACTTGAAAACTGTAATTTGATTTTTTTTCACTGATAGAACCTGCTGTGGAAAGACAAGAGAGAGCAGTAAGTAAAAGTAGGTTTAAAGGTGGTCGAGGCTCATCAATTAATTAACTTGCCATAGCAATATAAAAACACACAGTAATTCTTAACAGTGAAGAACATAACTGTATAATGAGGAAGACAGATGCTGAAGTTATTAATTCAGGAGCTTTGTTTTGTTTTGTGAGGCGTTGCTATTGCTAGAACACTGATGTCAATCACTTTATTTGTATTTTAGGGGGCTTCCTTGGTTTTAAGTGAGCAATGAGCTACAGTGTTAGAAGCAGACAGGATGTTGTAGTGCCTGTGGAATATTCAGGTTGCTGGAAAAAATCAAGAGCAGCTAACTAGTTTTTCCCTAATTTTACAAAAGAAGCAGGAAATTAGTATGGTCAGATAACTTTTACTGGTTGGCTTATCCTTTCCTTTATGCTTTCAAGATGAAAAATATGTATCCCACAATAAGGAGAAAAATTATTTTAATGGAATTACTTCTAGGATTTAAACTGGTTTTACCCTTTTCCATAGTTTTTATTTATGCAGTTTTGCGTGCTGCCAAAAGTGAGGAGAAAAAGCAATGGGTGCCTTAATTGAAGTCTTGACTGGTTTTGGTTCAGTGCATGTGATCTCCTCTGCATTTTAAACTTTGTGCCTGGCAGCTTCTGTTGTAAAATTCCGTTCATGTGAATCTTGTCACCATATTTATGTAAGGATACCAGGTTCAGAGATTTAATTTTGGTTTTGACAGCTCGATTTGAAAAAATCATTTTGTAAAAGAGTTACTGGTCTTTCCAGATGTTAAGTTTTTGATCTAAAAACACAGTCATCGGCACAGAGACTGACCTGAGGGTAAAGTGTTATTTGTGAGAGGCTTGCATGGAAAAGGTATTAAAGAAAGAGAAAGCAATCACAGAGAACCTTCAGTTGCTGCTTGAAGCTTTTCTTAATTTTTAATAAATTATTCCCATGAGAATTGTGACTTTTATCTCCATAATTATTAAATCATGACTCGTAGCTGAGTCATTGGTCTGTATGGGGCTACTAAACCATTCCTAACAGAATGAAGTAATAGTTGTTGAATTGACCTTTACTTCAAAAGGCAAAGTACAACCAGAAGGAAAAAATGTTGGGAAGTTTCAATTAGAGTTTTACTTTTTGTGTGAGTCAATGACCATGTTGAATTAAGAGTCAGTTATGAATATTTTAGATGCTTGGCTGTTCAGGGGAATTTGAGAAGAGTCATCAAATTACCAGATATGTAGTGGCATGATCTTAATGTGATATTGTGAAATTGATTGACACTCCTGTGTAGACATAATCATTTGGACTTAATAGGGCTGTATTTAATTCTTTTGGGAGATAAGACTAATAGAAATCATTTAATTTGACTATAATCTACTTGAAATTTAGGTTCAGTTAACTTTGACTTCATAGTTATAACAGACTCCTACAAAAAGAAATAGACACATCTCTGTACTCTAAGTGCTGATCTGAATAATGCGTGTCCCTGCGGTTCTTGTGGTAGAAAGACATCCCAAAGCTTTTAGTACTCTGTAGGAAATTAAAACAAAAAATGTAAGTGTTTTTCATTTTAGGTTCTGTGTTGTTGTCTGTAATGTAGCTAAATACTTGCTTTATTCTCTAGAAAAGCATGGATACCGCCCTTGGAAAACCCAACTCCTGGTACAGTAGATCTGTTGCTGGTCATACTAGTAACATTTAGGAAGTTTTAAATTACAATGCAAGTCAAAAATTCTTCTGACTCCCATTTTGTAACCTTACCTTTAGGCTGAGAGGGAAAATGGTGTATTTGCTGTGGAGTTCACTGAACTAAAATACACTTTCAGATGTACTTGAACTGCATTAGAGCATTTTCCTTTGTAGTGTTTGTCAATTCTGCATGAATGTTTGGTGGTGTGTTAACATTTTATTCTGTGGAAATATACTCTTAAACATTGTCTTGTGGGTGTTTTGCATTGGAGAATAATTGTGCTTGAGAGCTGCCATGAAGGTAAAGCTTTTTAAGCCTAATTGACTTGTTGAATGTGCTTCAGAGGAGAGAAAACGGAACACAACTTTTACAAAAGATCAAAGAAAACATTGGGTATAAGATGTGCAATAGAACATAATAGAGTAATACAGCAGAGAGTAATTCTGTCAAGACAATATGGGAAAAGAAAAACTGTGTGGCCTTTTTGATGCAGAACAGTTCTTATTCCCACACCTTTGTGCGTGGCTTTTGTATTACTGAGTTATTTTTTGAACTGGAGGTGATGTGCATAGAGGTTGAGTGCTGCACTTGTTACATCTGCCCACCAGGCACGGTCTGAAGTACCAGGGTAGAATGTGATGGGGAAAAATCCCTGGGTTTTGAGGACAAAATAGAGCCTTGACCTGCCTGGCACTGAGAGAGTGTTCTGTCAGTTGCTACGGGCTTTGTCCTTTTCCTCAAAAATCGTAATGATCAGCAATAATCATTGAGCAAGTAGCAGTGAAAATATACTGAGATACCAACAGAGGAGAAACGTCTGCTCACAGAAAGCAGTCAGTAGAGGGGAAATCAGAGACATTTGGGACAGGTCTGA
Organism: Falcunculus frontatus; assembly: GCA_013398115.1. NCBI lineage: Eukaryota > Metazoa > Chordata > Aves > Passeriformes > Falcunculus > Falcunculus frontatus. Next base: position 1,012,042 of record VZRV01007706.1, read on the forward strand.
GCCACACAGGTGTGACAGGAATAGAACAAGTGTTTATTACTGCATGTTGTTGTGTAAATATAGGGAGGGAGGGAAAGAAGCTTGAGAAATTCAAGGCTATTTATTTGTAAGGGTTTTTTTCAAGGTTTCTAAAGTGCTACTTTATGAAAATAAACCATCTTTTTATTGTATATTACTAGTAAAAATTGGGTTATGCCACTTTGATAAATAGAAGAGGAGAAATGACAGCAAAGCTTAGGAGGATATTTAGGCTCTGGTCATATTTAATGTTCCACAGTTATTTTCTAGATCAATGTTGACTGAGAGGCATAAGACTTATGGGTGGAGGAAGCAACTCTTATGAAATGTAAGGAAGTTTTCATATGTACAAAAACCCCCAAACGACCCAATCATAAACAATGTGCTATCATCTTAAAGGGTGGAGCACAGCTTATGTGATTGGTTGCCAAGATTTTAGTGATGCCTATTGGAAAATGCTAAACAGCAAAATGCCAGAATACCTGTGAACTCATAAGATTGGGAATTTTTAGTGCATAGGAGGAAGCTTCTATTTAAACTGTGAAGGGGAGAATTTCAAAGGAAGAAAACAACTGGGAATGAGGGAAGAGAGAAAGAAGGGAGAGGCGTGATGCTTGTTCCTGGATAGCTGATGGTTGTGAGTAGGAGCTAGGACAGCTCTAAAGAGGAACTAGAGCTAAGAACAGGATATTTGGTGGTCAGCCTCTTTCCTGGGACAAAGACATGTCCTGTGGGGCCCAGACATGCTCTGCACTGGGATCCTGAGGAGCAGAGCCTCTGGCTGCTGCTGTCCAGAGGCCCCTCCTGACTGGGGAGAAATGGATCTCCTCAGAGAGGCTGGTTCCCTGGGAGACTGTTCGGCTGGGAGGGAAATTAGATAAATATTTAAAATATGCAGAAGGCAAGGAGCTGGTCTGTATTGCTCACAGGAGAGTGGGTCAGGAATTGCAGTGCCTGTTTTCTTAGCTCCCAAAAGGTGCTGCCAGGATTTGTGCTGGTATCCAAAATCATCTGGATCAACACTGGTTTTTAGCTTAAAGTGGGGCTTGAGACAGCAAGCCAAAAACTGCTACTGGGTCATCTTTGCAAGGCAAGGACGGAAAGCAGGTTTCCTTCTCCCTGCCAGTTACTGTGGGAGGGGTTGTATTTTAGGGCAGCGCATAGAAGGAGCACAGGAAATTCACACGTTTTACCTTTCCAGGTGTAACTGCAATGTCTGATAGGGACTAAAATTACTTAAAGATCTGAAGATTTACTTACAAAAGATTTCTTTTTCCTAATTTTTTGGTAAGGCCAAAGATTATAGGTCATAGTCTGCTCTTTCCTGTCTGATAATTGCAAAATCCATTACTATCCCTTTGAGATGTTTTTTTATAAAAGGCTGTACTAAATCTGAATAAAAGCCTAATAAGGAGATTAGTTAGAACAATAGTCCTCCTGAGGATGGTTGATTCCAAGTGTAGCTGCGAGAGATAACCCTAAATGCAATTAGGTTTAACTCCCTGTGAGTGTCAAAGGAAGGTAATACCCACAGAGACTTCCCTTCAGATGACACTATTTTAAAGTGTCTTAATATTTAAATATTCTTTCCTTTGGGCATTGGTGAAAAACTTTTTTTTTTTCTTTTTTTTTTGAAACTGTTGGAGAAACAGAGCTTGTCAACTTGAGCTTTAGCCGTTAGTTTTAGGTGCTTCCCATGAAAAGAGGGATGGTTCAGCTTCCTTGGGTGAACAGTTTGTTTTCCTCATCTGTGTCCTTTATATAGACCAGATATCCCAAGGCGGCCATAGACAGGTGAAAGAGAAAATAGCAGATTCAGTAACGTACACAAGCTTAAAGGGTAATGTGATAAAATGTCAGTAGATGAACTGTTGATGGATTAATTCTGTCTTTCCTCATAAAAGAGGAAGGAAAGCTAAAGTTTGTATTGAAACAGAAATAGAGACAGTAGGGATTTCAAAACTTTGCATATTATAGGGTGGGATATAACAGAAGTAGTATAATTGGAAACGGCTAAAATCATTTAATTTAGCTGTAAGTACTGCAGAACAATTGCACTGTATTTAAGAGTTTGGTTCCATTGTCACATAGAAAAAGAAAAGGAAAAAAAGCTGAGTGAAACAATTCCATGACTTCCTCTTTGATATATGTCTTCATATATGTGTTTATTTATATTTAATTTCTCCCACTTCTAAAATACGATAATAATATCAACTTTTAGTATTTTGTTTTGCGGAAAAATTGCTGGTAGTACCAAAACAAGAAATTTGCAATTTTGGTTTGTTTTTTTTTTTTTATTTACCAGCATTTTTACATTGATATCCACTGTGCTCTGCCCTTTACATTTCTTTGCTTCACTTGTATGTTGTTCTTTGAGTTATCTTTCTTGGTAAGTGAAGCATTCCTGAAAATCTTTTTTTCTTCTCTGTTTTTAAATCAAAAGCCTGTGTCATCAAAATAAAGCTGAACTAATTAGATGTGAGCCAAAGTACCCAAAAATGTCTTCTAGTCATACCTTATTGAAATTTAACTTCATCTGTGGCAAGGGGACATTGAGCCAGTTTAGTAAATTCTACCTGGTTTTTATTGTTTGTAACTCGTCCCTTGAAATTCCTTTCCCCCCAAAGCCAGAGATGTAAGACTCAGTTGCTGTCATTCTTACACATTATTCCACTTGAAGCAAAGTATTTTTTCTGCTAACAAATAGCTAGTTTGTTGTCATGCATGCAAAGTGGTTTATTTTCTATTGTCTTGGTCAGCCCTTTTTTTATTTGTGTCAATGTATTGCCTTTTTTCTTTGCATATAATAAATTGCTGTGTTTACAGAACATATTTTCACTGTTGATTTTATTTGAGTGTTGGGTGAAAGATTAAATTATTATCTTATAAATATTATGAAGGATTTGAACCTGAGATGCACCAAGTAAAATTATTTTCCAGCGAAAACTTAGAGAAAAACAAGAATCAGAGTGACCATACATTAATTATTGGGCTTCTTGTCTTGCTGGTTTTTGCAAGGCAGATCATGTAAATAAATAAAAATAGGCTTTATGTTTCCTGTTTACTACATCTGAAAATTCTCCTGATGTTGTTATGAAATTCAATAATAATTTTCAATTGATTTTGAGCTTTTCAAGTGTAAGAGGACTCCCTGATTATGTCATGTTTTCAAAATCCGGGGTTATTTTAGTTCTTCTTAGTCTAAGAGAGATGATTCAAAACTAAAGGGGTTTGGTTTCTTTTTTGTATGCATGTACTAAAATCTCTTTTCCTAAAGCTGAAGAGTTTTTATGAGACAAAAAAAAATTCTCCTCGCAACAGTGGAGTTTCACAGGCTCCTCTCTGGTTGAGATGCAGCAGAATGAGCCTGAGTATTTTAAGAGTCAATGTAAAAGTCATAATGCTGCTACAATAAACATGTAAGAAGTGATTTATTACAGCTGAAAGTGTCCATTTTCCAAATGTATCTTAGGAGTCTGTTTTTAGATTACAAAAAATATCTTTTAAAAGGATGTAATGGTATGTATTTGGCTATAGTAGGAATGGATAGTACATTGAAAATAAGTTAGTATGAACTTAAGCACATCCTGTACAGCCTGTGTGGAAACTCTGCTGGCCTTTGGGTTAAATTCTACCCAAAGAGAGATTTTAGAGAGATTTTATGCACTCGGGCCTTTTTGTGGTTAATGCTGACAGTGGGTCAGCATCATTATGGACTTCCTACAAAGCAAGATTGCACCAAACTACTGCTACTCTATATGCCTTTTTATGTCATTGATAACAAGATAAAAGAATTCCTAATCTCTAGATAATAGTGAGTGCTGTATTTTACTTACTATTGAGGAATGCTTTGGGTGGGAGGAGGTGGAACATTCTGTTGCCTGTATTGCACCAAAGGTGAATGGAATGGAAGAAAAGAATGAGAAGAGCCATCTCTAAAATGTTATTTGTTTTATTTCATTTAGATTTTCACACACACCTTTCTGAGAAATTGAAAGACAGACAGACAAGCTGGCAGCAGCTGGCTGAGACAAAGAACTCTCTCATACGTAAGGTTTTTACTTTGCTTAAACTGTATTCCTTGTAAACTTAGAACTAGTTTAGAATTTGTGTGTTGTGCAATGCTTAATCTTGTTCTGTGTATGTTCTGTTTATTATGTGTTGTGGGATGTTGGTTGGCTGTTTTTTTCTTCCTGGGTATTTATGTTCTGTTGAATAAACCTGATCGCTACTACTTATTTCTATCTCATTGTTGAGTATTACCTTCCTGGTTGGATTGAACTAATGTCGGGGTGGGTTTTTCACTGGGAGACTTGGCTGGGTGGTGAAGGAGCTGTTTTCCCTGAGCTGATCTTGCTTCATGGAGTGGGGCTCATTTCATGGGAGGAGGAGAGCTCAGACTTGGGAGAGATGTCAGATCTGGGTACACACAGGCATAATTTTAAAACAAATTGGTACCTGCACCTGTATTTTCACAAAAGCAATTGCAAATGTTATATTCCATTGGTAAAGGTTTGCATGGGACACACATTTCTTCAGAGATTCTTAAATCAGGCTTTCGAGTGAAAGATTTGGTGATGACTGTTCATCTTCAGTCTTGATTTCAGTTATTTTTAATCTAAGATTTTGAGATTCAGGCAGTCACACTTGATATGCCGCAGAAGTTTTGTATCTTAGGAGTTGTGCAAAACATTCAGGGAGTTGTGTTGGGTTTTGTGGTTTTGTAGGGAATAGTGTCATTGCTAGGGGTTTTTGAAGTACTGCTGTTCCCCCCACACATACACACCTTTGCTTCCCTGAGAACAAAACTCCTTTGGGAGGAAGAGGATGTTTGGGAAAAAGGCCTGCAATGTACTTTTTTAGCAAAAGAAAAAATTGCCAGGCTGTAGTAATATAAATCAAAAGACATGTCAAGGAGTTTTAGTATAATGATTCAGTGACATCTTCCTCTTGATATTTCTTTAAATCAAAATTTATTTTCATTCATTGGGTATGTACACTTATACTAACTGGAGTATCAGCATGTGCCCTTAGTCAATTAGCAAGGGCTGTTTTTAATAAAGTCTTTTGTCCTCGACTTGGCAAATTTTACCTTGTATTTGATTGCCTAATGAGATGAAAGATGTGTTTTGTTATTTCATTCTTTTCTTCCATTGCACCTCTGACCTAGTACATACATGAAAGATGCCTTTCTGTTTAGGCTTCTTTTTTAAGCACTTAAGTAAATGCTTTGCAAGGTGAGGGCCCTAACCAGGAATAATACTCTGCTTGCTTAATATTTAAATGATACCTAAACCAAGTTTTTGTCATCACCCCCATTTTCTGATGTACTTCTTTCCATAACTGCTTGATTATTGGTAAAAACTAGTAAATGACATTATTCTTTGAATCTCAAACAGTGTCTGAGCAAATACTGAAACAGTTTCTTAAATCACATGCTGGAAAGTACAGAGCATCTGTGACCATTTTCTAGTTAATGCAGCCCACAGGTGTTCAGTGTGTTTTCAGACTGGAGATCAGGATTGTTTGTTGTATTTCCACACTTCTTAGAAGAGTGGGAGCCAGAGCTTTTGGTAGAGTAATTAAATTTCCATAATGCTGACGTATAATGCTAAAAACTGCCCAAGATGGTGTGTGTGTGGTTGGTAATAAAGATGAAATTAATAAAGAACAGAAATGATCCTGTACCTATCTCTGCATTTCTGAGACATTCATGATTATTGGTGTTGCAGGAGGATTTTGGCACAGGTGAAATGAGTGGGTTATGCTATTTAGGCCGTACTAAATCTCAAAGAATAATACTTGAATGCATTTTCCAGGATCACAGAAAGGTTTTGCATCCAACTGAACAATGTCTTTCCTCATTTGAAGCTTCGAGGCTATTCATCAAATATTGATTCTCTTTGGTTTATTTCTTTTTCACTTGTAACCTGATACTCTTCCCAATTCAAAAAAAAATTGATTGATATATTGCTTTCAGTTTTTGGTACTGTGTTTTTTCAGGGCTCTTAGGAAGAATGTGAGAATGTATTAAAAACTACATCACAGCTCAAAAATACTTGATAGCATTAATCCTTGCAACTGGCTTGATTTAACGTGCATCTAAGAAAATAATTGAACTGAGACAAACAGTAGAAAAAATTAGTATTTTTTATGCCTTTTATGAGTCTGATTTCTTGGACATGCTAAATCTGACTCATGAAATAGTTTGTTGAATGCTCTAATTGTGGTAAGAAAGGTGCAGTGAGCTTATTGACCCAGATGTGCTGACTGGCCTTGGTATCAGCCACATCTTTTATGTTAATAATTTGAGGGAATTGACCAAAAGCAAGCTTTATCTCTGCTCCTTTTAAACAGTGCCATAGGATTTTTTTACATCAATCTGGATTCTGCCAAAACCAGACAGATGGCACTAACCTTGGTTTAAAGCCTCAGCTGGCTGAGAATGCATCCAAATAGTGTTGCAAAGCTTTCAGCGTGCATGTTGTGTCAACAGAAGAGCACTCTTTGTATCACCATAAGTAGAGTCCTCAGACTTTGCGTTTCAAAGGTACCCAGTTCTCATGTGTGCTCATCTAGAGCACGGATTGCTTTGCTGTGCTCTAATAAAATGATAGGTTTCTTGATCTGCTCAGCCTTTGCTTTGCTAAGGACAGAGATGCCACTGGCGCAGCCAGAAAAAAAGGAGGTGAAGTGCTGAACATGGGTGTTAGAATGGTCAGTGGTTCAGAAATACAGGCAGAAGGATTGTTGTCAGATCCATGTTCAGACTCTGGAAGGAAAGAAAATAAAATTGTCTTACAGAAAAAATATCTCCCCTCTCTAGTATTTGGACTAGTCCTGAATCTCACCATTTCTGAATACTCATTTTCTGGAAGAATTCTTAGCAGATATAAAAAACTACAACTAACAGCCCACCCAACACCACCCCCCCCTCCAAATCTCAAATCTATGTCATAATAAGAATTTAGAATTAAAATCCAACTAAGAAAATAACCAGACCACCCTTAGTTTCTTTTCAGAACTGTAAAATAGTTCAATAAAATTCGGCGATTTATCGAAATAATGAAAGCTTTTTAAGCATTCCAGAGGTATGATGTTGAGTAATACATACATATACATATATAAAAAGAAAGGTTAGAGTGTCCTGCTTAGGGTGTGATTTGAATAGGACACTGAGAGGCCCCATTAAATGGCAAAGGCAGAAGGTTCAGCTCCTGGTATAGTGTGTGCAAGCCAACCTGAACTAGAGTGCAGTAGAAGATTTGATAGAGATTGGGTCAATCAAACCATATTGCAGTGCACTAACAGGGGATTTTTAGGTTCAAATTCTAGTGGACATTCTTTCAAAACTACATGAGCAAGACCTGGGTTTATCCGGATATTTTAGCAGTGATTTCTTTAGGCAGCCAAGTCCAGGTTGTGCAATTACTCTTCATGCAACCGTTTTGTTAAGAAACTCTCAGCCAGAGAATGGAAACCACACAGCCAAAAGTATGTGATAAAATAAAATAGCGAGAATGTAGGCAATTCTGAGAGAGAAGTAAAACTCTCTTGCATAGTGGGTCCTAGAAGAAAAGAAGCTGACAGTTCTACCAGGTGCCTCTTCTAGGAGCAATGTTACAGAATGTATCTGAGCAGCACCAGTAGGGGAAATAAAGGATTTGAAATTTGCTTAAGAAACAAAAGAGGTTATGTGATGAAAAGCTGAGCTGCTGGCAAAATACTCGATCACCTCACATTTATAGAAATCGATCTCCTGTATAATGCACCGTGTCCTAAAAACTTGAAGCCATGAACAGAAGACGTTTTATTTTAAGGAGTTCTGTGGCAGCTTAGAAAAAATAGCTTTTCCACTTTTTGCATGAAGCTTCTACCTTAAAGATACTGATGAAATAGGTGACAATTTTTAACACAAGCAGTGACAAAATAAACACCATCTGCTAGTGTTGGCTTATTCCATAGTCTTCTCATGCTGGGTGATTTTATTTCACCTTTTTTCAGAAATAGTTAATGACACATCTGCTGTGTGGTAGAGGTGCATTTTCAGTGATTAAATGTGGACATAGGATTAGAGAAAACAGTAACAAAACTTCTTCAGGAAACTGAAGAAAATATTAGTGCCATAAGGGACTAACAAACTAACTGTGTTGATGGCTTTTTTTTTTTTAATTTTGACCTGGTTTATTGTTGGATCAAAATTTTCAAATGATATTTGTTCTTTCAAAATACATGTTTATCATGGAAAACTTCTCATTTAGCCTTTATTTTACCAAATCAAAAACCTTGCCATTATGACATTCGTAGTCCTCCAAGCAAGCCTGGTTTTGTAGCACATCTGTGAGGCTGGGGATGTGGAGTCAGAGCAGGTTTGGGTGTCCTGAGGGATCAGGGTCAGATTTGTTTACATAGGAGAATACACTTAAGGGAGCATAATGTACACTGGGAGCTGGAGACCAAAATAATGAGTTTATCTCAAGGTCTAGTTGACTACTAACAATACAAAATTGTACAGACATGCAGAGGTGTTTACTGGTATAGAGTATGTCTTTATCCTGTAAAGCTCCAGGAATCCATCCTCCTCCCAAGCACCACTGTAGGGCAAAGTGTCATTGTCTGGAGTCCCTGGGTTAAGCAGACAAAGTTGTAATTCCTGATGTTTTGTGTCAGGCTGTGCTTTCTTCTCCGTGGCAGAGCTCAGTAGTCCTGTGGGTTTGAAAATCCCTTTCCTGTGTCCCTGAAGAGCAGTCTCTTCCCATCACCCCAGGATGTCCCAGATCTCCCTTCTCAATCACCAAGGAAAAGTCTTTGTGATGGGAATTCCAATTTAGCACTTTGCTGCAGAGGCATTAGCATAATGATCCACAAAAAATCCAAGCAATTAGGCTGCTAAACCTGTGTTTACCGTGCCAAATCATACGTCCCTATGCTGTTACCAGTATGAGTAGATTTTAATAAATCTAAAAAAAATTAATGTCTGTATGTCCATATGGATGGGTGGATATTTAATTTTAATATTTAATATTTAATTTAAAGATTGAAATAGAAATTAAAGCCATGGAAACCCTAGGGAAAAAAACATTTGGCTACTTTCTTCTCTGGTAGGTGAAAAACCAGGATGGACTGCAAGAGACATTAATTCTGACTGTCTAAAAGTTTCAAGTAGAAACAAATTCATTGTCTTCCTTTCCTGCCACCAAGTTCTTTTTAATGGCATGAAATCCTTGTCCTCATTTTATGGTTTCACAAAACTACAAAAACTAAGTTATGTAAATAAAGCTGTATACAGTCCAAGAGCAAAATTACATCTGGAAACAACCCCAACATGCTATAAATATTTTTGAAAGGAATTGCTTTTTCCCTCTTGTTTGTTTCTTTAAGCCCTGCATTAGCTCCTGATGAACACTGGCTAAGGAAATATTGATGGAAATATATGTAAGGGTAAACATCTCTACCTGTAGTTATTTTAATATTTTTGCTCAAACTTCATTCATTTTATTATTTTAATAATGAATATGTAGCAGTGCCTGTGAAGTAATATGTCATTAATGTTAATTGTTCTGATAAAAGAAAAAGAGAGCAATCTGACTCTTGATTTTTAGTCTTTGCAGACTGCATAGTAATTAAAAATTGGAATGAGAATTCATGCAAGTTGCTCTAAATGTGTATTGAGTACATTCAATAGTGAATATTTGAAGTCATCCCATGTTCCTTAGTAGTGATAAACAGATTTACATAAGTTAAATACTTATATTACAAACCTTTTGGCTTGACCTCGTCTGTGTAAACATTTCATTTACAAATTCTCAAACCTCTTTGAAAGACAGCCTTATGTATGTGAATTATCATTTATGTTAATCGGAAACATTTTTCAAGCTGCTGTGCATGAAGTGAGGGTGAAAAATCCCTTGCTTATTCATACCCATATGTATGCTGTGAAACTTGAATAAGGAGGGAAACAAAAAGGACTGATTTAAAAAATAAATTATATACATATTTTTTTACGCTCATGCCGTATTTCCATAATTTACGTATATTTAAATCCAGTAGTAGAGGTAAAAGTGTGGTGAGTCAGAGCAGAGCTTTTTGGATCAATGTCTCTAGCTTGCTTTTATAAAAAACTCTTTTGTTTATATTATGAACTGGAAATGAAGGTGCTTTACTCCAAACTGGATTTGCATCTGTGGCAAAACTTTTATAATCTCTAACAGATTACATGCTATGATTATAGTGCATTTTTAATATGGGGAAGCAATGAGGAAATGACCATACATGATTTTAACCTGTCACTTGCAAACCCTTCTGCTTAGTAAAGAATTTTACTTTGACAGTGCGTAACTGCACTCAGAAGTTGTCAAAGAAGGCCAAGCATTTTGATAGAAATGTAGTGGATGATTGTATCTGAGGATTGAAATCTGTTTGAGATAATAAGCAGAGGTGAAAAGCTGCCTCACAGAGGTCATGTCTTGATATCCATTTCCGTACTGGCATAAGTGAGTTCAGTATCTGCAACGAACTTCAAAGTATTTCTCCTGTTGTTAAGACTTAGTGACACAGATGATAAAAGGTTTTTGTGCTTCTTCAAAATTTTTGTCCTTAAACAGCATCGTTAGGAGTTAGTATTTGATCCTGTATAATTGTTTTGATTTGGAGTGATGGTTCAGCAGCATGAATGTGCTTCACAGACAGGCTCTTCTGTGGTGCATACACTCAGAATCTGCCCGTACTTGATTGTACTTAGTTCCTTTTTTATTTAGAATGAAAGCTTTGCTTTCTCAGTTAAAATCTGGGGTAGGGAAATACTGTGTCTCAAATCCCACATGGCCTGAACTACCTGGTCCCAATTAATGAAAATACTGTATGTGGTGTTAATGCCGGGAGGGCCCTGAAAGGACTTACTGAAAATTACTGACATAATCCTTTTTTAAAATGAAACATGATTTTTATATGATTAAATAGCATGTGAAAGTGGGAAATTGAGTGTATTTTGGAAAAGTAAATGATCTGCAGTGAGGAAAAAAATAAATCGGGTGCTTTCTTTCTCATTACAAACCAGAAATCTCCATCTCTTACCTCTCCAGCCTGCAAAATCTTCAGCCTTTGAGCACTGTAGAATATTCATTTTTAGAGGAAAACTGTACTACCACCTTCTCTTCTCTTTCCACTCAAAGGATAGTTGATCATTCTTAGGATTAGTTGGAGATGTTGCCCCCTGGGTTTGGATTCTGAATTTGACTTTGTGTATCCTGTGATGAGATCACCATTTAGGTGATCATCTATTGGTTCTTTTTTTTGGTAGTAAAAACAGCTTGTGCGCCCTCCTTGAAAGCTTCTTACACCGCAGCCGTGCTGAGAATTTATCAAGTGCCTGCTTTAGTCTCTAGAATTGACATATTCAGAGTAATAAAAGGCATCTCTTCTTTAGTCACTGTCAGTCCTCGTTCTCACAGAAAGCTTTATCAAAATAACAGCTCTGCACTTGCAGTCAAACTTCTTGTTGTAGTGTACTCATGGCAGTGGGGATTGAATCCTTCCCTCTTGGATCTGACTCAGAACTAGCTTCACTCTAGGTTGGTTTCTGAACATTGTCTGATTTAAATTTTGTAAAAAACATGTGAGCTCCATGCCTCACAGGCAGATATCAGCATTTTTACAGCTTAAATTTAGACTGTTTGTATCAACAGTCTCTTGAATACAGGAAGAAATTAAGACTAAACGAGGAAATCAAGACTGTAAGTGCTGTGATCGTGCAGTACTTCTACATGTAATAAAGGCTCTAAGATGAAAATTCTGCAGAGGTAGAATTGAGGTAAACATGTTTCAGATAGATTTAGAAGTAAGATAAGGATAGATTTAGATAAGGAAGATAGATAGGATTGATGTATTTTGTATCGATTTCTTAATTTTCTAAGTCACTTGTGTGATATGCGTTATTGGCATTCCATTTCAGGTGACTCAGAGATGGCCAAGTCTGTAGTATTAGGGAGCAGTGTCCTGTCAGGCGTGTGTAGTTCTCAGAGTGGTTAATACAATACTGCTGCTTAGGTAATGAAGCAGTAATAATGTGAAAAGCATGGCAGATGTTAACAATTACAAAAAATGTAAATGATATTTGCCTTCCTCTACTGTGCTATTTCAGATCTGTCCTTCTAAACCTGTGGTGATAGAAGAAATCAAACTGTCTTGAAGTTAAATGGGAAGTAAGGGGAAAGGATAGAAATATCTCTTAGGTGTGGGTACACAAATACACTAAATACTTATGGAGATCCATGTAGACAAAATTTGAAATCACTAAAAATCTAAGCACTTGAGCAGCTTCATTGGAATCAAGAGATGTTATATAAAAACAGCTGCTGCTGTTACAGAATCTTTCTAGCTCTGTTTTCCTCATCAAATTAATACAGAAAAACGTGGTTTTGTATGCTGAGTATGTGCACGTAGTTGAATTCCTTGTTCAGCTTATAATTAATTTAAATGAAGTTCTAAATTTGGTTCCCTGTCCAGGTTTATGCTTATGACCATTGTTTTACATGACAATCAAATTAGCATTCAGAAATTTCTTTTCCTTCGTTGTTCTCAATATAGAAATACCTGCTTTAATTCTTCTTTAGTTCTTGCTTTTTTCTAACCTGAACCTGGAGTTCAGCTGTGCTGTGTGAGCCTGTGCTGAGAGAAATCCTTCTTGCCTTACATGCTTAGGGCAGAGAAACACAGGCACTGCTCTTGTAGTGGTTTCACTTAATAAGACTTATTTTAGTTGGAGGGCAATGTGTGATAGAATTTCAGTTTTGTTTTTCAGATACATACACTGTGAGTTCTATTCTTGTGTTATTTCTGACAGGAAAACGTACAGAATGTGACTTCCTGAATTCCCAGAAAGACTTAAACATTTGAACCTAATCTCTGTCAGCTTTTTCTCTTTACTCCGTAGTAACTGCATGTCTCGTTTTCCTCTGTATCTTGTATGTGGCAATTATTACTGTCTGAGACATAAGGTAATTAAGTTGAATTTCATATTGAGGGATATGGGCTAAAAATAAATAAACAATCTGATTTCATCATTTGCATCTTGCTAAGCTCCAGCTATCCAAAGTCAGGGTTATTTTGTTTCTATTTCACCTTGCATTTTTCAACTCCCTTGTGTCATCTCCTGGCTGGGTGCTCTGTGGCAGAGCTCAGCTGCTGCTCCTGTGCAGGCAGCATCTCCCAGGCCCAGGTTTGTGAGTGTCAGCAAACGCCCGGCTGTGGTTCAGTGCGCGGGTAATTCTCAGTCATTAATTTGTTGAAGCAGTGTTTGAACCTATCAGCTTAAACGTAAATCACTTCTCAGGCGTGAGGCACCAGAAGGTGCAATTAAAGAGGCAGTAAAATTAGATTGGGTTTAAACTGTTGCTTTTTCATAACTGAAGGATGCAAACACAAAGTTTTTCTTCTATTATGGGAAAAGGTTACATGTCCAGAGATACACTGAAGTGTATTATCCTGAGCGTGCTTCCTAAAGAGAGCAAGGTAGTTGGGAATGATAGTTTTTTCAAGCTCTTAACATTTCTGATGTATTCTTTCAGTTCTTTGATGAATATTATGAAAATGTAGAATTCAAGTAAGTTAGGCTCTTTAACAGGTGCTTTGTTGAGTGTTGGGTAGGAATAAACTCTGTAGCACTTCTTTGCTAGCTGAAAACCAGCATCAGCATGGTATCCAAAGGGCTGCAAGCCACCCTGATGTGAAAAATAAATTCCATTAAAGAAAAGCTTAGTTGTGGGTTTAGTGAATTTGCATTTTTAAGTATGAGATGTCCATGTCCTTTATGGATTTCTTATGCCCACCTCACAAAATCCACTGCCTTTGCAGTGCTTTTCATTGCTCAGTGCAGTTCATCTGATCAAAGTTTGGTGTAGGGTGAGGAGTTGTTGAGTGTTCCCAAATGCCCATGGAAGAGAAGGCAAGGGGCACTGAATCTGGTCTGCAGAACAAGTTCTGCTTTTCTGAGTGACCGTGCCGAGAGCCATAGTATGTAAGTGATCTATAATAAACACGCACGAGATACAAACTGAGTGCTAAATGTACTCCAGCAGCTCTTTCATTGTAATTCTTTCTTCAATAAACTGCAGAATTTGTTGAAAAGGAGTGCAGCATACACTTTGTATTGGATTCTAATCAGCCAGTTAAGGCACTCAGCAATTAATACTCTAGAGCTGAAAATTAATCCAAAGTGAACAGAACTGTGTTGAAAGAAAACAGTTTCTGTATTGATTGAGAGAGTACTGAAGGGTTGTTTTGTTGGTTTTTTTTTTCCCCCTGGGGAATATAATATATATAGTTCTTTTAGTTCAGTGCACAAGCAAAGAACATAAATCATTCTCCTGGATGCTTTTAAGGACAGCATCTGTCCTTCCTGGATAATGTTGCCTACAGTAGCTTTATCTACACTTGTTTTTTGGTGTTCTAGAAGCCCTGGAAGCATAGGATATTTGATCCTCACAAGTCTGAACTACCTTCCAGATCTTAAGTTAATCCAAGGTGTTTTATTCCTGCAGCTGGGTCAGGATGTGGTTTTCTTTGACAGAATTTTTTCTTGGTTTTGGAGTTCTGTTATTTTTTTTATTTTCTATCTTCCACTGAGGTGTTCATACACTCCATTGTTTTCTTGACTGTGCACTGTACTTTGAGCTTGCAAATATCCTCGGCAGTGTTTTCATTTTTTTTTTCTAGAATGTTGCTATTTATAATATTCCTACAATGTTGCATGAGTTGGCTTTTGACAGGTTAATATGTTTTGTATTAACTGTAACTTTAATCATCTTTCTTCCAAATTTGTCTGTACTTAAACATCTGTAACCCTGGAGTTCCATAGCTTAGTGAGGTTTTTCAATCCCACTTTTAATTTTCATCTTGATGTATTATAAATTTTACCTGGCAAGTAATAGCAGGAGGGAGTACTTCAGGCAGCAGTGCACCTGCTGATCTGTGTTGGTGTAAGTGGCACATATTTCTGTCAAGTGATGTGACAAATTACTATTGCTTCATTTCTTTCTAAAGAAAAAAAATCTGACCTCAAAGAAATGTCAGTATTACAATTTACAATTTCTTGTAAATGTAATAGCTCATTTTGAAAAAACGCAAAGTTTGGATTTAGATACCAATAGAAAACTGAAGACAGAATATTAGTTAATGCACAAGAGTTGCTAAAAACATCATAAATGGAGAATTTAAGTCACACTTTTCAAAGCTATTTTATTATGTGAAAATGGCAACTATTTATTTTATATATGCATATTCATATATGTTTACATTTCCCTTCCTTCCCCTCAATGTCTCACACAGACTGGGGACAGTCAGGATTGCTGGCAGATTTCTTGTTAGTGATAAGTGGTGACACTTCCTTTGTATTCATTAAAGGCTTTCTTCTGATGGAGATAAATAGATAAATGACATGCTTGGGGTTACCAGGAAGACGTGATTTCATCATTCAGTAAACAAGCTTTGAAACAGTCTTCCTGATTTACAAGTAAGTTAAGATCGCGCCAGCTCTGACAAACAGAAACGTTTATTCGAGTGCCTGAAGCTCTGACGCTGGAGTCACTTGAACATTGTGTCTTGCTGTCAGTGATTTCGGATAGATTTTGGTAAATAACAAGTTTCTAAGTTCTAGAAATAATCTCCATTATTCACATTAAAGCACGTTGCATAATTTGTCTGAACATAGTATCATGATGTACGTAGGGTAGAAGACTGATTATTGCCGAAGTCTGCTTGTGTTCAGAGGATCTGATGTGCTTGTACCAGCGAAATTTACACCCCTTGTGTCATCAGTAGGAAAGGTTGGGGCTCTCAGCTCATCTCTTCCTCTTTCTTCTCCTCTTTGAGGCACCAAAAATAGGTATTTGAAGTTGCAAAATGTGGGTATTCCTATCAAGAATGAAACTGGGTGAGGAGTTAACCTTATGTAACCTCAAGATTGGCTTTTGAGGTCAGAGCGTTGTACTGGATGACCTCGAGAGGTCCCTTTCAAACTTAATTGTTCTGCAAGTCTGTATTAATAATCTCCAAGTGACATGGAAAGGAGATAATTAATTTGTGTGAGACCTGTAATTTGTTTTCTGAAATCCTAATAATCTTGACCTAAGTATAGGCACTTCTGTTACTGAGCCTTTTGGTATCATTTTTGGAACTTCTCATCTATTCAGAACCCAGATCATTGCTTGGTCTACTGTAACTGCTGCAGGTTATTCCAGCAGCGTGAGTAGCAAAGAAGGAGACACCCACCATTCTGAAATAAATCCCAAATTCAGAGTATTTCCCAGCACTTATCTTTAAAATACCATCAAAAAATCTTATCTGATCACTAAGTGCTGTGCTGCACGTGAGACAGCAGTACTGCAACTTCTGTGTTAGTCAAACATTAAATTGTATGAGGATGCCAGATGATAAACAGTTGTTTTTTCCTAGAGCCACAGGCTTTAAAGGCAGCAGTGTTACGGAGCCTGTTGCTATTTGCAACAAAACGTTCATTGCCTCACAATGTGATGTCGGTTCCATACGTAAACGGGGTTAAAAATACTAGAAATTACTCTGTAAGTAATTAATGAGCTGTAAATCCTCCTGTCCCTCCCATGTTGTACTGGGGAGAATCAGCTGATCTCTGTGTGCGTGGTGCATATTTAGTACATGTGCAAGGTGCGAGGCAGGGTCAGCGGTGATAATTGCTTTATAGACTGGCAGCCTGCCAGCACTGGATCAAAATTTTAGCCTCGGAATGTTTTGTGGGAATTTGCAACGGAGAGTTTGGTGCTGTGCTGCATTTCACAAGACACTAACGCACAGTTTCCTTCGTTCTCTTTACGTTCTGTGCCAGAGATGTTCCTTTACATACCTGAATGTAAGAGGATGATGGCAAAGATTGCTTATTTCTTGTTATTTATCACACACTAACAATATAAAGCTGGTGAATTCTCCTGCTGGTGTCCCATCCGAAATGGGTGGCCACATGTACTTTGGGGATGTCTTACTGAAAAGATATGTAGGTCTGTGGGAGATCAAGCCAAAATGTTTTGCCTATGTTCTTTTCCCTTGCATTGGGAAGGGTTTCTTAGCTTTCAGGATTTCGTGTGGCTCTTCAGACCATATTTTATGGTTTCATTGTTATTCATAGCAATTTCTTTCCATTGAAATGAGTAGCTATGGTTACTTGATGGCTACTGCAGCCCCATGCAGAGAGGCTGTGAGAGGGGTTAACTGTTGTATGATGTATGTTTTCAAACTGGTACAAGAATTTTCCAGCTTCTAGTCTGAACTCTTATTTCTTGGGAAAATAAAATTTGATTGTATAAGTTCTATAAGCCTGCCTGAAACAAGGGAATTTGGTAAAAGGTGATGTTTTAATAATGATGTTAAGCCTTTTGTGAAGAAGCATGTATTCTCTTTCCATATTCCACTCCCTTGACAAAAGGAAGTTGTTTTAGTAAACCCTGTCCCAGTTGCAGGTTACCAAGAGAAATTGAAAACTTGCTCAAAATAAATGCAGTAGTGGTTAGACTGCAATGGGCCAGAGCGTTTGGGAGAATTCAGATTTGTCTGATGGGGAAAGGACTTGAAAGAGAACTGAATTAATAATGCCTATAAGACATTTCTCAGTGCTTTTAAGTTTAAAAGATAAAATTGAATTTAAATTGTTGGGCCCATGTTCACCATAATCTAAAGCAAAACAGCTGTTAGGCTTCCTATATGCACAGGGTTTGGAATCAATCGTCTGAGCTCCTGTGTTCTGTCGTATATTTTGCCTACAGAGCCATGAGATCTATTTAAAAAGAAAATGGGGAATATTATGTAAGCCACTAGGGCTCCTCCGCATTCCTTTGTGAGCAAAGCAGCAACAAACATCAGCATCCACATGGGGTGCCTGATAACACCAGATATTTTCCAGGCTTAATTGTGTTCTGGCATGGGGAGTGTAAGGCTGCTGTTCTGTGCCACACGTTTCTGTTGCTTCTGGTGCAAGGTGGCCTGACATGGAAACAGGGTGTATCAGAGCCTTGATGATACCATGTTACTGTCTGGCTGCCAGAGCACCTTGTTGGAGCTGCAGGAGTCTACATTTAAATCAAGCAAGTCATTAAGCTATTGCACATTAGAAGAGCAGCGAATAATTTCAGTGAATTTTATATTTTTTATATTGTGCATGTACATTCATACAAAATTCACAATAATCTAGTTGCTTTTATGTTGGTTTTACACATATTTCTGATTTTTATTGGAAAAAAAATCCTGGGTAGTTAGTATACATAATTACATTCTTGTTCATTGATTAGTAGCTAGAAAACAGCAAAAGTAAACAATGAAATTTCTCCTAATGGCTATCTGTTGATTTTTCGGTATCAGCAAAGCAAATATTTAAAAGTTTAGTTGTTGATAAATGACCTTTATTATATTTTTAATGCATCAATTGATGTGTAGTGTTTTGTTGCAGGCTGCCTGATCAATGCCTTCACTGTACATTCTGGTTTTAGGTTTTTTTAAACACGTACAATATGATAAGAAGGTAAGAAGTTGAGGAAGGGAGATACACGTATGCCAAAGGGACATAAATAAACTTGAATTCAAGGGAGGGGTGACTATTCAGAGGCAGAACATATTGGATGTGGGACATTTTGTCAAAGGTAGCGGTTACAGCAGTTACTGAACACAAAGCTGCCTGGGACAGATAATAGAAGAGTTTTTATGGTGTTAGAAAAATCTTCCCATTAACTGAACACAATATGCAGGAGCAAACATATGGATTGGTCTCATTAAGAACAAAGACAGTTGTTTGAGATGAGCCTCAAAGGGAAGAAGAGAAGTGGCATTTCACTTTGGGAAAGACAAAAGAATAATGAGGTTAAATTAGAGCAACATCACATTATCACACTGGTGGAGTTCAGACAAAGAGTACAATAGTCTCACTCTATGTGGAAAAACAAGAAAAAGGATTGAGTGTTACAGGCACAATAAAGTTTTGGTTGGTTGGTTTTCCGCGTTTCAGTGTTAGAAAGCTTTTCCCAGTTTGTTTGGTGCTGTCATTCTGTGCAGTTTGGGCACTCCTGGCTCCACAGTCAGTGTTGTCACACAGAATATCCAGAAGAAATCCTGAGCATTGAATGTAATGTTTCTCTTGCTCCTCTCCTTTTCTTTTCCTTTTTCAAACACGTTGGTTGTCAAAGCCTTTATGTAATCTGTGGTCCTGATTCTTGGAGCTGAATGCCTCAGCTTTGAATGGTGAACTGCAGGTGTTTTTCCTTGTACTGCTTTTTTAGTTACAGTAACTTGGGGACGTTGGTATCCTGTGTGTCAAAATGTATTGGCTGTTCTCTCTGAAACTCCTGTTTCTGTGCCTGACTGAAGGCACTGACAGAAGTCACTGTGCAGTGTTCACACACAGTGTAGGGAATGCGAGTGCCTGGATCGGTCTTCAAGTGGCATCTTTAACACAGAGCACAAAAAAACCTCGTTTACAGGTTACCGTCTGAGTTTCCACTGGTGCTAACTCTGTGCAACTTGGTTATCATGATGTTAGTAAATAAAACAGGGAAAAGAAGTAATAAAATGAAAATATAAAACAAGTTCCTGTGCTGCTTCTGTCTCCTTCCCTTCAAGAGGTCTGTGAATGCTATTAGATACCTGTAGGGTTTGCTGTGTCTGATATAAGACAGAATTTCTCAGCCAGGTAGGCTTGTGTTTTTCACATCGATCCCTGAGTCAAGCAGACAGGTACTCTTTATCATCTTCTGGTTAAAACAAATAAATTAGTCTCAGCTTTTCCTTTGCTGTGTTCTTTTAGCTCCCTTGTCAACAAGTCTGGGTATCTCATGTGCTGTGTTCCTTTCTTTTGCTGAACTCTCCAGTTCACTTCTTTCTCTCCCGCTCCCCCACAGTTGTATTCCCCTGCATCTTAAATAGTTCATTTAAACAGTAGCAGACTTACAGAGGAATTTTAATATGATCTCCCATTATGGAGATTTCAATCTGTTCCACAATCACGATTCAATCTGTTAGCTAGAGAGGAGTTTAAGAAATTTTTAGGCTTTGAGAACTTTGTAACAAAACGAAGCAGTTTAATATGCAGTTAGCAATAAACTATAATATTTACAGTAATGTAATGCCAAGGGAAGATATTGCTCAAATTGAGATAATAATTTAAAGGAATCAATGATATAACTTAAAAATTTAAAACAAATCAGTTATATTTGAGACTTATAAGAAATATATGCCTTTAATATTAAAAAAAAAAAAGAAAAAAAGGGGAATGGAGGAAGAGAAATTAATTTTTTCAGTTTCTGAGAGTCCTGTGATGTGCAAAATCACTTTTCTGTAGCTGAGATACATGGTGCAATATTATAATGCGAGGTGTGCTGCAATACCATGCTGCATACAGCAGGACTAGACCATGCAAAATAAGTCAAAAATGACACCTGTACACCGGTGTAGTGCTGGAGTGGGATCTACTGCCTGGCCTGAGACTGTGACCAGGAAGAATGATAAAACTGATTGTATTTATTTATTTATTTATTTACAGAAGACAGTAAGATGTTTTTGGGGGAGTAGTAAGCATAATGGGAGACTAACGAAGTCAAACTTTATCAGAAAGTCTCTAAAATAACTTCACTTTTTATCTTCTGCAAGTATAGGATACAGTTCACATAGTGGTAGTGTTTGAATGTCCTAAGTATGTGTTAAGAGGTAAACATTTGATAATTGTGGTAGCTTCTGAATTAGTTGAATGCATGGTTACACTGTCCCTAGAACATAAACAGATTGACAAGACAGATCAGATTAATAAGCTTTATCATACTCCTCTCAGTGTGAGGGTATTCACAGTCCCAGAAGTGACAGAGAGCCTGGAATCAGGCAATTATGAAAATTTTGTTAAAAATTAAAACCTTTGGTAAATGTCTAAAACAGGTTAACCCAGAAGGTATTTCTGAGGAAAGAAAGCAGGAATAAAAAATACCCACAATGAGGGCTAAGTTCTCATGTCTATAGCCAAGAACAATCACAAGCCAAGTCTAACTGGTGAGTCAGAGTGATGGTCTGGAAGATGGGCAGTTCAGAACAGGGTACCAAATGTTGGATCCTGAGTGGGAGGAAAGTAATTCAGCTCTTAAAGAGCATGTTCTCAATGTGATGCTGTCTTGGTCTTGAACCTGAGGCCAGTCTGAAGTCACTCTGTCCTCTCTCAGGTTTGCTTTTCTTTCAAGGGTATTGAGCTGGGTTATCTTCTGTTAAGTGGAATGATAAACTTCATTTCTTTTATAGATTTGTGAGAAATATTTCAAAATATCATGATTTCATTTCAAGTGAGAAATATTTTGATGACAATGTTTGCCATCCTCCTTATAACCCTGTCAGTCTCTATTGTGAGTCAGAAGGAAAAATGAGTAGTTGTGGCTGGGTCAGATAGCAGGAATTTACAGAGAAATCGCTGTTCTATGTTGCATCCAGCAAGGTTTGTCTTCCTTTGAAACTGGGATGACCTCTCTGACTGAATACCAAGGAAGTTCAAAACCCTCTAATTTTCCTTCAAATCTATTTTTATCATGATCAGGGACAGGCAAAGTTAAAAAGTACAAGACTGACAGTTCAGAAAGGAAAAAAAATGCCGTTACTGAATGGTGCAGGTATTCTATAGCAAAGTTGAAAATTCTTTTGGTTTTCTGGTCTTCATCGCATCTCTTGCGTGCAGCATGTTTCCAAGGATTCTTTATTTATTCAACTGAATGTCTAAAAGAAATTACAGCAATTAATGAAACCCACTGCGAAATCATAAAATTACATTAGCATCAGTGACTGCTACTGTCATTGACAATATCACATCTATTGAGAGAAAAATGTATACTTAATGAGGAGAAATTATTTCAAATTTGAGTTCAAAAGCATATGTAAAACATATATGTAAATGTCTGTAGATAGATTAGAATTATTTTACATGAAGCCAGGTACAGAACAAGGATCTCTCCAGGTGACTTAGATAAAATCCCTTTCCATGATTCCCATTTTGAAGCTGAGCACTGACCTTCTCTCCAGAAGCATTTTAGATGTTGTGAGAAAAATTAATACAATTCCCATTGTGTAATGCCCGAAGACTTGTGGAAGGTGTGCACAGAATCTGTTCAGCAGGCGTTAGTGCTGCACTTCTGCAAATGCTGTCTGCTGCTCTTAAGAAAAATTGTTGTAGTGACTCACCTACAGCAGTTGATGCCCCTGCACCAGTTCTGTGTCTGTGCCACATCCCCCTTTGGTTTTTAAAAGTTCCCGACTGGGAATTCATGCTGGCATGGGAGAAAAATAGAAGTAGGGAAGAAATACCTTTAACATTTTAAAGTTTTGCTGGTTTTCCCAAGGTCTCCTACTGCAAAGAATAACAACATTAAAGAAGGTAGGGTGTTAAAATACTTTCAGTGCTGCCCATGTTAAATGTGTCAATCATGTTGAGTCTTCTCAGTTTTTCACAGTTCTGTTTGTTTGAAGAAGATCAAATTTGCACTTTTTATACCATCCATCAACTGAAATGTACCCATTGATTCCAAAAAGGAATTTGACCCTGAAAAGCAATTACTTCTACTCAAATCAAAAGACAAATGCGGAGGTGTTTCTATGAGTAAAACAGCATTTTAAAACATTATAAAGTGGAGATAGGAAGGTAGCAATAAAAACACATTTTAACAGACATGTATTTTTAAGCACTTGTCAGAAACATGAACCTGGTGAGATGTGGAAATGTCAGACACATTACATGTGCAGGACGTGCATTTGGCATTTTGCTGTCAGCAGGGGAGTTCTTCTACAACTAATTCCTCAGGAACCACACGCTGAGTCTGTCTGCAGGGAGGAAGGAGGGCTAGGGGTAGAAGCATATATTGTTTATTTTGTGGAGGTGTATTAAGAGGATTTTTTTCTCTTTAAGAGAAGACCATGAGTTATGTCAGTCACGCTGTATGATAATTTTCTGGAGTTGGAATAAATTCCATATTTTATGCAAAACATGAGTCAAGCTGTGCAGCTCACTAGTGCAGGTACAAATGGGCACTTTCTAGTACACTGCATGTAAAATTGATTAAAAAACCTATCTTGCAATTCACACGTGTTTAATAAATATTATCTACTGATGAGTTACTGACTTTTGCAGGGGAACTGGTATGACAGTGTTTTATTGGAGTCTCCTCTCAGACATAAAGAAGGGTGCAGGGACTGATTGTCTGGTTTTACCATTTTAGTTACTTTGTTACTTTGTCTCCTCTCCCCTCCCCTCAGTTCTGCCAAATAATAACCCCCTGTTTGCTGCACTATTGACTGGAGCAGGGACTGTTGGCCCCCGGAACACGTTCTGTCCCAGCAGGGCTATTGATGGTGCTCCCGTTGTTGATTTCAGCTATGGATGTTTAATTTGACACAGCTGTTACAGCACATAGCCTTAAGAGCATGGTAGGGAGACAGAATTTAAGTATCACTGTGAACTCAAATTTCCTGCAGGACAGTATCACATGAAACCAATATATTAATGAATACACAGAATATAGGGGGTAGTTATAATTTGTTTGTACACGGTTTCCCATAGAGACCTTCATAAATACACCAAAAATGCAAGCAGTTATGAGTTTTCTCCTATTTTAAGCTATAAACTCTAAATGATGGAATCAATATTGTCTAAATTTAGCAGCGGTATTAGATAGAGAAGCAATAGTGAATGAAAATTCAGATTTGTAGCAAATAGTTTCCTTTCCTTACTGCATTTTTTTTTTCAAAATTTTAGAGTTTAGAATGGTTATTTCATACAGTTGTGGTTGCCACGGATAGGCAGTTTTTTTGTAATATGGTGAGTATGCAGTGAAAAAATAAGACCTGGTTTATCATAAGAAAAACTAGATACAGCATTTTAAATATTCCTTTGGTTCAGGTAGATAAGATTTTAAAGTTTAACCTGCATGAGCAAAAATTATATAGACTTGAAAATTGAAAAAAATATCATTTTCAAGTTAGATGTTCTGTTACTAATTTTGGTCTCATAAAGACAGTGTTCTTCTTATGTGAATAAACTACAGTAATTGAGTGCATCTTCTTGTTAGGAATCCAGAGAAGGCAGAAACTGAAAGGAAAAAACAAAACAAACCCTTTTTGTTTCTTTTTCATTTTTTTTTAGGGTTAGGCCAAAATTCTGATAACTGTGCGTTACAGCATCACTGACATCAAACAGATGCAAATGCTGAACCATACTTACTCCAGGAGTAATCATTTTTGACTTTACATGTTCTGCAGCAGGACTGTTTTTGCTGTACTTAGCTGTAGTTAACTACATAGGGAAAGTACAAGTAGGAGACAGTGAAATTTTTTAATCTTCTTAAATGGTTCATTAGTAGATGAAGGAGAAATTCTTTCTTGCAGAAGTTTTTAAACCATATGCTTAAAGATATGTAACTTACTGGACTGCACATCATTGTCAGAGGATGATATAAAAACTGAATTATCCCAGTGCTTCACTTGAGACAGCATCATTGGTCCATATTAGTAAAAGATGTTTGACATTCTTCATAAAGTCACCAGTGTGTTGTCAAGCACTGATGTTGTGTTCAGTGAGCGCCCTTGGTCCCTGTAGACCCAGATCCCTGATCCCATCTCTGCTACACCAGTGTGTGTGGAAAATAACAGGGACTGTGATGGGTTTTTGGGCTGCTGTGTCAGCTGCTCCTCGTGAAGCTCGTTCTGTCATCCCACTGAACATCCCTTCGGATTGGTGAGTGCAAGGTCAGCGTTCCCACATCCAGATGCCTCCTCTAGGACATCACTGTACTTCATCTGTGCCACCCTTCCCACGTTTGTAACTTGGTGTTCTTGCTATCACTTTTTGTAGCAAGGGCTGCAGAGGGACTGTGCCTTCTACAGCAGAGGTGACTCAAGTATAAAGATATACTTCATTTTTATTCAGAGTGTTGCAGTCATAGATGTCTGAACATTGGGCAAAGAAAAGTGCAGGGTGGCACCACACACTCTATGTTATGCAGTAATTATTTGTAGCCTTACTCTGGAATAGAATGAGATTAATATTCTTGGGATTACTCTTAAGTTTTCTTAAATGGAAAACAGTAACAATTATTAATACTTTTGATTCTTATGTCACATGAGGATGTAAAATGTAAAGCAAGTGATTCTGCCCAAACTTTGTCGCTGCCTCTGAGCAGAGAAGGACGTGCAATGAAACATAAGAGAAGGTGGGGAAAAGATATAGTAATTGCATTTTATATATGAAATTGTCATTTCGTGGAAACACATTTTAATTTTTTTTTTTAATTGTAAGCTGCATAATTTTACTTTGGTTTATAGTCTATCTCAAGTGAAACCTAAGCACTACTGTAAGTAGTGCACTTATTGAGGAAAAAAATTCACCAGCTGTAGTTTTTCAGTGTGCTTGGGGCTAGCCTGAGGATCTGACTGTTCCTTTGAACCGTACTTTGATTCTCATTCTGTCTGTTGGGTTTGGAAATGAAAGTAATTTTGACCATTTAAACTTCTGGGTAGAGAAAAGTCTTTGTTCTTTGGTGCCATAAAAGGAGGAAGAGAGTGTGATCGTTTTGGGATGCTTCCTGAGAATTTCTGTGACACCTCTAGATCCTCTCAACTTTTTTATCTGGGTGTTGGAAGTTTTCCTTGGCATCTTAGTATTTGTTACAAGGTGCAAATATGCTTAGGGTAATATTAAGAAATAAATGGTAGTGTATGGGGCTGGACTTTTTCAGTAATTGGTTCTAGGTGGGTTTTTTGGTTTCTTATTTTTGAGAAAGACATCTAGTACTCCTGTACTGATACATCAGCATGGAAATGCACCCGTAGCTATATATGCTGGTAATGGACACTGAGCACCAGTGAAGAAAAGGAATAAATGGAAAAGTGTTTTGAATCCTTTAATGTTTAAAAGTAATGTTGTTTTCATGAAGCTTTCTGTAACTTTTCTGAATGGTCTGAGTCAGCGTTAATGGGATTTGAAGATGCGATTTCATGGTGCTCTAATTATTTCAATCCTCATTTTCAGACAATGTTTTATTAATGGCATTGTGTTAAAAGCCTGATAAGTTACTCTTAAGTGTTGCAGGAAGAGGGGCCTAATTAAAAAAAAAAAAAAAATTGAGAGAGAAATATTGTTTGCACTGACGATTTCATGGGGGGTTGGTTTTTTTTTTTAGTAGGATACATTACCATTT
This sequence comes from Falcunculus frontatus, assembly GCA_013398115.1. Classification (NCBI taxonomy): domain Eukaryota; kingdom Metazoa; phylum Chordata; class Aves; order Passeriformes; genus Falcunculus; species Falcunculus frontatus. The sequence continues at coordinate 1,038,282 of VZRV01007706.1, forward strand.
AAGACATTCAATGTAAGAAAAAGAACTTCAGTGAGCAAAACTAAACCCTAGTGCTTGATCCTTCACTTGCTCATGTTTGTCTGAAGTTATTTAATAGAGTGCTGAAATGGCTGCTTTGTTCCTCCAGCCTCATGGTGATGGTATTTGATTTTTTCTTTCCTTAGTTGTGTCTTTCTGCAACTTAGAACTTGCAGTGTTGAGCTTACCAGATGATCAGTAAATGTCAAACAAATCAAAGTGTTGCTGCCAGCAGAGCTATTGAAGTGCCACATTCTGAATGTGACTGGTTTTAATTGATTCCTGAGAGGTCAAAATAGAAAGTGCCAATGCAGGAGCATCAGGGATTAATGGAAACAGGCCCCAGCAGTCCAGCTTTTGTTCTCCATGTACTTATCCATGTCTCCTTACCTTGAGCAGATGGGAGCACCTGCTTATGCTCAAAGATATAATCGCCCTAAGAGATGCTTAACATTGTAATATAGTTTTAATTTTGCAGGGAATTACCTTATCTCAGTTCTCAGAAGGCATTTCAGGAAAACATTCCTTAAAATTGAGAGGGGAAGGCATTTAACTGAGTAGCACCCATCCTTCAGAAACAGCAGGGGCATGCTGCAGGCTCTGAGCTACCAGCATAAGGTGTCAGAGGTGTTCCCTCCTTTTCCCTCTCCTTCATTCCCCTTCATCTCGGTGACGGCAGCTTCCTCTTCGCTCATCTGCTGGGATGAGAAGGATTTCATGTGCTACGTGGGCCATATTTTCTCCTCCTTGCCAATCTGTACGTGTTTTTTTGGTAGGCCAACTGTCAGGCAGAGCACTCTGGAATGTGGTGATGGGATTCCTGTGTTCCAGCCCCTAGAAGCCAAGTGCAGTCCCAGCAGCACTGCCGAGACAGGAGATGTGTCCTGTGAGTCAGCCCAATGCCCCTTCTGTAAGACATGACATAATTATGGCTCAGCAGAGAAATAGGGGCAAGAAAAGGGTGGTATTTACTATTCTTTACATATAGTGTCCTTTGCATTGGTGGTAAATGGCTTCTGTGGTGTTTTATTTTCTTTCTGTGGTGCTTTCAAGATTTAACTCCTCTGCTTCTCTGTTGGCTCTCTATTCTTCTCTTTTGAACTGTGCATATAATTTTGCTCTTCCCAAGATTACAAAAGTATATTTTTTAGGAAGCTTCAGTTTAAAGAGAAGAATTTTTGATCCACCGTGCAAAACATGGTTTTCGTGTTTTACATCTCCACTTTGCAACCTGCAGATAGACAGCAGATTACCATACAGTCCATCACAGCTTCCTTACTAAAAATTGGTCAGGTCAATTTAAGTTAAAATACAACTTTTTGTATTTTGATGCTACTTCCCACTCTGATTTATCAGGATAGTTACATTTACATGTCAGATGCAGAAAGATGATGATACCAAAAATCAGGCTTACTCATCTGTGTAATCATTTTTGAGCATTTTCTAATCAGAGATGCCTTCTGCATTAGCATTGGTGATTTTCAGTTGCACTGATATGTTTGTTCTGTATTTGTGATTAATAAGCTGCTTGGAATATTTTTCCACTTGACTGTGTGAGTTTTCACCTGTACAAAAAAAAAGCATTGTTGCAGAGGCTCCAGATTATGCCCTGTGTTTGTTCTTAGTTATTTCATATTCCTGAAAAATACTTTGAAACTGTGAGTTTCTGAGGGTCTGTTTCACTACTCTTTGCTATTCTGGTCTCCACTTGCATCCTGGGATGGAATAATACATATTTATGATTGCTGGATAAATGTTCATGCTCAGTGTGTCAATGGAGAGCTCTACCAATCCTATGCTGTTTTTTCTACTACTGACTGAAATGTGCATGCAAATAGATATGTAGATGAATTCTTCAGCTCCACAGTAAACATCCACAGTGAGCTTTATCTACTACAGGCATAGAATGATAAAGCCTTGGCAGAGAAATTTCACCCACAGCCTGAGATTACCATCTTGGCACTGGTGCCGTGCCATGTGTATGCCCAAATTCCAAAGGTGGTGGTGGGAAGGAGCTGAGTTTGTATTTACTGGTGTAGCAGAGCAGCCTTTGTGTGCAGTCAACGTGCCTTCAGTCTCAGTGGAGTTTGGCAAGTGGGTGGAACTGTGCCTGTAAAAGCTTCCCCACACAGGAAAACAATGGAATTAAAGAATTGAAAGAATGGCCTAAAAATAACCAGAGCAGTTACTAACATGCTCTGACACTGCCAGGGAGGTTACTGGGGAGAAGAAACCCTCATGTTTCAATGTATAATACTAGTAAACATGCAAATTAGATGTTGGTGTTTTGTCTAGATGATTCCGTGGCTGTCATATTCCTTTCCATCAACAAGGTTAAAATATATGTACAGTTAAATAACAGATCTAAAAATAAGAAGAATTTTGAAGGGCAGGTTATGGACTAAGTCTGACAATATCAATGAGCTTATTTTCTATAAATGGATTATTTTTAGAGGCCTTTTAATTTTACATCCTTGGGCTACACCCACATCCTTTTTAAAAAAGCCTTTTCGTGGAGTTTCGGGGGATTGTAACATTGAGGCTTTCAAGTAAAGCCCCCCTAGGCCCGTTCTAGGAGTGGGAGCTTGAAGCAAAATACCAGATAAGGGGGTTAGTCATATTAACAGACCGGAACATACGTGACTTAGGAGATGTAAATAGCACCAGATTCAATGGGGTAATAAAGACTGGCATATGCTAATATGTTAGAGATTAAGGGAGGTGGCACAAGTGACACGCTAAGGCAAATTACATTGTTCTGCCATTCTATAGGCTCCAAATAACCTCTGGCCCGAGGGCTTAAGATTCCTATTACTTAAAAATAATGAAATAAAGATAGAATTAATCTTGTCTAATTTGCACTAATATAAACTATATGCTATTAATCAAAGTTAATCATCAGTAAAATAAGACAAGCACTTACATAGTGATCCATCCTGCATGCTTCATCTTGGGATGGCATGGGAGAACTGCCCTTGCTTTGGTGTGTACCTCTGCATCGACTGCAGAGGTAGCTGCTGGACTAGTTAATGGTTAGATAACTATTTTTAAATAAGTTGAATCAGTAGAATTAGTTGAAGCTCATCCTAAACATCTGAGTTTAGATAGAAAAGTGTGTTTCATTTGGAATTCTCTCACTAGTTAATTGTTCTGCTCTGTCCTTTGGCATCAGTTGTCTTCTTGTCACCTGCTTCTCCATGGAGGACACCAGGAGACCAGAGGTGCTAATTTTTCACTGCTGTCACTTGAAGGCTCTTTGGACTCATATCCTAAATTTGGATATTCCCAAGACCTGTCTGACTTTGCAGATATTCTCAGGAAACTGGATAAGAAAGAGTGACCCTACTTGCAATCTTCTCTTGACTTAGCTTTTATGGTAGATAAGTTTAACAACCGCAAACAAACAATTTTCAAAGCGACAGCATTGCTAACCTAGAAATGGATTTCTTAAAGTGAGGAATTAAAATACTTTTGGACCAACAGCATTGATTGTGGTTGTCATGTAAAGATTTTTTTGAAACAAATCTTGACCATAGGAACTTCAAGAAGTCCTGTGCTGGGGCACAGTCTCCACAGTTGTGATTTTCAAAAGAGCACTTGGGCTAATGCAGGAAAGTGCTTCTGAAGAAATTTTTTGCAGCTTGAAGACAACATAGACACACACAAGCATTCTTGAGTTTATCTGACAGTCTGTCCCCTGAAGTTTAGCTGAGAATTCTTTGAAGAAATGCTTCCAGTGGTTTGGGGCCGCTTTGTCTTTGAGAAGTTTACCTGTGGGGATTCACATTGTAGTTATGGACTCACATTGACTGCAAAGGCTCAGGTCACAGAACAGAGCTCTATGAATTTCACAGAACTAAAGATAGTAGGCTTTAGTAGGGCTGCCACTCAGCTGTTCCCTTCCCAGGTTGTGACTGGCAGTGAATTTTCCCAAACGAGGATCACTTTATCCCTACATTTTCTCAGCTATGTTGGCAAGCCCTATCCAATGCTGTGCATCCATCCCTGCCTCAGTGCCCCCTCCCTGTGTGCCACAGCTGCTGGGCATCGCCTTCATGGCTCTGCCCCAGGACGTTCTGTGTAGCAATTCCTTGACTACACCAAAGCCTACACTTGGGAGTACCAAATCTTTGCCAGTTGCCTTCGCAGGCTTTCTCGGGATCCCAAAGTCAGTCATTTCAGGATCTCTTCAAAATGATACTTTGTGCAGTCAAGTGGTATTCCCTCCCTTTCTCATCCTTGCTCTTTCTCTGTACATCAGTGGCCCTTTTTTTCCAGTCATGCACGTCTTTCTGATCATGATCATGTCACAGATTACTGAATGAACTTGAATTTCGTCCTGATTGTTGCCCAAAATCTGCACAGTTGTAGACGCACACCTGAGGAAGGTGTCTGGAGGTCCTCCCTCAAGAGCAGGAATGTGGAAAGTGCCTCTTGTTTTCCCTTGTGTATGACTCCTCTACTTGCAGCTCCTCCTCCTTTACATTTGTTTCAGTCTGTGTTGTGCTTGTACCCTCAGGGCTATGTTAATATATTTGCTGACAGCTATGGTAAAAATGGAGTTTTACAGATGTGCATGAGCACATATGCACGTATAACATTATACTGCATTACTTCAGTTTTTCATTTTCAGCCTTGTATTATCTATAAACAAACACACAGCTCATACTTAGTTGCTTGACAAATTTTAGTTGCAATTATAAAGCATAAATGTAATTGACATATAGTCTTGGCTATGAATTTGTAAGGCAGGTGTCAGGCACTGCTATTTTGCATTCCTTCCCTCCACCCGAACCAGCCGCAGCTCTTGGGTTGGAAATGTGTATCCGAAAGAGTGGCAGCATTTCCCAATGCTTCTCTGGAGCCTTTTAGAACTTAGAGAGGTTTTATCACTGGAAATTAAGCTTTGAAAGGAGAAATTGTATTTTATTTGAAAGTCTTTTACTGATTTTAAGAGTCTGAAATAATTTTTTGCCATTCAATATAAATGAAATATCTCTGCTTTATAAACCTACTTCAGGGTGTTTTTTGGTTGGTTTTTTTTTTTTT